>CM042154.1:9796548-9831548 GCA_023376005.1 Doryteuthis pealeii | reverse complement strand
TATCGTCGGATCCTAAACCCATCCATCCTACCTTCATATATATATATTATAATGGTATACACAGGAATAACCTACTCGGGTTTCACCATAAGGATCTTCATTGTTAAATCCACTGAATTAATCAAGATTAATTCCAGCCGATTGTAGATGGATAGTAAGATGAGACTTCAATATTTTGCAGAATTCCCACCCACCCTATCATGGCTGTTTCTGTACGGCTTTTGTTTCGTTTCTTTTTCTCATTTACTGACTATCCCTTTAGAAATTCGCGCCTAAATTTTTAAACACTGCTATCGTCTGAAAATTGAAAGCGACTTTATGAGGGCGGCCATGTTTCTTTTTCATTTTTCGCAGCTGCAAATTTGTTAGGCTAAAATACTGAATTTTTAAAAACTCGTTTGTTTGTTTTTTTTAAAAAAACACGTCGATAATTTTCGTTTCTGAACACAAAGATATTTCCACTAAGTTACAAGGAGAACAATTCTGCTTTTTATGTCACGAAGTTGTTGAATCTTTCTGTGACGATATAAAAAAATGTAATGCAACATTTGATAAAAGAAGGCGCAAAATATTTTACATGTTAAGAAGTTAAAAAGACAGATTTAAATACAGACCTATATCAGAAATATTATTGGCTATTTAGAAAAAAAGTTTGATATATATATATATATATATATATATATATAATATAATATATATTATATATATATATATGTAAAGAAAAGGTGGAATGAAAACATCACACAATGCTGTTAAAGAAGAAAACAATTTATAATATAATCATAGCTGATTACTGATGAATATTTCGATTTTTCAAAAATCATCATCAGAGCTCATTCACTCCGTAGTTGTTGGTCGGAGAGGAAAGTCAAAGAGTTTACAAAACAAAAAAACCTTAAATACTGCAAAAAACGAAAGACGTTACAATATTCACCAACGTGGGCATTCGGCCATATATATTGTCGGTCAATGTCTCATAGGTATACCTTTTGTCATCCAAAATGTAGCGGATTTGAGAAATGTTGGCAAACAGACGAAACAATTTAAACGAAGGGGATGGTATAAAAGATGTGACGGTTGGAATTCAGAAAGACTTAGTAAAGAATTTTTTACGATTAATTGTTTCTTATTTCTTAAATTAAGGAAGCCGTTAAACAAAAATAACATTCATTTGATAAAGGGTATCTAACGAACCTGAAAATTTATGACAAAAAAAATAATAAAAAAAAAATAAGTGAATCCAATACTCCATAATATCGAGTTCATTCATTTATATATTTTAATGCTTTCGTAATAACGCCCATTAAAAAAAAAATTATATATATATTATATATATATATATATATATATATATATATATATATATATATATATATAATATCCTGGTTATCTATCAATCAATTCTATCTTGGTCTGTTCATATCTATCTATCAAAATCTACCTGTCTATTTAAATCTTTCTTCTTCTCTCTCTTCTCTCTCTCTCTCTCTCTCTCTCTATATATATAAAAATAATATATATATATATATATATATATATATTATATCCTTGCCCATCAATCTATCTATCAATCAATCTATCTTGGTCTGTTCATATCTATCTATCATCCAAAATCTACCTGTCTATTTAAATCTATTCTTATCCTCTCTCTCTTCTCTCTCTCTCTGTTGAATATATAATATATATATATATATTATATGGAGAATAATTGAGAAGGTTAATCCGACAATATGTGGAGAAAAGTAGACAAACACGGGATGTTATGGAAACTGGATGTTTATTGTCGACGATGCAGCGTTTCGGTCATTTTGATATATTTGTGTCCTGAAGAAGGTCAACATGACCGAAAGCTGCATCATCGACAATAAACATCAATTTTCCATAACATTCCGTGTTTGTCTACTTTTCTCCACACACACACACACACACACACACACACATATACATCTAAAACATATTATCTCTCCCACTCTCCCACTCTCTCTCTCTCTCTCTCTCTCTCTCTCTCTCTCTCTCTCTCTCTCTATCTATCTATCTATCTATCTAACCCTCGCGTTTGTTACAAAACGTTTGAGGACTCTAGTGAATTTCATTTCCGCTTAGAAATGTAGTGATTAATTATTCTCCTATATTTGACAGCTGCCTCTGGCCATACGGTTAGAGGTTTGGCGAACGAAAGTTCATTCGGTCTCGAACCCGGCCAGAGTAGCTGTTACGGTATAGCCACACTGATGAAAAGTGAAACCTTGAAACACGTGTCTGTGGATTACTTATTATTATATATATATATATATATATATATATATATATATATCTTAAATACGCCTCAATTTTGTATATCAAAATTCTACAATCCACCTGAAGCAAATTTAGATGATTTTGCTTCAGGTTAATTGTATTAATTCCTTTGAAATTTTGAGCAAAAAGAAAAAAATAACTGGTTGTTACATTATACTCAATATTTTAATTGATTAATAAATACCATATATAGGTCGCACTATTTAACGAAAAAATTTCACCAAAAGCAGGCATTACTTTTGGAACGTCCTTGGTAGGAGTAAAAGTCCAGTGTGATTAAAAAAAAAATAACAGAAGAGTAAAATGATTTCCAATTAAAGTTTCAGGAGACTATTGATTACGAAAATGGTTCGGCTTCGAGCAACAGATTAAGTCGATTATTAGACACGCCTTTTTTTTTTTTCATTTTTCATTCAATTTTTATCCTACTTTATATTATATTTTGTCAAATGAAATGTCTATTAAGTGACGAAGATTAAGAAACAGCTAAAAACAAAACAAAACAAAACAAAACAACAAAAAATAATACAAAACAGAATCACGTGACCTTTATCTCTGACACTCTATTCTTGTGACTATCAAGTGTACCGAATGAACAGTCAATCTGCGTCGTGGTTAAAGAGTTTTGGTGCTAAGCAACGGTTTATGTTGTCCAATTTGGGTGTATATAATTCGAACGCAGTTGCACCGAATCACACTGCGACATTCGCCAATCAATCGGCGGGAAAACATCTTGGGTAAGAAGAAGAAGAAAAGAAGAAGAAGAAAGAAGAAACAAAAGGAAGAAACAAAGAAAGAAGAAGAAGAAGAAGAAACAAAGAAGAAAAAGAAGTAGAAGAAGAAGAAACAAAGGGAAAAGAAGAGAAGAGAAGAAACAAAAGGAAGAAACAAAGAAAGAAGAAGAAGAAGAAGAAGAAGAAGAAAAAGAAGAAGAAGAAAAACAAAGAAGAAAAAGAAGTAGAAGAAGAAGAAACAAAGGGAAAAAGAAGAAGAAGAAGAAGAAGAAGAAGAAGAAGAGAAGAAGAAAAGAAAACAAAGGAAGAAGTAGAAGAAGAAACAAACGGAAGAAGAAGAAAAAGAAGTAGAAGAAGAAGAAGAAGAACAAAGGAAAAGAAGAAGAGAAGAAGAGAAGAAGTAAGAAGAAAAGAAGAAACAAAGAAAAAGAAGAAGAAGAAGAAGAAGAAGAAGAAACAAAGAGAAGAGAAGAAGAAACCCGTGTTCCGTTAATCTTTCTTCTCTTCTTCTTCTTCTTCTTCTCTTCTTCTTCTTTTTGATTTGAATTGTTGAATAGAGAAGGAATAAGTAAATGTTGTTAATCTTTTCCTTATTCCCCTTTATTTTTTGTGGCGGTTTTGTGTAAACGGATTTTGGAAGATAAAGATGACCAAGGTGTGTAGATGAAGGACAGAATAAAACAGGAAAAATACCAAACAAAATAATTTAAAAAAAGATGGGACAAAAAAACAAAAATAACAAAAAACAAAACAAAAAATTTGCGATTAACGAAAACAAATAAAAATCAAGAATAAAAAAACAACACAAAGAAAAAAAAATTGTGAAAAAAATCAATAATAAGGGATAATGTACAAAGGATAGATGAATTCATTGATTTTAACGGCATGTCAACCCGACCGAGGTTATTTTATGCAGAGAGGTTAGATTTTGGTTGGTCATTCTGTTTTAAGGCATATTAACTTTTTGAGATTTGGTTTCTTACAGTACATGCTGTTGCTTCAATGGTCACCAAAGTCAGCAAAGTTGTGAAGGATGCAGGATGGGATAAAACAGAACGGAGAAATGCCAAAGAAACAAACAAAAAGGGCGGAAAAGGGAGATTAACGAAATAAGAAAAAAAAAATGAAACCACCACCAAAAAAGCATTTTTTCTGAAAAAGGCAAAAAGTAAGGGATCACCCTGCTCCCTCTGCTCCCTCTCCACCAATAAGATTTTGGGTCGAGACTGTTGCAGTCAACGCCTACCAAATTGTACATATGAATATATCGTATATACTTATGGATAAATTTCTAACTCCCCACCGGGGGGGGGGAGGTCCAGTGAGCTTCGGCCACTGGATCAAATTTAGTAAAATATAGCGTCGATCCAAGGGGGCTATCCCCAGGCAATACATACCCCCTTGATTTAAAGGGGCAGGGTTGGGTTATTGCCCAGCGCTTGAGCGCCCTCTTGAGGGGAATGCCGACGGGATCGACGCAATTTTCCCACCTGCCACCCATGAGTCTCGGCTCGGTGGTCCCATGTTAATAGGGCCTTGTGCCTAATCCGTACAAGGGGTACGAGGTAAATAATCTATATACTCGGGATAGAGCGCACTAGCGGATAGGTCGTAGCCCTAAAATTGTGGTTGTCAAAATGGGTATTTGCAGTTGACCCGTAGATAGATCGTATTATAATCTGACAAGTAACACAACCTATTCTAACATGAAACTTATCAAAATATATATTATATATATATATATAATAATATATATATATATATATATTATATATATATATAATGAGGTTAAGTAAACAAACAAATGTTTATTTTATATGCTTTAAGCCTTGCATTTGAACATATATGCCTGCCTAAAATTCATTAATTATTAACTAATTAATTTTCAAAATTAGGTATGACTTCAGTTAAGCACATATCCTCCAAAAATTGTCGGCTTAAAGCCATATAAAAATAAACACATTTGTTTGTCTACTTAACTTTCATACTGTCCTGTAAGAAGTCAATAAAATGTGGAATATAAATAAGTTTCAAAACGAACGAAGAATGTGCAATTGGCAAACTAGTGTAACGGTTAGAGACTCCGCCTGTCAGCTTGACAGTCGAGGTTTCGAGTCACACACAGAGTAGTCTCCCATGTCTATAACCTTGCTGATGAGACCTAATAGGTCGGAATGTACATTCAGGGATTGCATTTCTCGATTCGTTTAGCATTACATTTGAACATATAAAAATTCATTAATTATTAACTAATTAGGTACTAATTAGGTACGACTTCAATTAAGCACATATCCTCCAAATATATATATAATATATATATATATAATATATATATATTATATATATATAATGGAAAGGTGACTTACCGGTGAAATATGGTCACGATGTTAGATGGTGCAGAATTCAGGGAGGTAAGTCAGCGATATAACAAATACAAATGCTCAATACGTTAGTAGAGCAAAATTATTATAATATAGGGTACCAAGTGTGATAACCTACTCGAGTTTCACCATAAGGATTCTTCAGGGTTAAATCCACTGAATTAATCAAGATCCCAATTAATTGGCAGTCGACTACACATGTGTGTTCATCGCGTTAAACGAACGCGATGAACACACACTCAGCTCCGTCGTTACGGTTCTCTTGATGGCCTTATCGCCTCCAAAACGGTGATGACATTGAAGAAAAGAAAAACTCACACGGAACAAAACCAGGTGAATAGGTCGGAGTTCCTCTCTTGTTGATTTTGAGAATGGTCCTCAGTATCTTTCTTTGGGAGACAGCGCAGGTGTTTATTCCCTTGAATAGATTTTTGCCGCAGAACTTAGTTTCCAGAAGTTTTCTTGTTGTTCTGGGGTACTCTTTCTTCACTGTTTCTTTCATATCTATTTGACGGTGTCTGCTTCCAGTATTCCCAAGTATTTGTAGTTCTCTTTTTCTCAAGAATTTTAATTTCATGATTGAGTAATTCTGTTCCTTAGACTATTTCATTTCTTTTTTTCATCATGAACATGGCACACTTTAGTTTTCCATTCTTATATTCTTATATTGTACAAGGGTTTCTAGTATAATAATACATTATTAATTTACAGGAATCTTTTTGTTCTCATTTAAGCTTTTATATACTTAACTACACATAAAGCAAGAAACTAAGTAGCTTATTAAATGCTGGCAGCTGACAATCTCTTGTCAGTGTTCTATGTTAGAGGAGAAATTTGAAAATTCTCATTGGATCTGTCAAGGTTGTCTAAAAGAGTGAATGCTTTTGCTGCCATTGCTGGGCAGGAATGGTAGTTATGGCAATGGGACAGAATATAAGAAGAAAAGTGAAACTGTGCTTTTCCAAGGTGTATTAGCACTAAATGAACTTAGGCAAGTAACTCAAACACAGTTTGATGATTCTATCTTGACTGATAACTATCATGCTCAATCTCATCTTCTTGTGGAATATTAAACCTACTGGAAATAATGAGTACTTTAAGAAGCAGTGATTTTTGTGTAGAAATAAATGAATCAACAATTTAACTTCTAGCAATTTATATCTTATTATAATGGAGATTGTGGGTTTGTATGTCTGTAACCGAAACTATATTACTATTCAAGTCACAATTCCCTTAGTTATTTACGTCACATTCTCCATGATTTTATTTTTAATTAAACCTCAATTATTAATAAAATTGTTATACATCATTAAGACTGTTGACCATATCTACATACTAATAACTTGCAATTGTATTTATATATACAAGAAAATAGCGGTTTACAATGTGAATTGGAAGGCTAATTTGCATATTGATCTTAAAAATTTGATTTTAATAAATATGTGCTTAGTATTATTGATTTCTAATTGTTTGGTTTTATATTAATGAATATGAGCAAAAATCTCGGATAAATCTTAAAAGAAATCCATTAACAAGAAGAATAAACTGTAATCTCATTCTTTACTCCTATTTTAACTAAATAGTTAAATTAGGAAAATTTACCAATGAAAGACGGGAGTAAGGGAAAATGATGGAAGAGTTAATTTCAAAGTTGTTCTATTTTTCAATCATACCCCCTCTGTTCCAAATATTTTTATCTGAATTCTTATTCAGTTTCATTAGCCTTTCTAATTTAACATGATATTTTATTATATTAAAACTTAAATACTTGCACCCGGAGGGTGCATATATTTGCTAGTTGTTATAATGGAAGTCTCAAAATAAAGATGGTGCACGGTTTCGGTTTATGGGAATGATGCTCCGGCTCAGTATTACATTCGTTGTGTTGGATGATACCAAATATAATACTATAATGAGAGATTTCTTCTAATGCTGGCCGTTCCACAGATTATAGTATTATAGTGTCCTGAAGGAGATCTGGTTTTGTTCCTTTACTAACTCGGCTGAAATATGATAACCAAAAGCTGTCAACGGGGTCAAACAGGACAAACAGGAACGCCTTCTGATAATTATGTACAAAATATATTACATTTATTTTTTTTATACAATGATTAATATTGTATAATGTCAGAAGAGCGAGGAATTCTTTGTCAGTTGACTGGCGATCTACAGCTAGTTGTTTTTGGATAACTTATCAATTTGGTTTGTTACCGAGAGGCATGACGTCAGAGTGCAGTATGGACGGTGACAAGGGATCAGACGTGTAGCGAGTCTTCTGGTTGCGGCGAGTCTGACTCCGGCGGACATTCCGTTATTTATGGTCTTTTATTGCAAAATTTTCCTGATTTAACCATTTAGTTAATTTAGGAAGTAAAGACTGAAATTACAGTTATTTCTTCTTGTTAATGGATTTCTTTTAACATTTATCTCCGAGATTTTTGCTCATATTCATTAAGATAAAACAAAACAATTAGAAATCAATAATATTAAGCACATATTTATTAAAATCAATTTTTAATATCAATATGCAAATTAGCCTTCCCGTTCACACTGTAAACCGCTATTTGTTGTATATATAAATACAATTAAATTTCAGTAGTAAGTAGGTATGGTCAACAGTATTAATAATGTGAAACAATTTTATTAATAATTGAGATTTAAATAAAAATAAAATCATGGAGAATGTGACGTAAATAACTAAGGGAATTGTGACTTGAGAAGTAATATAGTTTCGGAGTTAAGGAGTTCATATTTGGTTTGATTTGGTTTCTTTGTTTAACGGCATATTAAATCTTCATGGGTTATTTAATTCTGAAATTTGATTCATTTGTAGATGTTTGATTATAATCATAACTATTTGAGGGGCCGGGATAGCTCAGTCGGTAGAGCGTTCGGCTAGAAACCACAGGGTTCCTAGTTCGATACCGGTCCTCGCCAACTCAGCGTATGAGTAGCACATGGATATGTGCGGTAAAGTAAGGAGCTGATGGTAAGGTGTGGCGCTCCACCTCAGTTAAAAAAAAAACAATCTCCTTGGTCTAGCGCTATTGAAAAGGGGATAGACTCCCCGCTGACTGGCTGATACCGACTTTAGGCCGCCTCGACTTTACTTTACTTATATCCTTAAATAAATAAACCAAATACTTATGATTATAATAAAACATCTACAAATGACTCAAATTTCAGAATTAAATAACCCATGAAGATTTAATATGCCGTTAAACAAAGAAACCAAATCAAACCGAATATGAATTTGTGTGATTATAATTAAACATTTACAAATGAATGAGATTTAGCATTATATAACCCATATGGAGTTGATGTGCCATTAAACAAATAAAAGCAAACTAAAGCATGTATAACTGGGGAACTGATAGATTCATGATTTACTCCCCCCACCCCCCAAAAAAAAATTCCTAGCTGAAAACTTGCTCTATCAATGATCCTGTGCTCCCTGTGTTTTTTACTTTAAGTGGAAATAAGTAGGAGACTGTACTTTCGGAGCACCCTTTTGTACACACACACACACACACACATATATATATATATATATATATATATATATATATATATATATATCAGTAAGAAGTTAACAGCTTGGCGACAATAAAGTCTTCTAAAAACGAACATCTCCGCGCCATATTTCCTACTCTACATCTTTTGACCAATCAGAATGCCTCCACTTCCCGCCATGACGTGTCGGCATTTTTGCCTCACCAAGTAACGACATTATGTGTCCGTTCGTTTGCTGCAAACTGCGTCCAATCCCCTGTCAAAGAATCAAACCTCTTATTTTTGCACGCAAACACGAAAGGGGAATACAGCGGAAAGGTGTGGTATGGCGGCGAAGTTAAAAAAAACAAAAAAACCCAGAAAAATATAAATAAAAATAAAAATAAAAAAGAGAAAAAAAAAGATAAAGAAAAAAATAAGAAAAGGAAAAAAAATTATATTGAGAAAGAGGAAGCCATCATCCGGAAGTCGAGAAATGTAAATCTCATGTCGAGGCTAATTTCCGGTTTGTTAATTAAAAGGGCCTTTTAAAAAGCGCAGGCGTCAATTTCAGTTTCATTTTGTGTGTTTATTTTATTTTATTTTATTCTATTTTATTTTATTTTCTGAACTCAACCAAATTTACTTTTTACGAGTTCATTCTCTCAACAAACACTCATTGTTAAAGTTATAAGCGAAACCCACTTTTTTCCCCTTTCTGTTTAGTCTAATATACTTCTTTAAATTTTTAAAATTCTTCATCTCACTTGCCACTCTCCCCCTCTCTTTCTTTCTCTCTCTTTCTTTATCTTCATTACCACTTGCATTTTACTCTTTTCACATAGTTTCAATAGTTTTCTTTACCTAGTCTGCCACAAGGCCATGTATATCAATAGAAATTAAAAGTCTTTATATCAATACAATACATGTATATCGATACAAATTAAAAATCTAGAAGACCAGACCTAGTGTTGATTAACAAAAAAAAAAAAAAAAAAAAAAAAAAAAAAAAGAAAAAGAAAAAAAAAGACAACTTGTTAACTGGTGGAATTTGCGGTTCCAGCAGATCACAGGGTGAAGATAAAGGAAAACGAAAAGATGGACAAATACCTGGACCTTGCCAGAGAATTGAAAAATCTGTGGAATGTGAGGATGAAAGTCATACCAATTGTAGTTGGTGCACGTTGAACGGTCCCAAAAAGCTTGGAAAAAAGACTGAAGGATCTGGAAATCAGAGGAAGAACTGAGACCATCCAGACCACTGCATTACTGCAATCGGCCAGAATCATCGCCTTCTAATACATAAGGCCTGTTGATACGAGTCTGACGTCACTGTGACATCATCAAATGTAGGCCCATTTTTTTTACCCGAACACGACTCCATTCATTGAAGTGTTTTGCGAATATTCAACGACTTTTCCATTTAAATATTCAATTAATTAATTTTATTTTATAAACAAAAATGCCTTTTTAAGTGTGTGGTCTCTTTTTTAATGGAATTTATACAGATGCCACAAAGTTTAGTGTTTGTTTTTTCGTTCCCAAAAGATAAAGAATTATATGAAAAATGGATCTATACTATTAAGACAAAACTTAAAAAAAATAGTAGGTAAGTTATTTTATTTTGTATTAAAACTAAGTAAATTTGATTGAAACTTTAATAATTAAATTATTTTCAAGTATTTGTAATTCACAAAATCATGTTTAAGACAATGAACGTGCTGTCTTATAAAGATAAAATGTTTTTACATTTATAAGACAGCGTGTTTAAAACTCATATTTTAAAATAAACTATATAGAAATTCTCGATATTAATTAATTAAAGGAATAATAAAGAATGATAAAGGAATATTTTTTTTATAAACATAACAAATTAATTCTGATTATCCTAACAATATTTTTGATTAGTTTTATAAATAAATGAGTTATTTAAAATTAAATTGACCCCTATTATTTTGATTACTCTTAAAAGCGAGAAAATTAATGTTTGTCTGATGTCTAATAAGCACACGTTTTTAAAAAAATTATTATTTGAATAAATTTATATGGATAAATTCATTCAAATAAGAAAGGGATATTATTGTTATTGTTATTGTGCTAAACTTGCAAATCCTCGTCAAAATTCAAACAGAAAATTTTGACGACAATTTGCAATACATCAAACTAAATTTTGAAATTAAAATTAGTTTTAAAAATCCGATTCAAAATACTTTACTTTTTGTTTTGGTAAGTCAGGTTAGTAATTCTTTTATTTCTTTTATTTAACGAATCTTGAAATATTTTATAAACTAAAATATTCATGTGCAGTTTAGAAAATAAAACAATTACTAACTTGACTTACCGAAAAAAAAAGTCAAGTATTTTGAATCGGACTTTTAAAATTTTAATTTCAAAATTTAGTTTGATGTATTGCAAATCGACAAAGTTTTCCGTTTTAATCTTGACGATGATTTGGAAGTTTATCCTATTATTATTATTATTATTATTATTATTATTATTATTATTATTATTATTATTATTATTATTATTATTATTATTATTATTATTATTATTATTATTATTATTATTATTATTGTTATTGTTATTGTTATTGTTATTGTTATTGTTATCGTTATAATTATTATTGTTATCTTTATTATTATTATTATTATTATTATTATTATTATTGTTGTTTTTGTTATTATTATTATATAATAATTCTGATAATAGTAATAGTAGCAATAATAGTAATAATATAATTATAATAAAAGTAATATTAAGATTATTATAATAATAGTAATAATAATAACATAATAATAATAATTATGAAAAAAGTTCTAATAATAGTAATAATAATGATTCTAATAATAATTAAATAAATTCTAATAATAATAGTAATAATAATGATTCTAATAACAATAAAAATGAAATAAATTCTAATTCTAATAATATATTATACGCACAAACCAGAATCCCTTCTTGACAATGAGACTCAAGAAATTCTTTGGGACTTTGAGATACAGACAGATTACCTTATCTCGGCTAGAAAATCGGACCTAGTATTGATTATTAAGAAAATGAGAACTTGTCAACTGGTAGATTTTGCATTCCTAGCAGATCCCAGAGTGAAGGTGAAAGAAAACAAAAAGATAGACAAATCCATGGATCTTACTAGAAAAAACAAAAACAAAAACAAAAAAAAAACAAACAAAAAACTAGTGGAATATGATATTGAAAGTGATATCAATTATAGTTGGTATATATGATAATATATGTGTATGTCTCTCTGTATGTGTTCATATCTATCTATCTATCTATCTATCTATCTATCTATCTATCTATCACAGCCTGTCTATATCTACCTGTTTATTTATCAGATAGATAGACAGATAGATAGATCAATATTGATAACTTGCAATCTATGAATAGGCTAAGATAGATAAATAAATATATATGAACAAACTTAGAGATATATAGAGGTAGGTATAAAATGACTGACACACCACACACACACACACACACACATGTATATATATAGAGATAGAGATAGACAGAGAGTAACATACTGGACGATAGATTGATATATAGATAGACAGATTTAAAAGAATGAGAGTAATTTACTCTCAATAATATCTATCTATCTATCTATCTATCTAAATATCACAGCCTGTTTATATCTACCTGTACATCTATGCGATACTAAGATATATAAATATAAATAGGCTTATATAGATAGATAGATAGATAGATAGATATGGACAAACTGAAAGAGATGTAGAGATAGCTATAAAATGACAGGGACACACACACACACATACATACACACACACACACACACACACACACACACACACACACACACACACACACACACACACACATATATTTTTGTAGGCTGATGTTGTTAAATAACACGGAACATTTCTTATTCATAATCTTGATTTGTATCTTTTCCAGTCTTCTGGCTATCTTTCTAAGGTCAATATCCAGTTGATATAGGATTTTCCCCATACTATCAACCCTAGCGCTTTCGACTATTTCCTCAGTCGTCATCGGGAGGGGGGGTATATGTTTTAGTGTTAGTTCTTTTTTCTTTTTCTTTTGTTTTTAAATTAGGAGAGTCTATTATTTTTAGAGGGTTGATACGATTAGTGTATTAGTTAGCAAAGATGTTTAGTATATTATGACCTATGTTGAATGCTATTTTTTATTTTTTATGCATATCCCCTCAAGAATTTATAGGCGTTTCTTAGTTTTATTTTTTAGTATTTTCAGTGAGGATTTTTCTAATGTTGGAGGAGGTGTATTTATCTAGATGTTTTGTAATTAAATGATGTTGTTTTATGGCACTAGTATCGGAGAGATGGTATATATATATATATATATATATATATATATATATATATATATATATGTGTGTGTGTGTGTGTGTGTGTGTGTTTGTATTTGGGCAGCATTCCTTCATTCATGCATGTTGAATTAAACAAAAGACACATCTCCTGTTTAACAATTTTATTTGTGATTTTTTCAAGTTTTTTGGCAAATTTTTTAATATTTTAAAATGCTTATAGCACCTTTCAATCTCCTCGTTCTAGCCTCCACACCCATTAATATAATTTGAAAAACTGGAACACATCACCCCTGATGATGGCACTTCGAAGTGTCGACAGTATTCGGGACATGACTAATCCACGAATTCCACCCAAATATTAAAAAGTTGGCAAGAAAACTTGAAAAAAATCACAAATAAAATTGTTAATCAGGAGATGTGTCTTTTGTTTAATTCAACACACACACACACACACACACACACACACACACACACACACACACACATATATATATATATATATATATATAATACAAATAATATTGTTAGATGTAAAATAAAGGGTCTACCATGGTTTCAATCAAAAATTGATCTCATCTTATTATAATAGAAAAGTTGCAGAAACACACACAAAACCTATCAAATATCGGACATATTCTGCCAAAATAATAAATAATAAATCATGCCTGAAGAAGACAACAGATCAGAAACACGTGTCGCATATGTAAGATAAAAAGAATATAACATTTCTTTCTGAGAAAATAATATATATATATATATATATATATATATATATATATATATATATATATATATATAAGGATGGCAACAGACTGAACGGTAGATAGATAGGTGGATAGATTTTGAATAAAACTGGACGATAGATTTGAAAAGACTGGGATAAAGTTAATAACAGTCAATAATTAAAGCCACACTTATAGAAATTAAAGAGTTAATATGAAATGAAAGTCCCTTTATGAGGAAAGAATATTTGAAAATGAAAGAAAAGCGAAAGGAAAAACGACAGTATTTTTCAAGGATACAAAATCTATAAACCAAACTTGTTGGTAAATCCTCGCGGTGAGAAAAAAACCCAGCAAATAGTTTGATTGTAAAAAATATACTACCAAACGTCACCCGGGGAGAAAAAAAAAGACCAAGATAATCGCACCAACCAAAAAACGACTCTGAGTCGGATCTTAGCCCTGAAGAACACTAAGCGAAACTTTTAGTAGGTTTATCTGACTCATTAGGTTTATATATATATATATATATATATATATATATATATATATATATATATATATATATATATATATATATATATATATATATATAGAGAGAGAGAGAGAGAGAGAGAGAGAGAGATTGTTTGTTTGATTTAAAAAAAAAGTGAATTAATGCTTAATCCTTTTAAGAAGCAAGGAGGAGAATAGATAGATAGATAGTCTGAGATAGATAGATAGGAACAGACTGAGAAAAATGTAGAGATAGATATGAAACGACTATCTATCTATCTATCTATCTATCTATCTATCTATCTATCTCTTTCTCTACCATCTATCTATCTATCTATCTATCTCTTTCTCTATCTCTCTCTCTATCTCTCTTTCTCTTTCTCTTTCTCTCTCTCTCTCTCTCTCTCTCTCTCTCTCTCTCTCTCTCTCTCTCTCTGTATATATATTATATATATATAAATAAATATATAGAGATAGAAAGATAGTTTATTTGTTTGATTTAAAAAAAGTGAATTAATGCTTAATCCTTTTAAGAAGCTAACGGAGGAGAATAGATAGATAGATAGATAGGAACAAACTGAGAGAGATGTAGAGATAGATATGAAACGACTGAGACATCTATCTATCTATCCATATATCTATCCATTTCTCTACCATCTATCTATCTATCTATCTATCTATCTACCATTATCTATCTACCTCTCTCTCTCTCTCTCTCTCTCTCTCTCTCTCTCTCTCTCTCTCTCTATATATAATATATATATATATTATATATATATTATATATATAAATATACATAGATAGAGATAGATAGATTGATAGATTGATACAGATATAGATAGATAGATGATAACGGTGGACGATAGGTTGATCAATAAATAGATAAAACTGGAGATAGATAGCAGCCAGATATATATATATATATATATATATATATATATAATATATATATATAGATAGATAGATAGATAGATAGGAACGAACAGAGAGATGTAGAGATAGATATGAAACGACTATCTATCCATCCATCTATCTATCGCTTTCTCTACCATTTATCTATCTATCTATCTCTCTCTCTATATATATATATATATACATAGATAGAGATAGATAGATTGATAGATTGATAGAGATATTGATAGATAGATAGTAACAGAGTGGACGATAGGTAGATCAATAGATAAATAATAAGACTGGATGATAGATAGACAGACAGACAGACAGATAGATAGATAGATAGATAGATAAATAGATATATAGGAACAGACAGAGACATGTAGAGATAGATATGAAACGACTGAGACATCTATCTATCCATCTATATATCGCTTTTTCTACCATCTATCTATCTATCTATCTCTCTATATATACATAGATAGAGATAGATAGATTGATAGATTGATTGTGATATAGATAGATAGATGGTAACAGAGTGGACGATAGGTAGATCAATAGATAGATAATAAGACTGGATGATAGATAGACAGACAGACAGACAGCCAGATAGATAGATAGATAGATAGATAGATAGATAGGAACAGACAGAGACATGTAGAGATAGATATGAAACGACTGAGACATCTATCTATCCATCTATATATCTCTTTCTCTACCATCTATCTATCTATCCATCCATCTATCCATCGCTTTCTCTACCATCTATCTATCTATCTATCTATCTATCTCTAACTGTTATTAACTTTATCCCAGTCTTTTCAAATCTATCTATTGTCCAGTTTTATTCAAAATCTATCCACCTACACATAGATAGAGATAGATAGATTGATAGATTGATAGAGATGTAGATAGATATATGGTAACAGAGTGGACGATAGGTAGATCAATATATATATAATAAGACTGGACGATAGATAGACAGACAGATAGATAGACAGACAGAGAGGTTGAAAAATGATAAATACATAGATGTATTTATAAAGACTGAGATAAAGTGAATAACAGCCAATAATTAGTCATACAAATCGAAATTAAAGAACGAATTAATGGAAAAAAAAGTAATTTTAGGAAGAAATAAAATTTGAAGATGAAAGAAAAGCGAAAGTAAAAACGACAGAAAATTCAACAGATTTTTTCAATGATACAAAATCTATAAACGAAATACTTCCATAAAACAGACCCCAAAACGAAAACTATTTTGTGTTACCAGCGTTTGTTTGTTTGTTTGTTTGTTTGTTTTTAAGTGAATTAATGCTTAATCCTTGTTCGAAGCAAACGAAGAAGAATAATCCCTTCGTTACAAACAGGGAGTTAAAAAATATCGGTAAATAAAGTCGAAGACGTTAAGTACTTCACAACGAGTAAACATTGATCGGTCCACTCTAACACAGAAAAGCAATTTTACAAAGATGAAGAAAAAAAAAGAAAAAAGAAAAGAAAAAGAATGAGAAAAAATTGTATGAATAGGAAAAGAAAGTAAAACTGCCTTGAAACATTTTTTTCTTCAAAATAAATAAATTACCCATCATCCTTAGCGCAGAAGTAGAAAAACAAGTGCGCTTGCTTAAGGGCTGATGTCAAAAAAAAAAAAAAAAAAAAAAGAAAAGGAAAAAATGACTCTCTTTAAAAAAAAAAGAAAAATTCCTACTTCAGAAATGTTGAATTTGTACTTTTTTCTTTTTTTTACTTTTTTAGTTCATCTTTTTTAAATCTTTATTTTTCTTTTCTTTTTTTTTCTTTTTCGTACTGTATCCGATCCTCTTCAAGCAGTATGGAGTGATGTATGACAAACGATTTTCAAGAAACGGTATGTGTTGAATGAGACTGTCAGTAATCAAAACGAGTATGTTTTTTGGTCTTCTCCAAGAGAAGAGAGAAGAGATCTGAAGTTTTTTTTTACATGACAGAGAAACAAATAAAAAAAGTATCAGGCGAGTGATCTCAAGTGTTAGAGGAGAGGGCAAATTTGACGTCTTAAGGAAATCTGACTTTTAAAAACAGAAAAGAAAGAAAAGAAAGAAGAAAAAATGAATTATGTGAATACATAGGCTTGTCATAAATGTATTTCTACATTTACGAATAAAAGTTTGATTTGTGTAATATCACTCCAGTGAAGAGATAGATTTTTGTTTGTTTTGTTTTGTTTTACGGCATATCAACCTCAGTGGGTCATTTAATGCCGATAAAGTTTTGAAATAAATCAATTCTTAATGGATAATACAATTTTTTTATAAATACATTTTTCTATTTAACCCATAGATGGGACCCTAACAGGTACTGCCACTCCGGGTCAGAATGGACCAGGGAGCAATGGTGATGAAGGGGTGCTCCGCATTCCCCAAACCTCCAAAACTGGAACCTCACCATCAGATAGAGTTTAACGTCATTCCCAGGACATGTAGACCCTCAGTCACCGCCTTCTAGCACCCATATGATAAAAAAGGGTTGGGGCTTGCCATAAGGCAATAGGGTTGGGAAAATCATATAGGTGATAGGGTTTGACGTGACCAGCCGATTGATCGGGGGGGCTCTCCGACCGCCCGTCTAGCCCAAGATAGGGCCAAAGTGGAGTATTGCAAGTCATGAACTGCTCATCCACCTGGGCTCTATCCTTAAGCATCACGGGTCGCCACCCACGGCTAACAGGCGGCCCCATTGGGGGAATCTTACCCCTCTGCAGAGGTACAGTCGGTGCATTCTAACGCCCCAGATGACAGGGCGGTGGAGAGATAGATAGATAGATCGATCGATCGATCGATAGATAGATAGATAGGTAGATAGATAAGCAGATAGATAGAAACAGGCTGGAACAGACAGATAGATTACACAATGAAATCGACAGATACACAGAAAGACAGACTGACAAAGAGATAGATAGATAGGAACAGGTTGAAATAAATGTATATGAACAAGCTGAGATAGATTTTTTTTATTTACCTCGTACCCCACTTGTACGGGTTAGGCACAAGGCCCTATTAACGTGGGCCCACCCACAAACCGAAGCTCATGGGTGGGAAAGAACAAAAAATCCGTCGATCCCTTCGGCATTCCCCTTCCAGGGGGCCGCCCCAGGCGCTGGGCAATAAACCCAGCCCTGCCCCATTAGATTGATAGATTGATAGATAGATAAATAGATTGATACGAAAGGACTGAGAAAGATAGATAGATGGATTTGAAAAGTCTGAGATAGATAGATAGATAGATGTGAGAAGGGTGAAATAAACATATATGAACAAGCATATATCTATCTATCTATCTATCTATCTATTGAGAGAGAAATAGAGATAGATAGATAGATAGATAGATAGATAGATAGATAGATAGATAAGAATAAGCTGAGATAGATACATTATGACAGCTGTTTAATACAAGGTTTTAAAAATCGATTATTATTATTACTGTTCCAATCCTTGTGAGTTTTTCACACCAGCATTAGCTGATAGTCTTTCACTGGAGTCTGAGTGGCAACAAGTCTCCTCAGGTCTTCAGGACTCTTCTGAGTATTCTAGCCAAATGCTGTTGTCTGGATGGTCTCAATTCTTCCTCTGATTTTCAGTTCCCCAGTCTTTTTCCCAAGCTTTTTGGGACCGTTCCAAGTGCACCAACTACAATTGGCATCACTTTCACCCTCATATTACACAGTTTTTCAATTCTCTAGCAAGGTCCAGGTAATTGTTTATCTTTTCATTTTCCTTCATCTTCACCGTGTAATCTGCAAAGTCTACCAGTTGACAAGTTCTCTTTTTATTATTAATACTAGGTCTGGTCTCCTGGCTGGGATAATGTGATCTATCTTTATCTCGAAGTCCCAGAGAATGAGTTTCATTCTCAAGAACAGATTCTGGTTTATGCAAATACCATTTTGCTGTATGGTCAAAATTTATTTCTTTGCATAATTCCCAGTGGGTCACCTTCCCAACTCAATCGTGCCTAGCTTTGTATTCCCGTTGTGCTTGTTTGCTACATTCGCTTAATACATGGTTTATGGTCTTATATCTGTTACCGCAGAGTCTACATTTATGTTTTGTTGTGTCTTATCAATTTTTGCTTTGATATAAATTGTTCCAATGTGATTATTTTGAGTCAAAATTATTAGCAATTTAGTTTCTCTCTTTTGAGGTTCCCACTTCTTAACCATGCGCAAGTTTTTTCATGTGCAACCTCTCCAATTTGACGTATTTGAAGTATCCATATATATGTTTTTCTTCCCATTTTTTTGTTGTTTTTGTTGTTTTTGGCTGCTATAAGTAATCTTTCTTTGCTTTTTTGTGTGTTCTTCGAGTCCTTGGATTGTGATATCTACGCAATTCTCTATGTTGGCAAAACCTCTTCCACCTTCCTTTCTTGATACATATAACCTATCTCTATCATTTCTAGAGTGTAAAGCCTTGTGCATTGTCATTAATTTTCTAGCCCTTTGGTCAATCTGTCTTGTTCCTCTTTTGTCTATTTTAACAATGGTACAGAGTATTTTACAATGGGGACGGCCAGGTATTTATTCCTTTGATGAGATCTCTGCTGCTGAGATTGGTTTCTATGAGTTTTCTTGTTCTCCTGGGGTATTCTTTTTTCAACTTTCCTTTCATCTCTGTTTGTATCTGCTTCTAAAATTCCTAAGTATTTGTATTTTTCTTTTTCTCCAAGTGTTTTAATAATGTCCTGATTTGGTATTCCGTTCATTAGTTTTTTTTCCCCTTTTTTTATCACAAGCATGGCACATTTTTCAATTCCGAATTCCATTCCTATATCTTGGCAGTATATTCTAATGGTTTGGACCAGAGTTTCTGGTTCTTTTTCATTTTTTGCAATTTAAAAAAATATCATCTATGTACATAAGGTGGTTTATCTTTTCCTGAGAGTTAGTGAATTTTCTAAATATGTAGTTGAGTGGCATCATTGCTGAAATAATAGTAGTAGTGAATAGCGAGTGTCCTTGGAAAATACCTCTTTGAATTTTTACTTCTGCCAGGGATTGCCATCCTGTTTTTAATTGGAATTTCCAGTTTTCCATGGATTATTATTATTATTATTATTATTATTATTATTATTATTATTATTATTAGCTGATGGTCTTTCACTGGAGTCTGAGTGACAGCAAGTCTCCTCGGGTATCCAGGACTCTTCTGAGTATTCTGGCAGATTGCAGCAGTGCAGTGTTCTGAATGGTTTCAATCCTTCCTCTGATATCCAAACTTTCCAAACCCTTTTCTAATCCTTTTGGGACTGTTCCAAGTGCACTAACCACAATTGGTATCACTTTGAACTTTCATATTCCATAACTTTTTCAGTTCTCTGGCAAGGTCCAGATATTTGTCCATTTTTATTTTTTTTAAATTTTTATTTATTTTTTATTTTATTATTATTATTATTATTATTATTATTATTCCTTTTGAGTTTTCACATCAGCATTGCTGATGGTCTTTCACTGGAGTTTGAGTGACAGCAAGTCTCCTCAGGTCTCCAGGACTCTTCTGAGTATTCTGGCAGATTGCAGCAGTGCAGTGTTCTGAATGGTTTCAATCCTTCCTCTGATTTCCAAACTTTCCAAACCCTTTTCCAATCCTTTTGGGACTGTTCCAAGTGCACCAACTATAATTGGTATCACTTTCACTTTCATGTTCCATAACTTTTTTAGTTCTCTGGCAAGATCTAGATATTTGTCCATTTTTTCATTTTCCTTTAGCTTTACCCTGTGATCTGCTGGAACTGCAAAATCCACCAATTGACAAGATCTTTCTTTTTTGTTTATCAACACTAGGTCTGGTCTTCTTACTGGGATAAGGTGATCCGTTTTTATTTCAAAGTCCCAGAGAATTTTATGTGTTTCGTTCTCAAGAACAGATTCTGGTTTATGCATATACCATTTTGTTGTGTGGTAAAAATTTAATTTTTTGCATAATTCCCAGTGGATCACCTTCCCAACCCAGTCGTGTCTAGTTTTGTATTCTCGTTGTGCTAGTTTGCTACATTCGCAGAGTATATGGTTTACAGTCTCATCTCTATTACTGCAAAGTCTACATTTACTATTTTGTTGGGTCTTATCAATTTTCGCTTTGATGTAGTTTGTCCTTATGGCATTATTTTGTGCAGCAATTATTAATGATTCTGTTTCTCTTTTGAGGTTCCCCTTTCTTAATATGTCCAAGTCTTTTCATGTGCAACCTCTTCTATTTGTCGTTTGAAGCGTCCGTATAATTGTTTTTCTTCCCATTTTTGTTTTCTAGTCTTTGTCGTTTTTCTGTTTGTCCATCTGCCGTTTCTACTATTGTTGGCCGACATAAGTAGTTTGTCTTTGCTTTTCCTTGTGTAATCTTCAAGTTGTTGGATTGTGGTTTCTACGCATTCCTCTATGTTGGCAAGACCTCTTCCCCTTTCCTTTCTTGACACATACAATCTATCTCTATCATCTCTAGGGTGGAGAGCCTTGTGCATTCTCATTAATTTTCTCGTCCTTTGGTCAATCTGTCGGAGTTCTTCTTTTGTCCATTTTAAGAATGGTCCTGAGTATCTTATAATGGGGACAGCCCAGGTATTGATTCCTTTGATCAGATTTCTGCTGTTAAGTTTGGTTTCTAGAAGTTTTCTAGTTCTCCTGAGATATTATTTTTTAAACTTTTCCTTTCATTTCTGCTTGCATGATATTGTCCGCTTCTAAAATTCCTAAGTATTTGTAGCTTTCATTTTCATCAAGAGATTTTATAGTTTCCTGATTTGGTAGTTGTATTCCATTCATTAGTTTTCTTTCACCCCTTTTTATTACAAGCATAGCACATTTTTCGATTCCAAATTCCATCCTTATATCCTGGCTATATATTCTAATAGTTTGTACTAGGCTCTCCAATTCTTTTTCATTTTTTGCAAAAATTTTAATGTCATCCATGTACATAAGGTGGTTTATCTTCTCTTGTGAATTACTAAATTTGTATCCCCCGGTACATTTTTTCAGTATATGGTTTAGCGGCATCATTGCAATAATAAAGAGTAGTGGTGATAATGAGTCTCCTTGGAAGATACCTCTTTGGATTTTTACTCCTGCCAGGGATTGTTTTCCAGCTTCTAATTGAACTCGCCAGTTTTCCATGGCTTTTTTAATGAAGTTTATAATGTTGTTGGAAATTATTATTATTATTATTATTATTATTATTATTATTATTATTATTATTATTATTATTATCTAGCGCTTGCAAATACCTCTGCACAAGCCGAATCTCTGCTGCATAGCCTGGAGAAGGCAGAAAGAGACATTGACTCCTATGTGAACTCAAGATAAAACGGAGTTCATGTGTTTTAAACAAGATTGAGACATCCCCACACTAGATGGCAATACTTTGAAATTAATTGAATAGTTCACATACCTCGGTAGTAATATCTCATTTATAGAAAGCGATGCCATTATATGCATAAGAAAGGCTAGGGACAGATTCTCAATCATATGGCAATCTGATCTGATTTTCTAAAGCTAGAATTCTTCCAAGCAATAGCCGTATCAGTGCTACTGTATGGCTGCCTTAGTTGGACAAAAACAAAAAAAATAGATAGGAACTACACATAGATGCTGCGTGCTGTCCTGGAAAATCCTGAAATCCGCATCCCACAAAAAGCAGCTGTACAGACAAGACAAGTTACTTTGCCAAATCGATTTGGCCCGAAGATAAGCGGCTAATACGCTGCTTTGAAACCAACAGTCACAAACAGTTTTTAATTGTATAGTATTTCATAGTATATATATATATTAGGTTGTTACAGAAATGTTATGTTGCATGAGTTCAAGCTTGGACACAATGCCTCCGAAACTGCTGCCAATATCAACAAAGCATGTGGAGATGAATCCACAAGTGATCGGACTGTACGAAGGTCGTTTCAGAAATTCCGCAGTGGAGATGAGAATCTTGAAAATGAAGAAGGTAGAGGACAGACATGCAGTTTGACAATGAACAATTGCCAGTCAGTTGTTGAGCAAAATCCACGACAAAGTGTCAGAGAAATGTCTCAGACACTTGGTGTCAGCATTGCAACAGTTTCCCGCCATTTACAGAGTATTGGAAAGGTGAAAAAGCTCGAATAAATGGGTTCCTCATGAGCTCAATGAGCACCAAAAACTTAGGCGGTTTGAAGTGTGCTCGATGCTCGGTTTGCGTAACACCAATGACCCCTTTCTTGATCGAATAGTCACTTGTGACGAAAAGTGGATCCTTTACGACGGTTGTCAACAAGTGACTATTTCTGGAACCACCTTCGTACAGTCCGATCACTTGTGGATTCATCTCCCATGCTTTGTTGATATTGGCAGCAGTTTCGGAGGCATTGTGCCCAAGCTTGAACTCATGCAACATAAGAAGGCAAAGGTCATGTTTAGGCATGTTCATCTTTGAAGGCATGTTCATCTTTTTGAAAAATACTTTCTATCTGAAAATAAATTAAATTTTATTTTTGAGCACACATTAATTATTATATATGCAAAAATTCACCTGAAATAAACAACAAATTTTATGTTAAAATGACATTTCAAAACCGAGCACTTCAATCGGCCATTATTTTTGTAACAAACTAATATATAATACACCGCATGCGGTTTAGTATTATACCCAACACACTGGGTTTAGAAAAGCTTCCCTCGGAATTTTTAGTTGTTGAGAAAACAAATTGGAAGCATCTTAAGAACTCTCTATTTAGTCATCATCACCATCATAATGTCGCGCATTTAGCGCGGAAATCCATGACAATCTCTCGCCAACCTTCTCTCTCATTCATTGTCTCATAGAGGTCCTCTGTGCAGCATCCAGCATCCAGCATCTGCGCAGAGCTGGTCAATATAGGTCCTTGGTGAGCGGCCTACATTAGCATGTCCATGTGTTGGCTTCCACAGGAGAACGTCACTTATGAGTTTTTTCTTGCTTCTCCAGCAGTATCCTGCATCTCTTGTCAGTCTCACTCGGATGGTTTGTGAGCACGGAGCAGCAAATATTTTTTAATCTTTTTATCTTGCTTTTTAAGAGTTTTATTTTTATATCTAATTCTTTCTGTTACTACAATAGCTTATTATTTTTTACTTTTTTCCTCCTCCTTCTTCTTTTACTGCCTCTTCTTTTTCTTCTTCTTTTTCCTTTTCTTTTACTCTTACTGCCTCTTCTTTTTTCCTCCTTCTTTTCCTCCTTCTTCTTCTTCTTCTTCTACACTTACTGCCTCTTTCTTCTTCTTCTTCTTCTTCTTCTTCTTCTTCTTCTTCTTCTTCTTCTTCTTCTATTGCGTCTTTTTTCTTTTTATTCTTCCTTTACTCTTCCTTCTACTCTTTCATCCTCCTTCTTTTACTCCACTGCCTCTTTTTTCTTCTTCCTTCTTTACCCCTCCTTTTCCTTTTACCCTTACTGTTCTTCTTCTTCTTCTTCTTCTTCTTCTTCTTCTTCTTCTTCTTCTTCTTTTCCTTTCCCCTCCTTGTTCATTTACCCTTACTATCTCTTCTGTTTCTTCCTTTATTTTAAGTGTTTTATATCTTTTTTTAAAATCTAATCTAAGCTTGGTGTTTTTCTTTCTTAATTGCACCAACTACGTCTCTCTCCATCTTTCTGTCTGTCTGTCTCTCTCTGTCTCTTTCACACAAACGCTCTCTTTTTCTCTTTATGATTTTCAATGGCTTGGAGTTTTTTTCTTATTCGTACCAACTACACCCCTCTCTCTGCCTTCTCTGTTTTTCCCTCTCTGTCTCTCCTCCTTTCTCTCTCTCCCTCGCCCCTTCTCTCCTCTCTCTCCCCTTTGCCCTCTCTCTCTCATATACTCTTTCTTTTTTTCTCTTTACGATTCTTCTATTTTCTTCGACCCAGTGTGCCGTATCTACCCAATTCGATCTGTCACGTTCTCACAACATTCGTTCCTGTGTATTTGCCAACACAAAAACCTCAAAGGCTCGACTTCCGGACCCTAATGCGCTCTTGCGGATAAATAGGGGTGGGTCGGCCCGGTCGGAGCGAAACAAACCACTTCAGCAACATCAAAGACATCTTTTCGTACCGTTTTCTTCTATCGTCTGTCTCTTTCATTGTGTGCACTTTTGACTCGATAAAGCGATCGTCACGAAAACATAAACAAGCGCGCATGCGCATCTCACGGTTTCCGCTCTGAAAGCGTCTTAACAACAATGGCTTCCCTCGCTTTGGGTTTCGCTTTGACTAAATACTGTCTTGACGTTTTTTTTCCGTAACACTGGATGAATTTCTTCTGTCATCCGTGACCATATTAACTCCAAACCACATACTGACCTTCGGCAGTCAGAGCTGACTAGGTTTTAGTTTGGTTTGGTTTTACGGCATATCAACCTCAGTGGGTCATTTAATGCCGATAAAGTTTTGAAATAAATCAATTCTTAATGAATAATACAATTTTTTTATAAATACATTTTTCTATTTAACCCATAGATGGGACGAGCTGACTAGGGATAGAGTTATTTGTTTGTTTGTTTGTTTTATCTTACGGCATATCAACCTCGGCGGGTCATTTAATGCCGACACAGTTTTCAAATAAATTCATTCTTAATGGATACTCAATTTTTATGAACACATTTTTCTATTTAACCCATAGATGATACCTCATCAGGGTACTATCCCTCACTCCGGTTAGAGTGGACCTGGGAGCAATGGTGATGAAGGGTGCTTCACATTACCCTGGGTTCCAGAACTTGAACCTCATCAGATAGAGTTTAACGTCATTTCCAGGATACGAAGACCTTCACCCACCGCCTTCCAGCACATATATGATCGTATTTGCTGGTATTCTACATTTGTCGATTGGCTAGCATTTTTTCGGTTCTTGGAGACGGGTAATCATTTGGGGATCTTCTTGGGTTCTTTCTGAGGTGTCTTCTCTTGTGCCGTTGATAGTTTTTCATAACGAACACAAAACGTTCTCTTTTTCCTTCGCGGTCATTTATTTATTTATTTTTTTAACTTTTTAATTCCAGAAACTTTTAACTTTAGAGTTAGCTGTCCCTGAGAAAATTTAAATATTCGTTACTGTGAAGTCAACATTTCCAACAGTATAAAGCCTTTACCACTATAAAAATGCATTAGAAAATGATTTTACTATGAAAAATGCACTGAAAATGATTTTTAGTATAAAAATGCATTGAAAATGATTTTTAGTATAAAAATGTATTGGAAATGATTTTTGGTATAAAAATACATTGAACATGATTTTTAGTATAAAAATGCATTGAAAATGATTTTTCAGTATAAAAATGTATTGGAAATGATTTTTGGTATAAAAATACATTGAAAATGATTTTTAGTATAAAAATGCATTGAAAATGATTTTCAGTATAAAAATGTATTGGAAATGAATTTTAGTATAAAAATGTATTGGAAATGATTTTTGGTATAAAAATACATTGAAAATGATTTTTAGTATAAAAATGCATTGAAAATGATTTTCAGTATAAAAATGCATTGGGAATGATTTTTGATATGAAAATACATTAGAAATAATTTTCACTATAAAAATGAATTGGAAATCATTTTTAGTATAAAAATATATATGGAAATGACTTTTATGATAAAAATGCATCGGAAAGTATTTTACTATAAAAATGCATTGGAAATGATTTTTACTGTAAAAAAGTAAATATCTTCACGAATATTGTATGTCCGGCATTTATTATTTGGCAAGAAATATTTTCTTCGGTAGTTAGACTCAGTTAAATATCACGGGACTAACATTCAATTCATACATGCCGTAATTAATACTAATGGCTAAACAAAAGTTATTTATAAAACTAAATTATCAAAATCAAAATGTTTCTTCTTAATATTATCGATGCGACTTGAACATCACTTTTAAAGAATACATGACAGTCACACTAAAGATGGCTGTCAATTCTTACAACATCGTTTCAATATGCGCAGCTGAATTGTACTAGTTCTACGTCTTTATTTTTACTTTTCTTCGTTCTCTCCTCCCACTTTTACTACCGCTCTTCCACTTCCTCTTTTTTCTTTACTACTCCTATTACCACTACTACGTCTTCACATTTTGTTACCATTTATTTCTCTACTCCTACTTCTACTTCTTCACTCCTTTACTTGTCCTGGGTATGACGTTAAACTGCATCTAGTGGTGAAGTTCCTCCCGAAGACTGCAGGTTAGTAAATGACCCCATCGTATTTTTCTGATCTTATTATAATGGAGATTGTATGTTTTTCTGTCTGTAAACGAAACTATATTACTATACAAGTCACAATTCCCATTGTTATTTACATCACATTCTCCATGATTTTATTTTTATTTAAACCTCAATTATTAATAAAATTGTTTTACATCATTAAGACTGTTGACCATATCTACATGATATTTACCGCGTACCCCACTTGTACGGGTCAGGCACAAAGTCCCTATTAACGTGGGACCACCCACAAGCAGAAGCTCATGGAGTGGCAGGTGAAAAATTGCGCCGATCCCGTCGGCATTCCCCCTCAAGGGGGCGCCTCAGGCACTGGGCAATAAACCAGCCCTGCCCCTTTAAATCGAGGGGGCAGGTGTTGCCTGGGGGGATGGCCCCCTGGGATCGACGCCATTAATTATATCAATGGTCCAGAGGCCGACGCCACTGTTGACCATATCTACATACTAATAACATGCAGTTGTATTTATATATACAACAAAATAGCAGTTTACAGTGTAAACGGGAAGGCTAATTTGCATATTAATATTTAAAAATCGAATTTAATAAATATATGCTTAGTATTATTGATTTCTAACTGTTTGGTTTTATCTTATTGAATATGAGCAAAAATCTCTTCAATAAATCTTAGAAATCCCTTAACAAGAAGAAATAACTAATATTATTCTTTACTTCCTATTTTAACTAAACAGTTAAATTAGGAAAATTTACCAATGAAAGACGGGAGTAACGGAAAATGATGGAAGAGTTAGTTTCAAAGTTGTTCTATTTTTCAATCATACCCCCTCTGTTCCAAATATTTTTATCTGAATTCTTATTCAGTTTCATTAGCCTTTCTAATTTAATACAATATTTTATTACATTAAAACTTAAATACTTGCACCCGGAGGGTGCATATATTTGCTAGTATTATTAATTTAGGGTGGCCCAAAATTAGCCGAAAATGCGTTTTTGACCAAACCCTACAGAAAATAATTTACCAAAAATCAGGTAATTATCCGATTTTAATGAAATTTTCAGTATTGATTTATCAATTAATGAATTTTATAATGCATCAGTTATTTTTTTTTTTTTTGCAATCGCGAATGTTACACTAAAATTCTAAACAAGCGCTTAAAACCATTGAAAAAGAGACAGAATGGCGAATCGCGTCGAAATTGACCAAAACAAATCCTTTTAAATGTATTAAAAATAAACTGCATATGTAATGATATTTTTCTTTCTTTAATGATGGTTATTATGTTACTACTTATCACTAGTGGTGAAGTTCCAATTTTGGAGCTCCGGGGAGTGTGGTGTACCCCTTCATCGCCATTGCTTCAAGGTCGAGTTGTAGTATCTGTAAGGGTCCCATCTATGGGTTAAAGATATGAAAACGAATTAGAAATGTGTTTAAAATGAGTTTTGAAAAATTTAATACCCGACAAGAATGAATAAAACAAAAACGTCTGTATCATAAAATATTCCTGTGGCAAGAGAAACCACGAACGTAGTAGTTCGAAGCGTGCACGACTGTGTTTGGCATGCAGAATGAGATCAGAGGCGAGTAGGGAGATTGAACTCGCATTCTCCTGATCGTGAGTCGTGGCCCGACGCATGGGAGTGGCCAGGATGTGAAGGATTGACGGGTGCTGATTAGTGTCGCACGTGCTGGTCATAAATAACAACAATTAAGTGTTCATCCGGGCTCCTACTCTGACCAGCACGTGCGACACTAATAGCAACCCGTCAATCCTTCACATCCTGGCCACTCCATGCGTCGGGCCACGACTCACGATCAGGAGAATGCGAGTTCAATCTCCCACTCGCCTCTGATCTCATTCTGCATGCCTAAACACAGTCGTGCACGCTTCGAACTACTACGTTCGTGTTTCTCTTGCCACAGAATATTTTATGATACAGAGCGTTTTTGTTTTATCTCATTCTTGTCTGGTATTGAATTTTTTCAAAACTCATTTTAAACACATTTCTAATATTCGTTTCATATCTTTAACCATAGATGGGACCTTAGCAGATACTACAACTCGACCTTGAGCAATGGGATGAAGGGGTACACCACACTCCCCGGAGCTCCAAAATTGGAACTTCACCACTAGTGATAAAGTAGTAAACATAATAACCATCATTAAAGAAAGAAAATATCATTACATATGCAGTTTATTTTTAATACATTTAAAAGGATTTGTTTTGTCAATTTCGACGCGATTCGCCATTCTGTCTCTTTTTCAATGGTTTTAAGCGCTTGTTTAGAATTTTAGTGTAACATTCGCGATTGCAAAAAAAAAAAAAATAACTGATGCATTATAAAATTCATTAATTGATTAAATCAATACTGAAAATTTCATTAAAATCGGATAATTACCTGATTTTTGGTAAATTATTTTCTGTAGGGTTGGTCAAAAACGCATTTTTTCGGTAAATTTTGGGGGGCCACCCTAAATTAATAATACTAGCAAAAAATATATGCACCCTCCGGGTGCAAGTATTTAAGTTTTAATGTAATAAAATATTGTATTAAATTAGAAAGGCTAATGAAACTGAATAAGAATTCAGATAAAAATATTTGGAACAGAGGGGGTATGATTGAAAAATAGAACAACTTTGAAACTAACTCTTCCATCATTTTCCGTTACTCCCGTCTTTCATTGGTAAATTTTCCTAATTTAACTGTTTAGTTAAAATAGGAAGTAAAGAATAATATTAGTTATTTCTTCTTGTTAAGGGATTTCTAAGATTTATTGAAGAGATTTTTGCTCATATTCAATAAGATAAAACCAAACAGTTAGAAATCAATAATACTAAGCATATATTTATTAAATTCGATTTTTAAATATTAATATGCAAATTAGCCTTCCCGTTTACACTGTAAACTGCTATTTTGTTGTATATATAAATACAACTGCATGTTATTAGTATGTTGATATGGTCAACAGTGGCGTCGCCTCTGGACCATTGATATAATTAATGGCGTCGATCCCAGGGGGCCTCCCCCCAGGCAACACCTGCCCCCTCGATTTAAAGGGGCAGGGCTGGGTTATTGGCCCAGTGCCTGAGGCGCCCCCTTGAGGGGAATGCCGACGGATCGCGCAATTTTTCACCTCCACTCCATGAGCTTCTGTTGTGGGTGGTCCACGTTAATAGGGACTTTGTGCTGACCCGTACAATGGGGTACGCGGTAAATATCATGTAGATATGGTCAACAGTCTTAATGATGTAAAACAATTTTATTAATAATTGAGGTTTAAATAAAAATAAAATCATGGAGAATATGAATGTAAATAACAATGGGAATTGTGACTTGTATAGTAATATAGTTTTCGTTTACAGACAGAAAACATACAATCTCCATTATAATAAGATCAGAAAAATACGATGGGGTCATTTACTAACCTGCAGTCTTCGGGAGGAACTTCACCACTAGATGCAGTTAACGTCATACCCAGGACAAGTAAAGGAGTGAAGAAGTAGAAGTAGGAGTAGAGAAATAAATGGTAACAAATGTGAAGAACGTAGTAGTGGTAATAGGAGTAGTAAAGAAAAAAGAGGAAGTGGAAGAGCGGTAGTAAAAGTGGGAGGAGAGAACGAAGAAAAGTAAAATAAAGACGTAGAACTAGTACAATTCAGCTGCGCATATTGAAACGATGTTGTAAGAATTGACAGCCATCTTTAGTGTGACTGTCATGTATTCTTTAAAAGTGATGTTCAAGTCGCATCGATAATATTAAGAAGAAACATTTTGATTTTGATAATTTAGTTTTATAAATAACTTTTGTTTAGCCATTAGTATCTAATTACGGCATGTATGAATTGAATGTTTAGTCCCGTGATATTTAACTGAGTCTAACTACCGAAGAAAATATTTCTTGCCAAATAATAAATGCCGGACATACAATATTCGTGAAGATATTTACTTTTTTACAGTAAAAATCATTTCCAATGCATTTTTATAGTAAAAATACTTTCCGATGCATTTTTATCATAAAAGTCATTTCCAATATATTGTTATACTAAAAATGATTTCCAATATATTTTTATACTAAAAATGATTTCCAATTCATTTTTATAGTGAAAATTATTTCTAATGTATTTTCATATCAAAAATCATTCCCAATGCATTTTCATACCAAAAATCATTTCCAATACATTTTTATACTGAAAATCTTTTTCAATGCATTTTTATACTAAAAATCATTTTCAGTGCATTTTTATACCAAAAAATCATTTCCAATACATTTTTTACTGAAAATCATTTTCAATGCATTTTTATACTAAAAATCATGTTCAAATGTATTTTTATACCAAAAATCATTTCCAATACATTTTTATACTAATTCATTTTCATGCATTTTTATACTAAAAATCATTTTCAGTGCATTTTCATAGTAAAATCATTTCTAATGCATTTTTTATAGTGGTAAAGGCTTTATACTGTTGGAAATGTTGACTTCACAGTAACGAATATTTAAATTTTCTCAGGGACAGCTAACCTAAAGTTTAAAAGTTTCTGGAAAAAGTTAAAAAAATAAATAAATAAATGACCGCGAAGGAAAAAAAACAGAACGTTTTGTGTTCATTATGAAAAACTATCAACGCACAAGAGAAGACACCTCAGAAAGAACCCAAGAAGATCCCCAAATGATTACCCGTCTCCAAGAACAGAGAAAATGCTAGCCCATCGACAAATGTAGAATACCAGCAAATACGATCATATATGTGCTGGAAGGCGGTGGGTGAAGGTCTTCGTATCCTGGAAATGACGTTAAACTCTATCTGATGATCAGGTTCAAGTTCTGGAACCCAGGGTAATGTAGAGCACCCCTTCATCACCATTGCTCCCAGGTCCACTCTAACCCGGAGTGGTAGTACCCGTTAAGGTATCATCTATGGGTTAAATAGAAAAATGTGTTCATAAAAATTGAGTATCCATTAAGAATGAATTTATTTGAAAATTGTGTCGGCATTAAATGACCCGCCGAGGTTGATATGCCGTAAGACATAACAAACAAACAAACAAATAACTCTATCCCTAGTCAGCTCGTCCCATCTATGGGTTAAATAGAAAAATGTATTATAAAAGAATGTATTATTCATTAAGAATTGATTATTTCAAAACTTTATCGGCATTAAATGACCCACTGAGGTTGATATGCCGTAAAACCAAACCAAACTAAAACCTAGTCAGCTCTGACTGCCGAAGGTCAGTATGTGTTTGGAGTTAATATGGTCACGGATGACAGAAGAAATTCATCCAGTGTTACGGAAAAAAAAACGTCAAGACAGTATTTAGTCAAAGCGAAACGAAAGCGAGGGAAGCCATTGTTGTTAAGACGCTTTCAGAGCGGAAACCGTGAGATGCGCATGCGCGCTTGTTTATGTTTTCGTGACGATCGCTTTATCGAGTCAAAAAGTGCACACAATGAAAGAGACAGACGATAGAAGAAAACGGTACGAAAAGATGTCTTTGATGTTGCTGAGTGGTTTGTTTCGCTCCTACCGGGCCCGACCCACCCCTATTTATCCGCAAGAGCGCATTAGGGTCCGGAAGTCGAGCCTTTGAGGTTTTTGTGTTGGCAAATACACAGGAACGAATGTTGTGAGAACGTGACAGATCGAATTGGGTAGATACGGCACACTGGGTCGAAGAAAATAGAAGAATCGTAAGAGAGAAAAAGTAAGAGTATATGAGAGAGTGAGGGCAAAGGGGAGGAGAGGAGAGAAGGGGCGAGGAGAGAGAGAAAGGAGGGAAGACAGAGAGGGAAAACAGAGAAGGCAGAGAGAGGGGTGTAGTTGGTACGATAAGAAAAAACTCCAAGCCATTGAAAATCATAAAGAGAAAAGAGAGCGTTTGTGGTGAAAGAGACAGAGAGAGACAGACAGACAGAAAGATGGAGAGAGACGTAGTTGGTGCATTATGAAAGAAAAAACCCAAGCTTAGATTAGATTTTAAAAAGATAAAACACTAAAATAAAGGAAGAAACAGAAGAGATAGTAAGGGTAAATGAACAAGGAGGGGAAAGGAAAAGCAAGAAGAAGAAGAAGAAGAAGAAGAAGAAGAAGACAGTAAGGGTAAAAGGAGGAGGGGTAAAGAAGGAAGAAGAAAAAAGAGGCAAGTGGGAGTAAAAGAAGGAGATGAAAGAGTAGAAGGAAGAGTAAAAGGAAGAATAAAAAGAAAAAAGACGCAATAGAAGAAGAAGAAGAAGAAGAAGAAGAAGAAGAAGAAGAAGAAGAAGAAGAGGCAGTAAGTGTAGAAGAAGAAGAAGAAGAAGAAGGAAAAGAAGGAGGAAAAAGAAAGAAAGGCAGTAAGAGTAAAAGAAAGGAAAAAGAAGAAGAAAAAGAAGAGGCAGTAAAAGAAGAAGGAGGAGGAAAAAGTAAAAAATAATAAGCTATTGTAGTAACAGAAAGAATTAGATATAAAATAAAACTCTTAAAAAGCAAGTAAAAAGATTAAAAATATTTGCTGCTCCGTGCTCACAAAACCATCCGAGTGAGACCGACAAGAGATGCAGGATACTGCTGGAGAAGCAGAAAACTCATAAGTGACGTTCTCCTGTGGAAGCCAACACATGGACATGCTAATGTAGGCCGCTCACCAGGACCTATATTGACCAGCTCTGCGCAGATGCTGATGCTGGATGCTGCACAGAGGACCTCTATGAGACAATGAATGAGAGAGTAGGTTGGCGAGAGATTGTCATGGATTTGCCGCGCTAACTGTGCGACATTATGATGATGATGATGACCAATAGTTCTTAAGATGCTTCCAATTGTTTCTCAACAACTAAATTCCGAGGGAAGCTTTTCTAAACCCAGTGTGTTGGGTATAACTAAACCGCATGCGGTGTATTATATATTAGTTTTTGCTACAAAAAATAATGGCCGATTGAAGTGCTCGGTTTTGAAATGTCATTTTAACATAGAATTTGTTGTTTATTTCAGGTGAATTTTTGCATATATAATAATTAATGTGTGCTCAAAAATAAAATTAATTTATTTTCAGATAGAAAGTATTTTTCAAAAAGATGAACATGCCTTCAAAGATGACATGCCTAACATGACCTTGCCTTCTTATGTGCATGAGTTCAAGCTTGGGCACAATGCCTCCGAAACTGCTGCCAATATCAACAAAGCATGGGGAGATGAATCCACAAGTGATCGGACTGTACGAAGGTGGTTCCCAGAAATAGTCACTTGTTGACAACCGTCGTAAAGGATCCACTTTTCGTCACAAGTGACTATTCGATCAAGAAAGGGGTCATTGGTGTTACGCAAACCGAGCATCGAGCACACTTCAAACGCCTAAGTTTTTGGTGCTCATTGAGCTCATGAGGAACCCATTTATCGAGCTTTTTCACCTTTCCAATACTCTGTAAATGGCGGAAACTGTTGCAATGCTGACACTAAGTGTCTGAGACAACTTTTTTTTTC
>CM042154.1:9752187-9796448 GCA_023376005.1 Doryteuthis pealeii | reverse complement strand
AAAAAAAAAACCAAAAACTAGGAGGAAACCTTGGGATTTCTAGACCCCGAACGCTCTACCGACTGAGCGTAACATATATATATATATATATATATATTATATATATATATATATAGAGAGAGAGAGAGAGAGAGAGACATACAGTTAGAGATATTAGATAGATAGTTAGACTGATCGATAGAAATGTACAAGGTGCATATTTACATATTCAGGTCGATAAAGAGTAACATCGATATCTTTTAACGACTTTTCAAGTATTCAGTTTCACATGGTTGCTTCTTGAAAGCGAAAGTGAAAGTTAAAGAACAAATGAGTGAGCCGGCAAAAAAGGTCGGTCTCCTATTCTGTTGTATTCCTTTTTGTTGCCGCCTTCTTGGAAGAGTGAATGGGCGCCCTAGGCAGGGAAGAATCGCTGCGTCGATGATGGTGCACGGCTGGTTTAGGCAGGCTCCGATCAAAAGCCGATTGCCAACTGACCCTTGGATAACTAAAGATGCTACCCAGTGCAGTTGTTCTGGAAGCTGATGGATGGTCGTTTGATTGTTTGTTTAGGCTCAAAGAGAATTTGAAAGGTTTTCTATTGTAGGTTCGCGTGTCAAATAGTGGCAATGATTAAGCACTTGTTTTGTACTCATCAGAAGAGGAGGAAACAAAAAGGATGGTTCGGGTAGGGAATAAAGATCTGACGAGAATCGGGGGGGAAGAGGGGAGAGAAGAGGGAGATAGAAGGACGAGATAAATGTAGGAGGAGGGAGGATTTAGGCTTCGAAAAAAAGAAAAAACGAAAGTGTAGAATTCTTCTGAAAAGAAAGAGAATGGGGAAGGAAGGAAGGAAGGAGGAGAAGAAGAAGAAGAAGAAGAAAGAAGAAGAAGAAGAAGGAAGAAAAGAAGGTGAATGACAGAAGAAGAAAGAAGAAGAAGAAGAAGAAGAAGAAGAAGAAAGAAGAAAGAAAGAATGGATGACAAAGAAGAAGAAGAAGAAGAGAGAAGAAGAAGAAGAAGGAAGTGAATGACAAGAAGAAGAAGAGAGAAGAAGAAGAGAAAGAAGATGGATGACAAAGAAGAAGAGAAGAAGAAGAAGAAGAAGAGAAGAGAAGGGTGAATGACAACAAGAAGAACAACAACAAGAAAAAAAGAAGAAGAAGAAGGGTGAATGACAAGAAGAAGAAGAAGAAGAAGAAGAATGGATGAGAAGAAGAAGAAGAAGAAGAAGAAGAAGAAGAAGAAAAGAATGGATGAGAAGAAGAAGAAGAAGAAGAAGAAGAAGAAGAAGAAGAAGAAGAAGGGTGAATGACAAGAAGAAGAAGAAGAAGAAGAATGTGAATGACAAGAAGAAGAAGAAGAACAGAACAGAAAAAGAAGAAGAAGGGGAATGACAGAAAAGAAGAAGAAGAAGAAGAAAGAAGAAAAGAAGGGTGAATGACAGATGAACAACCAACAACAGAAAAAAGAAGAAGAAGAAGGGTGAATGACAAGAAGAAGAAGAAGAAGAAGAAAAAGAAGAAGAAGAGAGAAGAGAAAAGAGGGTGAATGACAAGAAGAAAGAAGAAGAAGAAGAAGAGAAAGAATGGAGAGAGGAAGAAGAAGAAGAAAGAAGAAGAAGAAGAAGAAGAAGAAGGAAGAAGAAAGAATGAATGAGAATAAGAGAAGAAGAAGAAAGAAGGAAGATGAATACAAGAAGAAGAACAACAAAAGAAAAAAGAAGAAGAAGAAGGTGAATGACAAGAAGAAGAAGAAGAAAAGAAGAAGAAGAAGAAGAAGAAGAGAAGAAGAAGAAGAAGAAGAAGAAGAAGAAAAGAAATGAAGAAAGAAGAAGAAGAAAGAAGAAGAGAAGAAAATGAGAAGAAGAAGAAGAAGAAGAAAAGAAGAAGAAGAAGGAAGAGAAGAAGAAGAAGAAGAAGAAGAAGAAGGGAAATGACAAGAAGAAGAACAACAACAAGAAAAAGAAAGAAGAAAAGAAGGGTGAATGACAAGAAGAAGAAGAAGGAAGAAGAAGAAGAAGAAGAAGAAGAAAAAGATGAATGACAGAAGAAGAAGAAGAAGAAGAAGAAGAAGAAGAATGGATGAGAAGAAGAAGAAGAAGAAAGAAGAAGAAGAAGAATGGATGAGAAGAAGAAGAGAAGAAGAAGAAAAGAATGGATGAGAAGAAGAAGAAGAAGAAGAAGAAGAAGAAGAAGAAGAAGAAGAAGAAGAAAAATGACAAGAAGAAGAAGAACAACAAGAAAAAGAAGAAGAAGAAGAAGGGTGAATGACAAGAAGAAGAAGAAGAAGAAGAAGAAAAAGAAGAATGGCTTACAAGAAGAAGAAGAAGAAGAAGAAGAAGAAGAAGAAGAAGAAGAGTGGATGACAAGAAGAAGAAGAAGAAGGAGGGGGAGGCACTATTTCGAATTAATTATTTGTTATGGCCTTTCACCTTGAAGTTAAAAAAAGATGTAACTCTAACAAAACAAGATTGGGATAATCGTGCCAATATTAAGAAATAATACCAAAATAATGACAGCATTTATCCCAGAAACCTTCACATTGTGGTTCAACCGAGTTCCTGTTGTTGAGAAGTCGCAGGTCACTTGAGACCCACTATTCAACTGGTATTTACGGACACGAAGGAACTAGGGGTTAAAATAACAGAAAAAATGAATTTAGCCATTATTAGAATCTTCCTTTTAGTAATAAATATTAATGATGACCACTTATCGTAATGCCGAGGAGGTCAACTAAATTGCAAAGGAAGTCAAGGAGACAGGTTAACGACTCAATTCAAACCACGGCACTCAACTTCAAAGCGTAACGATATTATGTCCCCTCGTTCAAAAGGAATTCGCCAATAACATATTTTAATAGATTTCATTTATCCATATTTTGCAAAATACATCATCAATAGTTGCAAAAAATATACACCCTCCGAGCGTAAGTATTTAACTTTTAATGTATAAAACTCTAAATTTTCCAGCAATAGCTGTATCCCACCCCCCTACAGAGGGGTAAGACATTCCTTAACAGGGTGCGCGGGTTGGGCTTTACATTAAACTGCATCTGTTACATAATTATTAGATACCTAATATTTATGGCAATAGTGTAGAAATCAAAATGGCCGTTATAAGCTACAACCCACGGCCTTGAAGGATGAGGACAATGCTTGACCTCAGTCCTAACCTTCCGGTGGATACCGTGAGAACCGGTAGAGAGGACCCTCTCTTCCGGTTTCGATAGTAAGTAACTCAGTCAGTTAGCAAGTAGGAGCCGAGCTCGTAGGATGTAAGGATCTGCGCAGACGTCTGGTTTGGGTATTTACAAATAAAGTAAGATCAGAAGTAAATCGAAGTCTTGTGTTTATTATCTAAAAACTAACAATGACACAGGGCTTCTGATAAGGAGAAATCCCTAACAGAAACCAGACCCGAAGTCCCCAAGAAAGTCCAGACCTTAGAAGAGACCAGACTAAGATAGACGATCAGAATAGCCGGCCAGAAGAAAAGACGACTAGAAGTAAGAAGTAAGAAAGGGTTTACAACACATCTTAGGGTAAGGCTTCAGTTCTATATGTTCAGAATATAAACTTGCAACATTCTGAATCGTATAACCGATTTTGATCTGTGTACAGTATATGAACAGAGCTGAGTACTGTTTGGTTTGATTTGGTTTAGTCTCTTTTTTTAATGGTATATCAACTTTCGTGGGTTATTCAATGCCAAACCATCATTGTACAAGAATAGTAGTGTTATTTATCCATATCTAGGGGATGAGGGATTTCATATCTTTCCCGAAAGTGAATGTATCAGGGCGATTGTGTTGGATATTGTACAAACGGAAATAGGAATTTCCGGTTAGATTAAACAAAGCAAAGAAAAGACGACAAAGATGACAAAGGATTTTTTCCCGGTAAAGCGAACAAAAGAAGGATGGGTAACAATAAGTTCGGGAATAGTTATCAGATCGGAGGGTAGAGATGCGTAGGCGGTCGTCAATACAAAAGCAGAGGGTCGAGACCACAGGGGCCAGTGGGGGTCAGGAGGAGACGGCGAACGGAGTGACCGACACTCGCGGTCACAGCCGATGGGCTGTGAACCATCACGTAGCCACCTTCCACCTCACCAACGCATTGTCAACCCTTAGGCAGATTCCCATTGTCAAGCTCGCCACCCACACGCACCACGAGGGAATTAAAGAAATAAAAAGTCAATCTCCTACTACATACAGCATGCCTTGTGATTTTCATTAAGCGACCACTACATATATCGTCTAGGGTTAGTGACGAGACCCGCAGTATACCAGCAACGTATACGATTCAGAGTAGCGAAGAAGGCGCTACGTAACAATTGGAGTCCGAACATGCTTACATTGATGTAGAAAGCCCAACAAAATTAAATAAGAACGTATATAAAAAGATTGCACTTATTTTAATTATATTTTAATTGATTTCTATATAAATCATTCAGACGATAGATTTTAATGCACTGGAGAATAAAACATATTATTAGAGATCAATAACACCAATTAATTATTTATTAAACCCGGTTTTTTTCCTAATTTTTTTCCTAACAAGAGGAGCAGGTGAGATGTTTAAAAAAATTGACGAGATTTCTGCCACAGAGCCTCGTTTCGAGATATTTTCTTGTTCTTTTGAAATACACTTTTCTTACTTGTTTCTTTGATGATGTTCCATTACAATGTTACCAAGTACTTGTAATCTCTTCTTCTTCTTCTTCTTCTTCTTCTTCTTCTTCTTCTTCTTCTTATTATTATTATTATTATTATTATTATTATTATTATTAGCAACAGAAAACACCCTCCGGGCGTCGTAAAAATTAATTTTTGAAAGACATTGCCTGAGAGGGTGGGAGTTAAAAATTCAATGTCAGAGGGTTTGTATCATAATTAAGCAAAATCCTCATATTTATTAAAGGAGTAAAAAAAAAAAGAAATAAAACAATTGGAAATGAAAACTGAGCCCCGTCCCTCTCAAATAAAATGTTGCGTGCATGTAATAATCAAACGATTATTTTGAATATTTTCCCCATCAATTTTACACAAAATCGTAGGTATTTATTTATTTGTAAACTTGCTCAAATTTTGGGTGTATATATAGCATAAGAATATTGTGACGTAATCTGTGACGTAAAGCTATGGCGTAGTTTTTGTTACAGATAGAAATACAGACAATCTCCATTATTATTATTATTTACTCCTTTTGAGTTTTCACATCAGTGTTAGCTGATGGTCTTTCACTGGAGTCAAAGTGACAGCAAGTCTCCTCAGGTCTCCAGGACTCTTCTGAGTATTCTGGCAGATTGCAGCAGTGCAGTGTTCTAAATAGTTTCAATCCTTCCTCCAAACTTTCAATCCTTCAATCCTTCATTCAAACTTTCCAAGCCCTTTTCTAATCCCTTTGGGACTGTTCCAAGTGCACCAACTACAATTGGTATAACTTTCACTTTCATATTCTTATTTTCATATTCGATAACTTTTTCAGTTCTCTGGCAAGGTCCAGATATTTGTCCATTTTTTCATTTTCTTTTAACTTCACCCTGTGATCTGCTGGCACTGCAAAATCCACCAGTTGACAAGTTCTTTCTTTTTTGTTAATCAACACTAGGTCTGGTCTTCTTGCTGGGATAAGGTGATCCGTTTTAATTTCAAAGTCCCAGAGAATTTTGTGTGTTTCGTTCTCAAGAACAGATTCTGGTTTATGCATATACCATTTTGTTGTGTGGTCGAAATTTAATTTTTTGCATAATTCCCAGTGGATCACCTTCCCAACCCAGTCGTGTCTAGTTTTGTATTCTCGTTGTGCTAGTTTGCTACATTCGCAGAGTATATGGTTAACAGTCTCATCTCTATTACCGCAAAGTCTACATTTTTTTATTATTATTATTATTATTATTATTATTATTATTATTATTATTATTAAGGACAAACTCATAAACGACGTTCTCCTGTGGACACGTATACATGGAAACACCAGTGTAGGTTGCCCAGCAAAAACCTTCATGAATCTGCTTTGTGTGGATTCTAGATGACCTGCCAAGGGCGACGACCGGTAGGGACGGTTGGAGAGAGAGAGAGAGAGAGAGAGAGAGAGAGAGAGAGAGAGAGAGAGAGAGAGAGAGAGATAGCCATGCTGTCAACGTGACCTGATGATAATTATGATGATTGTTGTTGTTGCTGCTGCTGATGATATAGTTATTTACTAAGCCCAGCTTAGATGTGGCACAAGGCCAGAAGTATGGGGAGCCCAATGATAGTCGAACTCTCTAAAATTGGTATGCGAATCTAGCTTGCTAACCATTACACCATGTGTAGCGCCCATGATACAGATGTATTCTTTTCGAACAGTGCCAGTAGCGAGTGCATGCCTAACACATCGGAATTCAATGAAGCCCTTCGGCAAACTTCGGGATTCATCGGGCCGTACAAATGACGCCCGTAGTCCTTGGCAACGCGTAAATGCTCGACTCTTCAATAGCACAAGAAATGCTTATTGAGGCGCCGGTACTGGATTATTCGTTGTAGCGAAAAGGAAGCGATGAATCTCGCACAACAATGGCGATTGGGTGTTGCCAAATTTTACATTCTGCCGACGCCATCTTTAATATCTTTGAAAAAAGGAAAAAAAAAAAAGAGTCTTTCTTCTTATTTAAACTTTGTGCGATTTTTACAAGCGCCTATTGTTCCTCGTTGGCAAAAATACATAGCGATGTAGAGAAAAAAATTTGGTAGCTGAAAATATGCACTATCCAATAGTGCTATTGAGCTCCCTGAATGTATTGTAATTTTTGTAAAAAATATAAAGGGTGCATTATCGTTAGAGTGTTCCATATATATATATATATATATATATGTAAGTAATTGGTAGTTTGCTTGAAGCATTGTTAAGTATGTTATAATATATTAATAATTTGAAGGCAAATACAATGTGTATGAAAAATAAAAACAAAAAGATGTTATTTTTGTCTTATCGATTTCGAAGCATAAACTTCATCATCAGCGGTTCGTATCAGAAATGATACGAACCTCTGATTTATTTTTTTGATATTATATATATATATATATATATATATATATATATTAAGAAAATTGAAATAACACAGGTTTAAATAAGTTGAGTGATAAGTTTATTGGCCGACGCTGCAGTGTTTCGATCTATTAATTAGATCATCTTCAGGGCATTTGTTGGTATATATAACTTATTTAAACCTGTGTTTTTTTTCAATTTTCTTAATATACTACATACCGTCGGATTCACTTCAGTCTCTTCACACACACACACACACACACACACACACACAGAGACACAGACACACACACACACACACACACACACACACACACAACACGGGTTGGTATTGTGGTGATATCAAGGTCTCCTATCATGTACTATATGTACTAATATAGCACGTCGCATCCAAATGACCCAATATACAAACAGCTGTGCTGCAACAGCCATTATTCACTTCTCCAGCAACCAAACTCTTTTTCTAGTACTCATGTATATATATATATATATATATATATATATATATATATATATATATATATATATATATCACGTAAAAATCGCTAGAGTCCAAATAAACCAACAAAGCGGATTTATAAATTGCACATATACAAACGTAGAATAGATATAGATATATAATTAAGGAGGCGATCGTTAGATAATTGTCATCGACTTAAGAAGTTGATTCTGTGACACGAGTTCAAATCCCCAATGAGGCTGTTTGCATTTCACACAGCGCTAATACCCTTTGGAAAGAAAGAAAGAAAAAAAATCATAATAAAAAAAATCTCCGCGCGAATCCATTGAACCAAATAAAATGTGAGATCTTTTTTTTGAGCCCTCATTTTGTGTCTTCAACACAAAATACATTTTTATGTCGTTTATGTCTTTATCTATTTCAAATGTTTTTTGTATTCTTTTTTTTTCTTCTTCTTCTGCATAATTCTACTTTCTTCGTACGATGCGTCTACGTTCAATATAATAACCTTATCTACAGACTTCATTATTTTCCCGACATACTAATCTTGTAATATAAAGTTCATCGTTTTCAAACTCTTGTGCTGTCTTGTTTAGTTGTGTGTGTGTGAGTATGTGAGTGTGTGCGAGTAATGTTTTTTTTTTTAATTCTTATCTCAGCGTTCTCTTCGGTTTTATCTTCATCGTCATCCCACCCCCTAACCAACCCCCCAAAAAAGAAAATACGTTTCTCATATCGCCTTCAATCATATGAATGTTTGTTCGTAGTTTTAACTTATTATTAAAAAATAAAACTTCCCGTCTGCGTAAAGTTTCAGATTGGGAAAGTTAGTTAATGATATGTACTCATTTCAGAGTAAATTCGTAAAGAGAGTGATATATATACATACATACATACACACACACACACACCACACACACACATATATATATATATATATATATATATATATATATGTGTGTGTGTGTGTGTTAATGTATGAGTAGTAGCTTACCGGTGGGTACGAGTACGATCGTTGGAAGCGCACAGTATCCAGGGGTTAAGACTGAGAAAAAACAAATACAAAGCGCTCAATACAATGTAGAGCAAAATTTATTCATAAAAGATAAAAGTAACCTACTCGAGTTTCATCGTCTGAATCGTCAGGGTTACATACGTTGAATTAATCTAGCAGACGATGAAACTCGAGTAGGTTACTTTTATCCATTTTATAAATAAATATATATATATATAGTGGTTAGTGGTTAGAGTCGTGGAAAATGGACTCGTAGATTCGAGTTCAATTCCTAGACGAAGCTGTCGGCATTTCACATAGCGCTAATACCCTTGGGAAAGGTATGAATCCATATATTCTCCCTCTATCAATGGGTTAAATAGTAGGGCAGACTGGGCTCTTCAGCCTTGGGTAGGTGACCAGTCTATGAGAGGGATAACTCTGAATTCAAAATTCCTGAGGTCGGTCGTTGATTGGGTTTGTGGCAACCCTTGATGCACCAATTCTTTCCTATCGACTGTGCCAAAAAGTGTGGATGGTCCAACACAAGCCTTCACCACTATAAACAAATCCCTGAGTTCATTGTGTGTATGAACCCTCATACGTCGAAAGTCGATGGAGAGTCCATTATATATATATATATATATATATATATATATATGTGGTTGTGTGTGAAGAAAGGAAGTGAATCCGATGGTATGTAGTATATTAAGAAAAATGAAAAAAACACAGGTTTAAATGGGTTAAGTGGTGAGTTTATTGGCCGACGCTGCAATGTTTCGATCTATTAATTAGATCATCTTCAAGGCATTTGTTGGTATATGGAAGGTGATAAGAAATTATTTATCACAGAATAACGAGAAAAGCGAGTGGTAGTCATCGTTATTCAGTCTGTTTAAAAAAATTGAGGTTTGAAAAAAGGGACGGTTTGAAATATGATGTCAATCTATAAATGCTTGTTTGACTGACTATACAGATGAGTGCTTCTCCGTCTTGCACAGAGCTAGGTCTAAACAACATCTAGCAGTCCTTGAGGCTGTTAGTATTTCTTTTCTCAGACCTACTCTGTGCAGACAAACACCGAGACACTCCATCTATTTACTGGGAGGTATACATAACCCTGGTTTAACCTAGGACACACACACATACCCCTCTTTCCCCATTTTTTTGTCCCCTCCACTCTCTTGTTTACCACCATTCGTTCTTATTAATTTCTTTACATTCTGACTTTAATTGTCATCGGTGTAAATACTTGAAAAAGTACCGGTCGATAAGGCCTTCGTATCCCCTTTTTATATTTTTATTTCATAATAAAATATCACCTCCCCATTTTACATACCTCTACTTTAGTAGTTTATAAGTTTTCATGCCAAAAATATATAATATAATATATATATATATATATATATATATATAGATGGATGTTTTTTTTAGAAGCATAAGTATATATTATTATTTATATTTTTGCTTGAAGGCAATTACAATGCGTATATCGCATAAAATTCGATAATTATAGAAGATAATAATGACAAGTGAATTTCGGTAAAGAATTATTCGGTGTGTAGAACATCGTACAGACTGTTTCAACTTTATCAAATCTCATCAGTGATGTATACTTACGATTTCTCTCCGACAGAAATAGAAACCGGGACTTCCGCAGGATAGTCAGAAACCATACTGCCTCGGCCACGATACAGCACGGGACAATCATTGCGAAATTAACCTGTCAATGATACTGATACGCCCCTACCATATGAGGTAAGGGGACGTTGAGTGAATAATAACAAACCCGGCCCTTATGCTCATCGGTGAAGGAAATAAGATTGTAATTGCCTTCAAGCAAAAATATAAATAATAATAATAATAATAATAATAATAATATATATATATATATATATATATATATATATATATATATATTGGCACAATTTCATACATGTTCGACGGAAATTTTATATATGACGAGTTTGTATGAATTAATAGATATATTAAGAAATTCATTTATCAGAAATAAATTTATTTCAGTTACTTTCGCCACTTCAACTATGGTTTTTTGAGAAGTGAAAACATATTTAAATGGTCTTAAAATGTAATTCTTGTTAAATATGAAATCATATTTCAAGAGCCAAAAGTAGCCGAAATAAATTTATTTTTGATAAATTAAAGTTATCACACACACACACACACACACACACACACACACACACACACACACACACACACACACTCTCTCTCTCTCTCTCTCTCTCTCTCTCTCTCTCTCTCTCTCTCTCTCTCTCACACACACCACACACACACACACACACACACATATATATATATATATATATGTTTCGTTGAACATTTTCATGTCTGACGAGTTTCATTCCGATCTTTTTCAAGTTGTCTGGCCAGTTTATAATGTCCGGGTGGAGTTGGTTAATAAGCCCACCAAAGATTTTATCACAAGTATTTTACTCTACACCTGAAGGTGGCACTACAAAGCCAACACCTGGTCGCATAGGCGAGAAACTGTCAGTAACTATGTGTTGAATCCATGTCCACGCTACCTTAACTCAAATATATATATATATATATATATATATATATATATATATATATATATATACAAGTTTTGTTGAACTGTACAGACAATTCTTGTCGGACAAGTTTTTGGTTGATCCTTTCTAATTTTTGGGCCATCTTTTTAGTGTCGGGGTGTAACTGGTGTAACAGTCCACCAAAGGTTTCAAAAGGAGCGCTTTCGGCAATACAGTTTGCCATCATCAGGTAGGAAACGATGGTATGGTTTCGTGTCTCGTTTTTAACGAGTAGTAACAAGGAATTAGAAGTGGGAGGTAATAACAATTGGTTTGGGTAGGTTGTAGGAATGGTAGAAAAGATGCTGCCAAAATACACTTATATATATATATATATATATATATATATATATATATATATATATATATATATATATATACTAAAGACTAGAGACGATAGATATAAATATAGATCTTTTAATCTGTTAAGCCCATTTAAAAAATGAATACATGAATGTACTTATTGCTAGGAGATAAGAAGTCCGCATTACTCGGATGTCTCTCTTCGAAGTTCCTAGCTATTTCTTTTTTGAGATTGAACATTTCATTTAGCTTCTTATTTAAAAAATCTAAAACATCATCTACGTAAAATGACGATAACTTAACCATAGAGCGGCAAATATTTCTTTTTCTTTTTTCTTTTTTCTTTAAAGCATAGGCTCATATATAGTAATTGCATCCGCTCTCTGTCTTTGCCAAATTATCGAGGCAATGTACCTCACCGACCTTGCAGGATTTTTAGTTTGAAATGCGCAACAGCGACGAATATAATTTGGAACGAAGCAGACGAACCATTTATTAAACCTTAATCAGCCGACCAAAAAGAATAAGAAATGAAAAAAAAAAAAAAAGAAAAAAAAAGATGGCCGCCAAAGACAAAACAAAAAACCTACCAGCGCCCTCTACGAACTAATGCGGAACACTAATAGCTACACGAATCTAGTCTGTCTGATTAAGAGCATCAATTCCTTTGTTGTCCATAAAACGCACACTCATTACTTCCAAGGATCCGCTTAAAATATATTTCCTCAATTTACTAAATTAGAACAGCGTATGTACAGAAATTATTTTTCAAATTTTAACTTTGTTTTTAGTTGCTTTTCAAGGAACTGTGCGTTTGTGTGTGAGTGTGGGGTGGGTCCTCTTTTTGGTATTTATTTGTCTTTAACGAAGAACTCATACAAGAATATTGTCGAAGTGCCTCATTTAGCAAACATGGTCAAAACATTTTTATTTTACATTTTTGTTATGTGCTAGTCATATTTTCAATTTCAATTTCTTTAAAATTCAGTAATTTTAGAAACGACGTGTACCGCTTGTACCCAACCACATCAATATATATATATATATATATATATATATATATATATATATATGGGTCATCCACAGACACGTGTTTCGACTTATCAAGTCTCTTCAGTGTGGCTAGACATTTTTGTAAGCTACTTACAACTGGAATTGAAATCCGATCGGTTGGGTGTCAGTCCGGCACCTTAACCATTAGGCTGTCCTCACTTACAGAATGGGAAGAGGATTTTAATACACACATCGCTTTGTGTGTAAAGGCCGGCACAGAGTGCTCCATTCCTTATATAGAAGAGCGTTGCGTTTACGCTTAAGTTGGCGGCCATCAGCTAGATCCCCCCCCCCCAGAGTGCTCAACCCTAGGGGATGGGGAGCATATATAGGGTCATCCACAGAAGGGTTTTTCGACTTATCAAGTCTCTTCAGTGTGGCTAGACATTTTGTAAGCTACCTACAGCCGGAATTGAAATCCGATCGGTTGGGTGTCAGTCCGGCACCTTAACCATTATATATATATATATATATATATATATATATATATATATATATATATATATTATATTTTTGTTTATATTTTGGATTTTACATTGAGCTCTCTTAAGGATTTATTCAAATCCTTGTATGAATATATATGTTTGAACCTACAAGAGCATACAGTATGGTTATACAATGAGATTTCGATGAACCCGAATAGAATCATCCCTTATTTACCAGTCATTTTGATTATCTTACACACACACACACACACACACACACACATTCTTTGACAATCCATAAAAAAGTATAGAAAGTGCGATGATATATGATTTTATTATAACAATGCACTGCATATGATTCTGCTACGAAAATAATTCGCAAATCTTATTATAATGGAGATTGTGTGTTTTTCTGTCTGTAACCGAAACTATATTACTACTTATGCCACAATTCCCTTAGTTATTGACATCACATTCACCGTGATTTTATTTTTTTATTTAAACCTCAATTATTAGTAAAATTGTTTTACATCATTAAGACTGTTGACCATATTTACATACTAATAACATGCAATTGTATTTATATATACAACAAAATAGCAGTTTACAGTGTGAATGGGAAGGCTAATTTGCATATTGATATTAGAAATTTGATTTTAATAAATATATGCTTAGTATTATTGATTTCTAATTGTTTGGTTTTATCTTATTGAATATGAGCAAAAGTCTCGGGGATAAATATTAAAGAAATCCATTAACAAAAGAAATGACTGTAATATTATTCTTTACTTCCTATTTTAACTAAATAGTTGAATTAGGAAAATTTATCAATGAAAGACGGTAGTAACGGAAAAAGATGGAAGAGTTAGTTTCAAAGTTGTTCTATTTTTCAATCATACCCCCTCTGTCCAAATCTTTTAATCTGCATTCTTATTCAGTTTCATTAGCCTTTCTAATTTAATATGATATTTTATATTAAAACTTAAATACTTGTACCCGGAGGGTGCATATATTTGCTAGTAATTTTAATATAAGAATACATTTCATATGATTATACTATAGAAAAGCATTGCACAGGATCCTTACTATGAAAATGCATTAGGAATGTTTTTTTCTATGAAATGCATTACATAGGATTTAACTATAGAATTGCATTGCAAATGATTTTTACCATAAAAATGCATTACATATGATTTACTATAAACATATATTACATATAATTTGACTATAAAATATATTGTAAAGAATTTTACTGTCAAAAGGAATTAATTTATTATACTATTAAAAATGCATTACATATGGTTTTACTATTAAATACATTGTAAATTATTTCTAATATGAAAATTCATTACAAATGATTTTACTATAAAATGCATTTCAAAAGTTTTTATTATAAAAATGCAAAGTAAATGATTTCGTTATAAAATTGAATTTAAAATGATTTTGCTATAGAATGGATTGGAAGTTGTTTTTTGTATGAAATGCATTAGAACATTTTTTTACCATAAAAATACACTGTAAATGACTATAAAAATGCATTGGAAATGATTTTGACTATGAAAATCCATTGGAAACCATTTTTTTTAAAAAATGCATTGGAAATGATTTTTTAGTGTAAAAATGCATTGGAAATGATTTTTACATTTGGAAATAAAATGCATTGGAAATGATTTTTAGTGTAAAATGCATTGGAAATGATTTTTTATAAAATGCACTGGAAATGATTTTAGTGTAAAAATGCATTGGAAATGATTTTTACTATAAAAATGCATTGAAATAATTTTTACTATAAAAATGCATTGAAAATGATTTTTACTATAAAATCCATTGGAAATGATTTTTACTATAAAATTGCATTGGAAATGATTTTTTAAAAATGCATTATGATTTTTAGTGTAAAATCCATTGGAAATGATTTTTAGTATAAAAATGCATTGGAAATGATTTTTACAATAGAAATGCATAAGAAATGATTTTTACTGTAAAATTCATTTTATAATAAACATGCAGTGGAAATTTGGTAACTAAACATCAAGCAAACACTCCCCAATTACTAATATAGATATAGATATATAATTGCTTCCAGCCGTTTAGAATGACATTAAATTACAAATCTTTCTACGTATTTCCATCAACAAACCAATCATAAGACATTAACTCTTAACACAGACGCCATGACGCGGCCTGGTATTGAAGGCAAACTCCATTAACATAATTTGCTACATTTACATACATTTCCTCATTATCATTATTTTTGTTTTCCAAATCTTCAATTCAAAAACAAATACATCTGATTACAAACTTTAGACTAATCTATATTAAAAAAACAAACAACAACACCCAAAAAACAAAACAAAACACATCCATATAAGGTGTGATGACGTAACTGTTACCGTCGTAGGAAATTGAACTCAGCAAAGCCATGTTTGGGTTTCACTTCGCGCTGTAGGAGGGCTGTATTGTGGGCGTGGCTTTTAGTCCCACTTAAGACTTTGGTCCCCTTTCTTTGAAGAGACAAGACTCGGTCCTCGCTCGTTAAGCAAAAAGGACACATTTCAGCTCGGTTCGTAGAACAGAACAGAGATAATTAATCTCCAACTTTAGATGGATGCACTAATGCCTTATAAGGACTTACTGTTAGTTATATACCGAATACCCGCTATTCACAGAGACTTTGGGAAAGGCTTGAATCCAACTTTTCTCCTCTATAGCTAAATAACAGGACAGATTGCGTAGGAAGTGTAAAAAAAACCGCTGTTTACCAACACTTTGGAAGTGAGATTGAAAGAATTGGAAATCAGAGGAAGAATCGAGACCATCCAGACAACAGAATTGTTAAGATTGGCTAGAATACTCAGATGAGTCCTGGATACCTGAGTAGACTTGATGTCATTCAGATTCCAGTGAAAGATCGCCAGGTAATGCTGGTGTGAAAAATTCGTAAGGAGTGATATAATAATAATAATAATAATAATAATAATAATAATGGTCAGGGAGACCTGAGGAGACTTGCTGTCACCAAGCCTCCAGTGAACTACCAGCTACGACCGGTGTGAAATAATAATAATAATAATAATAATAGACCAGGCCCAGTATTGATTAATAAGAAAAAGAGAACTTATCAACTGGTAGATTTCGCAGTCACAGCAGATCACAGGGTGAAGATGAAAGGAAACGAAAAGATAAACAAATACCTGGACCTTGCTAGAGAATTGAAAAAAACAAACAAACCCAAACAAACTGTGCAATGTGAGGATGAAAGTTGTACCAATTTTAGTTAGTGCACTTGGAACGGTCCCCAAAAGTTTAGAAAACAGACTGGAGGAACTGGAAATCAGAGAAAGAATTGAGACCATCCAGACAACAGAATTGCTGAGATCGGCTATAATACTTATAAGAGTCAAGGTGACCTGCGGAGACTTGTTGTCACTCAGACTCCAGTGAACGACCATCAATTAACGTTGGTGTGAAAACTCAAAAGAGTGAAATACTAATGTTAAGCACAAAAAGGTTGGAAAAAAAGACTGGAGGAACTGGAAATCAGAGGAAGAATTGAGATCATCCAGATAACAGAATTGCTGAGATCGGCTATAATACTTAGAAGGGTCAAGGGGACCTGCGGAGACTTGTAATTACTCAGAGTCCAGTGAAAGACCATCAGCTTACGTTAGCGTGAAAAACTCAAAACACCTAGACCTCAAGAATGATCTAAAACAAGTCATTGAACATAATAAATTTTATACCATTTGTGGTAACGCCAAATGGGTTGGTCAAGCAAAACTTGGAAAATCAGAAGTTACTGCGCAGTGAGACATCGAGCGACACATCCATGAACCCCATCAAGGGAATTGTATATCAAAGATGACCAGACACCAGCTGATATCCAGCCATATTGGTCTTTCCAGTTGACAGGTATTTAAAAAAATCTTGTAAGGAGTGATTTAGCTTAATAATAACCAGACAACAACATTGTTAAGATCGGCTAGAATACTCAGAAGAATCCGGGAGACCCCAGGAGACTTATAATCACCCAGACTCTAGTGAGAGACTCTGGTGAGAAAAACTAATTATAAAAATTAAAGAATCTTATTATAATGGAGATTGTGTGTTTTTCTGTCTGTAACCGAAACTATATTACTACTTAAGTCACAATTCCCTTAGTTATTTACGTCATATTCTACAGGATTTTATTTTTATTTAAATCTCAATTATTTATAAAATTGTTTTACATAATTAATACTGTTGGCCATATCTACTTATTAATAACATGCAATTGTATTTATATATACTACACAATAGCAGTTTACAGTGTGAATGGGAAGGTTAATTTGCATATTGATATAAAAAATCTGATTTTAATAAATATGTGCTTCGTATTACTGATTTCTAACTGTTTGGTTTTATCCTAATGAATATTAGCAAATATCTCGTGGATAAATCTTAAAAGATATCCGTTAACAAGAAGAAATAACTGTAATTTTATTCTTTACTTCCTATTTTAACTAAATAGTTAAATTAGGATTATTTAGCAATGAAAGACGGGAGTGGGGAAGAGTAAGTTTCAGTTGTTCTATTTTTTGATTATACACCCTCAGTTTCAAATCTTTTTATCTGCATTCTTATTTAGTTTCATTAGCCTTTCTAACTTAATATGATATTTTATTACATTAAAACTTAAATACTTGCACCCGGAGGGTGCATACATTTGCTAGTAATAATAATAATGATAAATAGAATAAATTAAATGTATTATCGTTCTGAATTTTAGCACAAAAAACAAAACAAAAAAACAAACAAAAAAACAAATAAATCTCTCTTTGCACATATTTCTTGAAGAGTTCATACGTGTATTTTTGTCTTTCTAAAAGTTAAATTTTATATATTAAATTCACTAGCAAATATATGCACCCTCCGGGTGCAAGTATTTATGTTTTGATATAATAAAATATCATATTAAATTAGAAAGGCTAATGAAACTGACTAAGAATGCAGATAAAAAGATTTGCAACAGAGGGGGTATTATCGAAAAATAGAACAGCTTTGAAACTAACTATTCCATCATTTTCCATTACTCCCCTCTTTCATTGGTAAATTTTCCTAATTTAACTATTTAGTTAAAATGGGAAGTAAAGGATAATATTACAGTTATTTCTTCTTGTAAATAAATTTTTTTAAAGATTTATCCACGAGAATTTTGTTTATATTTCTTAAGATAAAACCAAACAATTAGAAATCAATAATACCAAGCACATATTTATTAAAATAAAATTTTAAATATCAATATGCAAATTAGCCTTCTCGTTCAAACTGTAAACCGCTATTTTGTTGTATATATAAATACAATTGCATGTTATTAGTACGTAGATATGGTCAACAGTATTGATAATGTAAAACAATTTTTATTAATAACTGAAGGTTTAAAAGAATGAAATCATGGAGAATTTGACGTAAATAACGAAAGGAATTGTGACTTGTATAGTAATATAGTTTCGGTTACAGACAGAAAAACACACAATCTCCACATGTATTATATGTTGCATACACTAGCATAAACTTTGTATCTTCACTGAATTCATTAATTTTTTCCTCTTATTAATAATAAATTCCTTTATACAACAAGAAAAATTGTCTCCCTAATAAATCATGAAAATACGAACACCAGATGGTTTTGTATTTTATTTTGCATTACAAGAAATTGGTGACTGCCAATGGTCTTACAAGTCTAAAACTTAAGCTGAAATTAAGAACACACAAAAAATGAAATAATAAATTGAGACAACAAAAGAGGAGTCTATTTCTCTGAATGTTTGAGATGAGGCTTGAAGATTAGTATTATCTGTGTTATTCGGACTATTGTCCCCATCTTCTTTGTTATTTGTACAACGTTTCGGCCGATATGCCCTCGGACCTTCTTCAGGTATTTCTTGTCGGACTCGGGAACCTTCTTGGAATCGGGAACCTTCTTTTCGAACTCCAATTGGACACATGGCCGAGTGGATAAGGCAGTTAGGTTAAGACAGTTCTAAGTGACAGTTATCTCTGGAACCCGAGTTCAATCCTGAGTGAAAGCAGTTAGAAAAATAATTAATTAACACAACTCCTACCCCAGCTACCCCGTGGAATAAATAAAGGGTTAGGTTCAAAGTTCCGTGATGGCTCCCGAATACGACAAGAAATTTCCCGAGTTCGAAAAGAAAGTTCCCGAGTCCGAGAAGGTTCGCGAGTCCGACAAGAAATACCTGAAGAAGGCCAGAGGGTATATCGGCCGAAACGTTGTACAAATAACAATGAAGATGGGGACAATAGTCCGAATAACGCAGATAATACTAAAAGAGGAGTCATTTATTCAACAAATAAACAAATTCTGAGTTCATGGAAACGGTCGAATTTGACTGGTTTTATTTTAATATAGCAATAGCATAATCTTTACAGATCATTGCCGTCCCTCACAATCCTATAACTCCACCATCAGAACCCTTCCTTGCAAGAGCCCTCAAATGACTCATCAAACCTGCTGCAGATCTACAAAGTTTGATGCAAATATGACATAGAAAGGACGTCCTTCCCTTTGAATCCTATTTAATCCATAGCTGGGGGAAGTGTTCTCAGTCGGTAGAGCGTTCGCCTAGAAACCACAAGGTTCCTAGTTCGACTTAGCATATGAGTAGCATAGGGATCTGTGCGGTAAAGTAATGAGCTGGTGGTAGGAGTGGCGCTCCACACAGACGCAAAAAAATAATCTCCTTGGTCTAGCGCTAGTTGAAAAGGGGATATACTCCCTCGCTGATTGGCTGATACCGATATTAGGCTACCCTCAACGACTTTACTTACTTATGCCTTTCTCAAGGAAATTATTGCGAAAGTGAACGTGTTATCGTGACTGGAGTTCGAACTCGCTCACTACGATTTCGCTGACCAGCACGTTAGCTACTACGCCACGGAGACACTACAGGGGTAAATTACTCTGATTGCAAGTTAACGACTTATCTTAGTTAATTTTGTGCTTTCAGGGATGTTTACTGTGATTCATCCTCGGAATACATACGGATATACCCTGTTAATTTGACACACGAGCAAACAAAGAGATAGATAAGAAATACATCCTACAAGCACAAGGAAGGAACACACATCAGCTCTCAAAACACACACACACACACACACACACACAGAGAGAGAGAGAGAGAGAGAGAGAGAGAGAGAGAGAGAGAGAGAGAGAGAGAGAGAGAGAGAGAGTGGTAGTACATATTAGGGTTCCATCTATGGGTTAAATAGAAAAATGAGTTTAAAAAAAATTGAGTGTCCATCAAAAATGAATAAAGCAAAACGTCTTCGGCATAAAATAATCCAAAAGGGTTGACAACACACACACACACACACAACACACACACACACACTAAACATCATCTGATGGTGAGGCTCCAGTTCTAGAACTCTGGTGGATGGAGTCAGCCCTTACATGTTCACTCTGACCTGGAGTTGCAATAACTGTTAGGATCCAATCCATGGATCAAATACATCGGTTTGAAAAGTATTAGATAATAATATCTGAAACCATACACCTGTGTATAAATGTTTGTATTAGATATAAATATTTGAAGCCAAAGGAATTATCCCGATCTGGTTTGAATTTAGCGATTTCCTTCTCCTGGACCTGTTACCGTAGTACGGTTAATGAGCCCAGTCTGCCCTACTATTTACCCATAGCTGGAAGGAAATAACTTTAACACCTTTCTTAGCCCATGAGAACATTATAACATGAATGGAGTTCAAAATTTTTTCTATAATTGCGCAGTCCAGTACATTAACCACTAAGCTATTCTGGTTATGAGTAAGGAAGGTCATATATCCGTTCTATTTATTGCAAGTTCACGACTGGGTTATAAAATATTGATTTTTTACACTTTTATTGCCTATCGATGCCCGTGAAATTATTGTCGATCACAAAAAAAAAAAAAAAAAATTGAAAATGAGTAATACGAATTTTTTATTTTTTATTTTTGTTTTTATTCATCTATTTTCTTATATTTTAATTTTTACGTTTCATATACTTTTTATTTGCTTTTTTGCTTCTTTCTTTCTTCAATTTAAGTCTCTCAATTTCCCCCGAACAAAAGAGTTTTTCCTTCTCTTTTTTTTATTATATTTTTCCATGTTTTTCTTCATCCTCCATTTTATATTATTTTAAAAGTATTTTTGTATTTTTTCATTTTCAAAAAGTTATGTCTTCTTCTTCTTCTTCTTCTTCTTCTTCTTCTTCTTCTTCTTCTTCTTCTTCTTCTTCTTCTTCTTCTTCTTCTTCTTCTTCTTCTTCTTCTTCTTCTTTCGCTTATTTCTCACCTCCTTCTCTTCTTCATTTTTCACCTATTTTTCTTCTTCTTTTCCTTCTTCTTCTTCTTGAGGTTTCTCTTCTTCTTCTTCTTCTTCTTCTTCTCTTCTTCTTCTTCTTCTTCTTCTTCTTCTTCTTGAGGTTTCTCTCTTCTTCTTCTTCTTCTTCTTCTTTTCGCTTATTTCTCACCTCCTTATCTTCTTCATTTTCATCTATTCTTCTTCTTCTTCTTCTTCTTCTTCTTCTTCTTCTTCTTCTTCTTCTTTCTTCTTCTCTCTTTCCTTATTTTTATTTATTTTCTCTCTTTGTTTATTTGTTTGTCTGTCTCTTTTATTTTTATTTTATTTATTTATTTATTTATTTATCTCTTTCTTTCTTTCTTTTTTATTTTCCCTCTCTTCTTCTTCTTCTTCTTCTTTACTGACATCTACTTGTTGTTGTTGTTGTTGTTGTTGTTGTTGTTCTTCTTCTTCTTCTTCTTCTTCTTCTTCTTCTTCTCTCTTTCCTTATTTTTTATTTATTTCTCTCTTTGTTTATTTGTTTGTTTCTTTTTTATTTCTCTTTTCATTTATTTATTTATTTCTCTCTTTCTTTCTTTCTTTCTTTCTTTTTTTCTCTCTTTCTCCCCTTCTTCTTCTTCTTCTTCTTCTTCTTCTTCCCAAACTCTTCTTCTTCTTCTTCTTCTTCTTCTTCTTCTTCTTCTTCTTCTTCTTCTTCTTCTTGGTTCCAGTTTTAATTTAAACAAAGAAGCTAAATCACCAACGGCATTCTAAATGCAGTCATTTAACTGATAAATCTAAGATAAAAAAAATAAAATGCACTCTGAACTTTCTACCCCAGGGATTTCATCACGTTGTCCCCCAATTCTTCCCGAGGAATATATTAGTTTATGCTTCGATACACCCGCTAAATTTGTTTCATTATTTGTTTTTTTTTTGTTTTTTACATAAATTTCCGATTTACATAAATCTCCGAGGGAAATTTTTCTGGGGAGATTTTATTTTTGTGGACCAAGAAAGATTTTTCAATTAAAATTCACTAAAACAAAAAATGAGATTAAAAATCCCTTTTCGCGCGACTGTTTCAAACACTTGATTTTTATTAAATTCTCCCCACCCCCGAAAAAAACCCCCAAAAAACAACAACAACAAAAAAACAAACAAAACAACCCCCTCCAAAATAAGAAAAAAACATAGATGCGCTCAATGTGTAATGGTTATGTAAAGCAGGAAATGGACAGGCGACCCGAGTTCAAATCCCGCTCGAGTTTCTCGGCATTTTACATTGCACTATACCATTAGGAAAGGTATATGGATAAAACCTCTGACTGAAGGTAAATCGTTCAAGTTTCGATCCCAGCTTTAAGTAGCTCACTAAGTCTCATTCGCACTGATGAGAGGCGATACGTCGAAACAGGATTGTATGTGACATGACTATATATATATGCTCTCCATCACCGGTGTATTGAGCTCTCTGTAAGGTATTTTCGCTGACGGTTGCAATTTACGCTGAAATTGCAATGCTCTCCTTAAAACGGATAAAGATCTCTTTGGTGGCTTACTTTACTTATATATATATATATATATATATATATATATATATATATATATATAATATATATATATATATACTTCATTTATTTTTTGGCTCTCATATACAGCATTTCATTTTTCTCAAGATTGTCTCATATCATATACCTTGAAAAAGGTGAAGGTTTACCCGAAATATCGGAATTGATCAAACCAGGAACAGAACAAGCATTGAATATTAAAATTTTGATTTTTTGGTCTGTTTCTTTATTTGTTGTTTTTGTTCTTTTTTCCAATGATTCAAAATACAAAAAAAAAACCGTTCACAAGAACAAAGTTTATACAACACACACACACACACACACACACACACACACATATATATATATATATAAATATATATATATATATATATACATTTGGTTTTTCGGAACCCTGTTTCCAGTAGCTTCAGTCTCTGGTCCGGTAAGATATTTAATATCAGCGTGATCCCAAGGGGCTATCATCCCCCGGCAAAACTTGTCCCCTCACTTTAAAAGGACAGGGCTGGGTGTATTACCCAGTGCTTGAGGCACCTCAAATGAAGAATGCAAAAGGGATTCACGTAATCTTTAAACACTAGCCACACAAGAACCTCGGTTTGTGCGTGGTTCCTCACTATAAAGATCCTTGTGTTCGACTGGCATGGTGGGATGCCTGTCAATATTTACCATGGGGAAAGATAGATATTTACGTAACCCATTCACCACGAGTAGGATGTCACATGAGGTTTCAAGTATGGGGCATCCAGTAAGGATCGAACTCGCTTTTCAGTAGTGATAGATTAGCGAGACTAGCTTGCTGACCATTACATCACAATCGGACGCTTCGCAGGAAATAGACACGATAACACGAGTTCAAATCCTGGACGAGCCTATTTGCATTTCACAGAGCGCCCCAGCAGTATCTCACAATACCGCCAGACTACGTTGGATTGTCGTCACTGTGGGATTGAGGTATCCTCGCCGATGCAATAACAGCCTTATCGTGGATCTTTTTCTTTTTTAGTGTATTTTCTCTTGTCTGATGAAGAAAATCCAAGATTAGTAAAGAAATGCGGAGGTTGAGTTGGCAATGAAACCTCAGCACCCAACCTCAATAGGAAATACGTTTGTTATTCATCCATTGTTCTCGCAGGTCTTCATATTTTTCCAACTTACGCTGATGTGCCCAGTCGACGTTTTCGTCAAAAGGAATCGATATCACAATGACGAAACCTTTTTTTTTCAGATTAGCGGAGCAGATGATGATATCAGGACGCTGCACCATATATATATTTACCAACTCCCCCGCATGAGCAGGATACGACACAAGGTTAATTTCTTAAGCGGGGTTCAACAGATTTGAATTCAGAGTTTTCCTTCTCCTAGACTGGTTACCTAGCCATGGTTAAAGAACCCAGTCTGCCCTGCTATTTTACCCATAGCTGGAGGGACAGTAGGATTCATACCTTTCCCAAGGGTATTAGCGCTAAGTGAAATGCAATTACCACGTCCAGGATTTGAACTCGTGGCGACGAGTCCATTTCCCATGACTTTAACCATTACACCATATACGTTTGTTTCGATTCTAATCACCATTTTAGGCGCTTAACTCCACTGTTGTATTGAGTGCAGTTTCAGTGGATATTACTTGTGGTATGAAGTTTGATGTATTCCGTGAAGTAGAAAGGCTGTTGTGTTAAATACGGAACACTGAATGAGAATGCAAAGCCAGGTTGTTGGAAAATTAACAAGGTTTAATTTAACACCCGGTACAGAATGCTTCTACCTTAAAATGACCTAACTAGCTCACGCGTGTTGTGAGCTGCGTCCAATCAGTACGAACTCCAAACGAAAAGTGTTATGGCGGAAACCCCACTTCCGGGTTCCCATCAGCCCCCTACTGATCAAGGGGGCAACTCTATTTTCGTTAGGTCTGAACCTATCAATTGCATTATCAGTTTACTCCTTGTCTGTTAATCTGTAGTATTCATGGTAGAATGATTGTAGTATCAGTTTACTTCTTGTCTGTTAATCTGTAGTATTCCTTGGTAGAAAGATTGTAGTATCAGTTTACTTCTTGTCTGTTAATCTGTAGTATTCCTTGGTAGAAAGATTGTAGTATCAGTTTAATCCTTGTCTGTTAATCTGTAGTATTCCTTGGTAGAAAGATTGTAGTATCAGTTTACTTCTTGTCAGTTAATCTGTAGTATTCCTTGGTAGAAAGATTGTAGTATCAGTTACTCCTTGTCAGTTAATCTGTAGTATTCCTTGGTAGAAAGATTTTAGTATCAGTTTACTTCTTGTCTGTTAATCTGTAGTATTTCTTGGTCGAAATATTGTAGTATCAGTTTAATCCTTGTCTGTTAATCTGTAGTATTCCTTGGTAGAAAGGTTGTAGTATCAGTTTACTTCTTGTCTGTTAATCTGTAGTATTCCTTGGTAGAAAGATTTTAGTATCAGTTTACTTCTTGTCTGTTAATCTGTAGTATTTCTTGGTAGAAAGATTTTAGTATCAGTTTACTTCTTGTCTGTTAATCTGTAGTATTTCTTGGTCGAAATATTGTAGTATCAGTTTAATCCTTGTCTGTTAATCTGTAGTATTCCTTGGTAGAAAGGTTGTAGTATCAGTTTACTTCTTGTCTGTTAATCTGTAGTATTCCTTGGTAGAAAGATTTTAGTATCAGTTTACTTCTTGTCTGTTAATCTGTAGTATTCCTTGGTAGAAAGGTTGTAGTATCAGTTTACTTCTTGTCTGTTAATCTGTAGTATTTCTTGGTCGAAATATTGTAGTATCAGTTTAATCCTTGTCTGTTAATCTGTAGTATTCCTTGGTAGAAAGGTTGTAGTATCAGTTTACTTCTTGTCTGTTAATCTGTAGTATTTCTTGGTCGAAATATTGTAGTATCAGTTACTTCTTGTCTGTTAATCTGTAGTATTCCTTGGTAGAAAGGTTGTAGTATCAGTTTACTTCTTGTCTGTTAATCTGTAGTATTTCTTGGTCGAAATATTGTAGTATCAGTTTAATCCTTGTCTGTTAATCTGTAGTATTCCTTGGTAGAAAGGTTGTAGTATCAGTTTACTTCTTGTCTGTTAATCTGTAGTATTTCTTGGTCGAAATATTGTAGTATCAGTTTAATCCTTGTCTGTTAATCTGTAGTATTCCTTGGTAGAAAGCTAAGCTTAGTAAATAACTATACCCAAAGATATTCCAACAGCGTTATTTCAGATGGAAATTATAGCTTCAATCTCATTTTGGTGACTACTATTGCAGTGGCGACATTAGTGCCACATTGTATAGCTCCTTGACTTTCCACTGGGCAACATCTGTGTCATGAAGAGAGGAGACCTGCGGCGTGGGCAACTGTCAGTTTTCCAAACAACAACCTGTGCCGACATCCAGAGAAGATATATAGTACTGGAAGACTAACTGATCCCAGAAAAAAATTATGCAGGACCGATTTTTAGACATTGATATTCATAATTTTGATTTTTCGGACTGTTGTTCTCATCTTTATTGTGGTATGTACAAATACAACGTCTTGGCCGCTGTATCCACCGGCCTTCCTCAGACGTTCCTTGTTTATCCGTGTATAGTAAGGAGATAACCTGGGAAATCATTTTCAATAGTTTGACATTTGATCAAACGGACGTCGAAGTACTTTTAACAATCTCATTAAAAAAACGACATCATTGTTTTTGCACGCCTGTCATTCTGACATGTGTCACGAGAAGAATTACGATCATTTAGGAAAACATGTTTATTGGTGTTTTCTGTACAACTTAAGGCGTAAAATCCAATGGCATCAGTTTTCTCGATATTTTCATTTTTAAAGTAATTTACTTAAAATTTAAAAAACAAACCTTTTTAATGATTGGTTCCCATATTGTGTTCATCTCTATACTTTGTCTACTCAAGAGGTCACTAAAGACGTCATCTTTTCGAATGTCCTTCCCTATCTATTTCTATCCGTCTCTATTGTTTTAATGTAACGTCGGGTCCGTAAAAATACAGACAAATTAATATTCATTATTAATAAATCTATCTATCTATCTATCTATCTATCTTGGTTCAAATATTTTTATTATGTGTGCTATATGACATAGAATGCAGGAGGCTCAAAGCCCTCCTGTCCTGTAGACAGGAGACGCAACTGACACGTGTTCTTTTCTCGAGTCTAGAAGCTAAAAAGAAATTTTTGACTTTGGCGCTTCCACTTTGATACTATTGCTCGTCTACGGACAGACACGGGAGCTAATTACCTCTCGTGTTCCCTAACGTCAAATAGGAGAGCCGTGGCAAGTAAGAGATATAATACATATAGTAACAAATCCAGATTTTGTAATGAAAAATAATGAGATATAAGCAACTAAAATTCAAGTACATAAAAAAAACTATTGACGAATAGACGTTTTCTTGACAGACATCCATTTCCTTGAGGAAGCCAACTTTTTGATATCTTTCCAAAAGACATAAGAGATAATTCTGGAAGTGATAAAATTAATAGTATTAAAACTATATCAGACAATTTCTTTGAAAAAAAAAAATCCCAGAACCAACTAAACTCTGCTAATCTATATAAAGAAGCTGAAACAAATTCAATTTTAGATCAAATTAAATATACAAGTGTAGGCTAAAAAGTTCATAGGATGACACATGAGTAGCATAGCTTGGATATGTTTGGAAAAGTAAGGAGATGATATTAGGTGTGGCGCTCCACCGCAGACGCAAAAACAATCTCTCTGGTCTAGCACTAGTGAAAAAGGGACAGACTCCCTCTGTTACATAATTTATGAGCAATCCAAATTATTAACGTACCTGTAGTTACAATTTGAAATAGGGTTCATTAATTCTAAATGACGGGATCCTATGGAAAGTTAACCACAGTTGGGACTGGTAATGACCTTTTACTTTGACCCCTTGAAAACGCTCCATTTCAGACGCGCGGGAATAGGTTTTTAGTTAGTTAGCAGATTCGACCCGGCTTTCAAAGAGCGTAGTCGTTGTTGTCAGCTTCCGGGGTCCATCTCAGCCGCGGCGGAATCAGGGAGTGGGGAAATAAATCTTTATTATTAAGAACACCACGTTTAGTATTAATTAAATGTTAAAACAGACAATGTTCAGCCCAGCCTGTAAACAGAATCAAGAAGAAGACTAACCTTTAAAAGAAGCCCAACAGATTAAGATAGAAAATTACCGACGATATAGAACCAGCAGAAGGAACAAGTAGAAGTTACCGAGTAAGACCACCTATCATCTAATATATCTAACTGTCTGTCTGTCTATCTGTTGGATCATTTTGTGATAGATATATATTTATCTACCTTTCCGCACGAGCAGGATGTGACACAAGGTCAATTTATTAATCGGAGTTTAACAGGTTTGAATTCAGAGTTTTCCTTCTCATAGACTGGTTACCAAGCCATGATTAAAGAGCCCAGTCTACCCTGTTATTTGCCCATAGCTGGAGAGAGAATTGGATTCATACATTTCCCATGGGTATTAGCGCCATGTGAAGTGCAAACAGCTTCGTCCAGGAATTGAACTCGCGTCGACAAGTCCATTTCCTATCTAACCATTAGACCACGCGTAAAAAAATGCGTATTTTATATTAAAAATAAAATAAATTTTATATATTATATTTTTTAAACTTTCTTTTGTAACCGGAACATTTTACTAAACTTTTTGATATTTATATACACCTTTACTGCAAACTCTTTTGAGCTTTTTTAATGATAAAAATGCTTATAATTTTTTAAAATAAAATTTATTTTATTTTTAATATAAAATACGCATTTTAAAAAATTATTTGAAAATTCCGGTAATGATCGAGAGCGTTCTGTGCCTCGTGATTAATGATATATTTATTTCGTTGTTCCGTTTACAATGTTGCTTTGATAAAGACCGCATACAGTCGAAACAGATTTCTGTCAGCAAAACTTTAAGCATCTTTTTTTTTCTACAAAACTTTCTACACATATTGTCGGATTCATATCCATTTTACCGTTCATAGATATCTATCTGTATGGGTATGTGCGCGAGTGTGTGGCCGTAGCGGTGGGCGTGGGGAGGGGTGAGGGGGAAATCAGCGTCATTGATTTCTAGCGAACGGAAACCACGAAGCATAAAACTAATGTTTATTGCAAAAATTGGCACGGTCAAAAAAAATTACCGGCGACTGGGGGTATCAATCCGGAAAGATACGGCCGGACGGGTCGAAGATAAAATACACATTGACTTCTCTCTGATCGGGTACGAATATTCAATTAGTTTTGCTCACATACGGGGTTAAACCACAATTTGGGACCCTCGACCTCTGATCGACCCGGGGATCAAATTGGCGGATAGATCGTGTGTACTAATTCAATTTGTTGCTTGCTTGGTTGGGTTTTACGGCATGTCAACCCATTGGGTTATTTTATGCCGAAAACATTTTTGATTTATTCATTCTTGTCGTAATCGGGAGCCATCACGGAACTTTGAACCTAACCATTTATTCAGTCCACGGGGATATCTTGTTCTCATTCTGCTAACCATAGCTGTGGTAGAGCCGTTAAGCTGGGTTAATTCTTATTCTATGTTACTAATGTTACTAATAATAATTAATATTATTCTATGAGAACAGCATACCCCGGTGGACTGAATAAAGGGTTAGGTTCAAAGTTCCGTGATTACGATAAGAAGGTTCTGTTACATAATCTATGCATAGATTATTGTCAACCCCCTGTATTTCTGAAGGGATGGCCCCTTTTCATATCACGGGCGGGACTCTCCATGGAATATTACAGAAAGCCCGCGAAATATGTGAAGTCACGTGGTACCTGGTTGGCTCTTCAGTTTTCAGCTGGGACGTCAGGCAAATAAGATGTTTCAGTCTTAGCTGGAGCTCACTGCACACGCGCGCTATGTTTAGTTAGATGAAGATGTTAGTTAAGTAAATAAAGGTTTAAATAAATAATATGGTTTTGTGGTTGATGAATGTCTTGGCAACAAGACTGACCTAGAAGAAGAAATGAATCAAGGACGACCAACCAGCAAGAAGAAGTCCAGAGGCTAGCAGAAGAACGTAAGATACCAAAGATGAGCAGAAGAATAATAGAAGTAAGAAAAGAAAGGGTGTACAACAGTTCCCGAGTTTGGAAAGAAGGTTACCGAGTCCGAAAAGAAGGTTCCCGTGTTCGACAAGAAATACCTGAAGAAGGCCGGTGAGCGCATCGGCCGAATGTTGTACAGATAACAATGAAGATGAGGACAATAGTCCAAATAACACAGATAATACTAATCATCAGTCCTCATCTTAAATATTTAGAGAAATAGTCATTATTGATATAATTAAAATAAGTGTAATATTTTTTATAGGCATTCTTATCTAATTTTTGTTAGTCTTTCTAATTTAATATATTTCATTACATTAAAACTTATGCCCGACAGAGGGCACATATTCTTTCTAGTTTCTTTTAATAGCTTTCTTTTTAATTCATTTTGAATTAAAAAAAATATGTTGCCAATTTTCTTTTTAAACTCAATTTTTTAACACATTGTTAAAACTCATTTTTTTCTATTTAAACCATAGATGGGACCCTAACAGGTACTACCACCAGAGTGAACCTGGGTTGCTTACAGTACCTGCTGTTGATTTCATTATTTTGATGAACCTCATTCATCAAAAAATTCGTCAACAAGTTGGTGAGGGCAGGTATCGAAGCCGGAATCTTGAAGTTTCTCGGCGGATACTCTACCGACTAAGCTAAACTGGGTATTGATTGGTTTTAATGGCATATCAATCTGTCTGGTGTTATTTCATGCTTAGAGGTTAGTTAATAGCGTATATGATATATTTATATTTACCCGTTTTGTGCAATTTTTTTCTGATTCACGGTTATATATATATATATATATATATATATATATATATATATATATATATATATAAATGCACACCCATACACATACGCACACATACACATACACTTGAGATTAAAAATACATTTAGCCTTTGTGTATTTCTGAAGATATCCCACACCACAAACAATTTTCGAAAAAAAACAAAAAAAACAAACAAAACAAACAAACTATATATATATATATATATATATATATATATATATATATATATATATATATATATATATATATATATGTATGTGTGTGTGTGTGTGAATAAAAGACTTTAAATACAATGGGTATCGTGGTTTATAAATAAAAGATATACGTGGTCTGAAGAAGCTCGTGGTCCCTAGATACCCACGAGTGGAAATGGTCCATAACCACGATACCCATGGTATTTAATGCCTTTTTATTCACAAATAACTTTGCTCTGTTTACAATAATTAAATATTGAGCTCTCATACCACAAACTACTGGTAGAGAATAGGACCAGCCTAGAATCACCTTGTGCCAAGAAACTTGGTACCACACCAAAGTATATATATATATATATATTATATATTATATATATATATATTATTATTATAATGGAGATTGTGTGTTTTTCTGTCTGTAACCGAAACTATATTCCTACTCAAGTCACAATTCCCTTAGTTATTTACATCACATTCTCCATGATTTTATTTTTATCTAAATCTCAATTATTAATAAAATTGTCTTACATTATTAATACTGTTAACTATGTCTACGTACTGATAACATGCAATTATATTTATATATACAACAAAATAGCGGTTTACAGTGTGAACGGGAAGGCTAATTTGCATACTAATATTAAAAAATCGAATTTAATAAATATGTGCTTAGTATTATTGATTTCTAACTGTTTGGTTTTATTTTAATGAATATAAGCAAAAATCTCTTCAATGAATCTTAAATGAAATCCATTAACAAGATAAAATAACTGTCATTTTATTCTTTACTTCCTCTTATAACTAAATACTTAAATTAGAAAAAATAACAATGAAAGACGAGAGTGATGGAAGAGTAAGTTTCAGTTGTTCCATTTTTTATTATACTCCCTCTGTTTCAAATCTTTTTATCTGTATTCTTATTTAGTTTCATTAGCCTTTCTAATTTAATACAATATTTTATTACATTAAAACTTAAATACTTGCACCTGGAGGGTGCATATATTTGCTAGTATATATAAGAAATATAGTGGAAACTTATATGTGCATGAGAATGCATATGTGCATTTGTATGTGCAACTAAAATTCCCTTTTGTTCTTGAGAAATTAATTGAATTCTGATAAAGTTCTTACGAACGCACTCACCGCTTGATCTCAAACCACAATTGCACTGAACGCACGCAAACACACACACACACACACACACACACACACATATATATATATATATATGTATATATATATATATTTTTTAATTGTTAGTGGTGTGGGATATCTTCAGAAACACACAAAGGCTAAATGCTCGTTTTTTAATAATTTGGTTTGATCTGAGGGCAACAGCTGCCCATTCACTAAACAGCATCTACAGCCGACCGCCATTAAGACAATACGAATCTCACGAGAGTCTGTGAAAGTCTGCGAGAATGTACTCGACCATTCCAACAACCGTATGAGATACGTTCTTTTAAAAGAAAAGAAAATCCTTTCAGATCGGATGGGGTGGGAGGTCCTCTACGCAGCATCCAATTGTTGCATAGCGCCTTCTTCACTGGCACTAAATCGATATAATGTTGCATACCTCTTTCTTTAATTCTATTTCTTGGCCGTCTTTAGTATTCTGATCGTCTTTGGTATTTCTACTAACATCTTGACTTGGTCTGGTCTAGCGTCTCGGATCTCCTAAGGTCTGGAGTTTCTTTTGCTATGTTCCTACTGGCTGGTCGTCCTGGATTCATTTCTTAGTCTTGTTACCAAGATATTCATCAACCACAAGAACATATTAATTATACAAACTTTTATTTCCTTAACTATACATTTCACGTAACTAAATATCTGACTTAACATAGCGCGCGTGAGTTCCAGTTTTAGGCAGGACCTAAAATGGCCGACTTCTCTGCCTGACGTCAAACTGAAAACTGGCGACCGAACAGGTCCCACGTGACTTCACGTATTTTGGCGGGATTCTGTAATTTTCCATGGAAGGACCCGGCCATGGTATGAAAGGGGTCATCCCCTCAGAATTACAGGGGATTGACAATAATCTTATGCAACCGCATAGATTATGTAACACAATATCCGCACAGAAATGGTCAATGTACATCTTTGCTGGTCGGCCCACACTGACCTCCACAGGAGGACGTCACTTATGAGTTCGTCCTTGTTTCTCCAGCAGTGTCTTGCGTGTCTTGTCCGTCTTACTCGGATGGTTTGGGTGATATGGGACAGGTGAGACAGGTGGCTGTACAGCTGTTTTCTCGTGGGGTGCTGTTTCTACGTCTTAGTTCAGGATCGCACGCAGCATTCTTGTGCAGCTCCCATCGAGTTTACTCTCTAGTCGCTTCGTTAGGGTCTAGGTGTTGCAGCCGTATAGCAGCACTGACATGACAATGGCCTACAAGAACTGTCTCTTTAACTTGTGAATATTTTTCACCATAGGTCGATGATCGATCGCACATTAGAATCCAGGATTTTATTTTTCAGAGATTTTCAGAGATTTTTAAAAATTTGTAAAATGTAAAATAAATACTTTTGTTTATTGTCAAGCAAAATCGTAATCAAAGGAAATATTGTATAAAACATATCTCGCTAAAAATGATGACATAATACAAAACATTTTTATTTTTATGAATTTTTGAAAATAATGTTTGAATTAAAAATTGTCGGACGCATCTAAAGGAAACAAACGTAGTTGTCATTTTCACTGATGTGTTATGGGTAAACAGGTTCGAATACGTACTTATACTCTGTGAAAGAGAACCCAAACAGTGATTGAAGAAATCTATTATTTTATTTGGAAACAAATAATTCTCCCGTTTTTGCTTCAGAAAAATCATACGTACGAGACTCCATACAAAAAATAGTGGACACGTCAAGATGAGTTATTTATGTCAACAAAGATTAAGAAATGGCGGGTTTTTACTGGAATTTACTAATTTTCAAAACCGGCATTAATAATATCAACTGGTTTAGCTCAGTGGGTAGAGCACTTGTCTAGGCAATCGCAATGTTTCTCGTTCAATACCGGCCCCCGCCAACTCAGCGTATGAGTTGCACAGGGATCTGTGCGGTAAAATGAGGATCTGGTGGTAGGTGTGGCGCTCTATAGCACAGGTATCTGTGCGGTAAAATGAGGATCTGGTGGTAGGTGTGGCGCTCCACCTCAGATGCAAAAGCAATCTTCTTGGTCTAGCGCTAGTGAAAGGTGGATAGACTCCCCCGCCGTCTGGGTGATATCGACATTAGGCAACTTTGTATGGGTTATTTAATGCCGAAATTTGCAACCAAATGAATTCCTAAGATTACTCATACGTCTTTTGATAACCTCATTAAATAACTCATATGCCATTAAACAATCTCATTAAATTGAACATATGCCATAAAATATATCAAACCAAACTATATAATTGCAACCCTCTCTCTCTCTCTCTCTCTCTCTCTCTCTCTCTCTATATAATTATATAATATATATTATATATATATATATATATATATATGTATGGGGAACTTATGGGTAAATAAGTCTTCCAGCTTCCACACCTCTTTGATATAATTTCTACGAGTCCCCTCGTTACTCTCACTACTACTAACTTGAAAAAAAACCAAAAAAACTGGAACTCTTTGAGTTCCATTTTTTTTTCGACGTGCCGAAAGTACTTTGGATAAAGAAACTCGGTGGACTAATCCACGGATTCCACCCAAATGTAAAAAAGGTTGACCAGAAAGCTCGTAAAGATTGTTAATAAAATTGTTAAACAGGAGACGTGTCTTTTGTTTAATTCTACACACACACACACAGACACACATACACACACACACACACACATATATATATATATATATACATATATATATATATATATATATTTACAAGAGTCATTCAATAAATAAGAGGAATCTTTTTGAAAAAGCAAAATTAATTTTTTTTTAGAATTTTTGTTCATAAATGTGCCCTCTGCATTGTTTGGAATTGGTTTAAAACAAAAATATTTTAATCTCACAAAAATATTTGTTTTGAAGCAAAATATTTGTTTTGGGTAAAAAAAAATCCTGGACGAGACTGTTTGCGTTTCACTTGGCGCGAAAGTAAATTTAATTTTTTTCTATTCACTAATTTCAAGCTTTTTTTTTTCAATTATTTATCTATATATAATGGAGATTCGGTGTCTGTCTATAACCGAGACTACGTCACTACTTTCGTCCCAATACCACCAGGAATTGCGTAAGTTTATCAATGAGTATTTAATCTTTTGTCAAAATTATTAATTCATAGAATAAAGAACAATCCTGTATGGTATATAATTAAGTATGCAACATTAAATGGTCCAAATTGTTTGTTAAAACAAGTTCTAATAAATACACGCCCAGTATTATTGATTTATATATCATCATCATCATGTCGCGCTTTCAGCACGGATATCCATGACAATCTCTCTCCATCCGTCCCTATCACTCATCATTCTCGGGAAGTCCTCTATGCAGCATCATGCATCCATACAGAGCTGATCAACGTACGTTTTTGCTGGTCGGCCCACACTGGCGTGCCCATGTGCTGGCTTCCACAGGAGGACCTCGCTTATGAGTTCGTCCTTGCTTCTCCAGTAGTGTCCTGCGTGTCTTTTCCGTCTTACTCGGATGGTTCGGGTGATATGTGGCAGGTGGCCATACAGCTGTTTTCTCGTAGGGTGCTGTTTCCACGTCTTGTTCATGATCACCCGCAGCATTCTTGTACAGCTCCCATCTAGTTTATACTCTAGTCGCTTAGTTAGTGTCCAGGTGGTGCAGCCATACAGCAGTACTGACACGACAACGGCCTGGAAGAACTGTCTTTCTAACTTGTCTGTGAGATTGAACCTCCATATGATCGATAATTTATTTATAGCGGCCCATGCTTTTCCTATGCGTGCATTAACGTCGTTTTCTGTGGAGGAGATGTTACTGCCTAAGTATCTAAATTGTTCTACCGAGTTTAGGAGTTTGCCATCGATGGTTGAGATGTCGCTTTTTTTTTTGAAAGACATGAACTCAGTTTTATCAGAGTTCACGTACAGGCCGACATTTCGTGCTGCCTTTTCTAGGCTGTGTAGTAAGGATTCGGGACTTACTTTACCGCACAGATCCCTGTGCTACTCATACGCTGAGTTGGCGAGGACCGGGATCGAACTAGGAACCTTGTGGTTCTAGCCGAACGCTCTACCGACTTCGAAAATTGGTTTACATTTTGTTACGAAAGAGCTTGACAAAAATTAACTTTTACACCACCTGGAGGGTGTTTTTTTCATAGTAAATTCAAAGACGTTGATTCATTTAGATTGTCCAAATGATTTTGAATGCTTATTTTAAAATATTCTAATTTTGATATAAATGAAATTATTTCGAATATTTAAATGCAGATCTTTCCCAATGGGGTTAACGCCAAATGTCAAATGGAGACAGGTCACAACATTCATTTTCTTACGACGATAACCATTACACCACGCGTTCTCATAGCTTCCGGTAGATGCAGGAACAATCAATTGTATTCTGTTGAATTGAATATACAGTAATAAGAAAGTTTTAATCTGGTGATAACTGTGGGGTCAGACATAGTTTCGGGGTTGAAATATCATTACCACTAATCCAAAAGTTCCATTATCATCCAACAATAGCATCAGATTTTGTTAGCCAAATTGTGATTGGTCGACTTGAGATAAGAATGACACAATCTAATGGTTGATTCTTGAAAAAACAAAAAACAAACAAACAAACAGATTCTTTGTGGAGAAAGCAAGTATGGAATATCTGACAGGAAATAAAGATTCCTTAATTATATCTCCCATCTATGGGTTAAATAGAAAATTTATTTACAAAAAAAATTGAGTTTAAAAAATGTTATTTCCAAATTATTGCTACGAATCTTTCAAAACTTTACCGGCATTAAATAACCCACCATGGTTGATATGCCGTAAAACAAAACAAAACAAATCAATTATATCTCCACTATTTCAGGCTCTCGGGTTAGCTCAGTCGGTAGAGCGTTCGGCTAGAAGCCACAAGGTTCCTAGTTCGATACCGGTCCCCGCCAACTCAGCGTATGAGTAGCACAGGGATCTGTGCGGTAAAGTAAGGAGCTGATGGTAGGTGCAGCGCTCCACCTCAGATGCTAAAATAATCTCCTTGGTCTAGCGCTATTGAAAAGGGGATAGACTCCCTCGCTGACTGGTCGATATCGACTTTAGGCCGCCCCGTCGACTTTACTTACTTACTTTACTTTTATCAATATGATAATCTCACAATATCAATTTACTTATCAATATATTATCATAACTGTATAAACTTCATTATCAATGATATCTTCAATATATCAACCTTTATCCATATGATATTCTCCCTAGATCAATCTCTTTAATATGATATCTTGCCTATATCGAGCTTTTTATCAATACGATATCCTCACTATATCAACCATTTTATCAATATGATATCATAACTATATCCATCTCTTTATTAACCATATCCTCACTATATCAACAATTTTATCAATATGATATCCTAAATCTATTAAACATTTTATCAATGATGTCCTTACTATATCAAGCTTTTATCAATATGATATATTCTATATATCAACCTCTTTATCCATATGATATCTTCTCTACATCAATCTCTTTATCAAAAGGATATCCTTACTATATCAATCTCTTTATCCATATGATATCTTCGCTATATCAATCTCTTTATCAAAAGGATATCCTTACTATATCAATCTCTTTATCCATATGATATCTTCTCCATATGATATTCTGCAGAGGTGCAGTCGGTATATTCTAAGAATACACCGACTGCACCTCTGCAGAGTATCATATGGAGAAGGGAACCTTGTGGTTTCTAGCCGAACGGTATCATTTTGATAAAAGTAAAGTAAGTAAGTAAAGTCGACTGGGCGGCCTAAAGTCGATATCGGCCAGTCAGCGAGGGAGTCTATCCCCCTTTCAATAGCCCCAGCCGACAGGGCTGATTCTGTGTAGGAAAACATACTACCAATCAGCACCACCAAGAATGAGAAGGGACTTTTTTTGATGTCAGTATCGCAAATCTAAATATTTTTTTTTGGTACCATTCAGGTATCGTTTTGTTCTGGCAATGAACTGAAAAGAGAAAAAGAGAAAAAAAAAAGAGAAAAAAGGGCATGAAATAAAAGTTGGCAGTCACCCTCTTCGTTACTGGGTTTCTTTAACCTTTCTTATAAAACACACAATGTACATTAAAACTGTACACAAGCGTGCACGCAACACACACACACACACACACACACATATGCACACAAACACAGACATAAACACACACACACACACACATATGTACACAAACACAGTCATACATACACACACACATATATATGCACACAAACACAGACATACACACACACAAACCATACGCGCACATATACGGGTGCACAGAAAACCATACACATACACATGTACATAGAAATTCATACGCACTTACAGGAAAATACATCACAAACTCATAGACATACAATCATACACAAACACACACAAACTCATGTGCATGGTCATATACATACACATACACACACATACACGAACTCATAGGTGCACACGCGCACACATGAACTCATGGACACACACGCATACCAATTCGTAAGCGCAAGTAAACCGACGACGTGTCAAATTAACACATACAGAAATACTCCCCCCTCTCTCTCTCTCACGCGGACATAGAAATTCACACACACACACATGGACAAAGAAATTCATACGCACATATACCGACTTATAGACATACAAGCATGGGCATACACATACACACATACACGAACTCATAGGCGCACACGCATACCAATCCATAAGCATAAATATTCAGATGACGACTCATGTCAATCAAACGTACATAAACTCTCTCTCTCTCTCTCTCTCTCTCTCTGTCACTCTCTGTCTCAGGCACTCTCTCTCTCACATACACACACATACACACACATGTACACACAGAGAAACACTCACACTCGTGCCCATAGTAATTCATACGCACATACTGGGAAATTCGTCGACACACAAACATACACAAACTCTAAAGGCGTGCGGGCATACACAAGAACTCACTCACTCTCTGTCTCTCCCAAACACATACACGCACACATACACACACGAAAACACACATGCGCACGCCTACACACACACACTCTCTCTCTCTCTCTCTCTCACACACACACACACATACACAAAAACCCAGAAAAATCCCAGAAAAGTTATGTACGTATTTAACAAGAAATACGCACCCACATACAAAATCTCATTCACACACGCATACACACACATACACACACACGCGCATACACACACACAGACATAAACTTATAAGCTCACATCCACACACAGGAAAACTCATACGCACACACACAAACAAATAGGCATAAAGACACACACAAATTCACACATACATATAAACACACTTATTCTATGTCTCTTTCAAACATACACACGCACACACACAAAGAAATAGAAAAAAAGGGTTGTATGTATTTAACAAGAAAATTGCACACCACATACACACACACATACAAACAGAGATGCGCACACATGCACATACAGATTCATACAAGTACACACACACACATAGAAATTTATACAAGCAAACACAAACTCATGGGCGACCCACATACACACAAACTCAATGTCTCACTCTCTAAAAAAAAAAAAAAAAAAACAAAAAAAAAAAAAAATAAATAAATAAAGACGAACACAAAAAAGCAGAAAAGATATGTATCCAAAAAAAAAAGTTACTTTTTAATTTTTTTATTTTCATCTTTTTATTTTTTTATATAGGACATAAAAAATGTTTTAAACGAGCTTGTACAAGTCACGGAGTTAGGTAACAATTTTATCATTACTTTTTGTTTGTTCTTTTGTGTTCGTCTTTTTATTTATTTTTTTTTTTTTGTTTATTTTTTTGTTTTTTTTTTAGAGAGTGAGACAATTGAGTTGTGTGATGTGGCTCGCCCATGAGTTTGTGTGTGTGGCTTGTATAAATTTTATGGTGATGTGTGTGTAACTTGTAATGAAATCTGTATGTGCATGTGTGCGCATCTTGTTTGTATGTGTTGTGTATGTGGTGTGCATTTTCTTGTTAAATACATACAACCTTTTTCTTATTTCTTTGTGTGTGTGCGTGTGTATGTTTTGAAAGAGACATAGAATAAGTGTGTTATATGTTATGGTGAATTTGTGTGTGTCTTTATGGCCTAATTGTTGTGTGTGTGCGTATGAGTTTTTCCTAGTGTGTGGGATGGAGCTTATAGTTTATGTCTGTGTGTGTTATCGCGTGTGTGTGTATGTGTGTGTATGCGTGTGTGAATGAGATTTTGTATGTGGTGCGTTATCTTGTTAAATACGTACATAACTTTTTCTGGGTTTTTTGGGTTTTGTGTATGTGTGTGTGTGTGTGCAGAGAGAGAGGAGAGAGAGAGTGGTGTGTGTGTAGGCGTGCGCATGTGTGGTTTTTCGTGTCGTGTATGGTGTGCGTGTATGTGTTTGGGAGAGACAGAGAGTGAATGAGTTCTTGTGTTATGCCCGCACGCCTTTAGAGTTGTGTATGTTTGTGTGTCGACGAAATTTCAGTATTGCGTATGAATTCACTATGGGCCGAGTGTGAAGTGTTTCTCTGTGTTTACATGTGTTGTCGTATGTGTGTGTATGTGAAGAGAGAAGTGCCTGAGACAGAGAGTGACAGAGGAGAGAGAGAGAGAGAGAGAGATTTATGGTACGTTGATTGACATGAGTCGTCATTTGAAATATTTATGCTTATGGATTGGTATGACACCGTGTGGCGCACTATGAGTTCGTGTATTGTGTATGTGTATGCCCATGCTGTGCTATGTCTACTACAGTGATCGGCTATGAAGACTGGTGCGTAATGAATTTCTTTGTCCATAGTGTGGTGGTGTGAATTTCCTATGTCGCGTGGAGAGAAGAGAGGGGGGAGTATCTGTTATGTGTTATTGACACGTCGTCGGTTTACTTGCGCTTACGAATTGGTAGGTGTGTTGGTCCATGAGTTCCATGTGTGCGCGTGTGCACCTATGAGTTTCGTGTTATGTGTGTGGGTAATGTGTAATTAATATGACCATGCACTATGAGTTTGTGGTGTGTTTGTGTATTGTAGTATGTCTACTGAGTTTGTGATGTATTTCCTGTAAATGCGTATGAACTTCTATGTACATGTGTATGTGTATGTTTCTGTGCACCCCTATATGTGCGCGTAATGTTTTGTGTGTGTGTATGTTGTGTTTGTGTGCATATATATGTGTGTGTGTATGTATGACTGTTTTGTGTAACATATGTGTGTGTGTGTGTGTGTTTATGTCGTGTTTGTGTGCATATGTGTGTGTGTGTGTGTTGTGTGCGATGCACGCTTGTGTACAGTTTTTAATGTAATTGTGTGTTTAGAAAGGTTAAAGAAACCCAGTAACGAAGAGGGTGACTGCACTTTTATTTCATGCCTTTTTTCTCTTTTTTTTTTTCTCTTTTTCTCTTTTCAGTTCATTGCCAGAACAAAACGATACTGAATGGTACAAAAAAATAATATTTAGATTTGCGATCACCTGACAAAAAAAGTCTTCTCCATTCTGGTGGTGGCCTGATTGTAGTATGTTTTCTACACAGAATCATGCCCTGTCGGCTGGGCTATTGAAAGCGGGGATAGACTCCCTCGCTGACTGGCCGATATCGACTTTAGGCCTGCCCAGTCGACTTTACTTACTTACTTTCTTTATCAAAAATGATCCGATCGGCTAGAAACACAAGGTTTCCCTTCTCCCATATGATCCTGCAGAGGTGCAGTCGGTGTATTCTTAAATATACCGACTGCACCTCTGCAGAAGTATCTATGGAGAAGAATATCATTGGATAAAGAGATTGATATAGTAAGGATATCCTTTGATAAAGGATTGATATAGCGAAGATATAATATGGATAAAAGATGATCATAGTAAGGCATATCCTTTTGATAGAGATTGACTGTAGAGAAGATATCATACTGGATAAAGAGGTTATAATACTAGAATAGTATCATATTGATAAAAGCTTGATATGTAAGGACATGCATTGACAAGATGTTTAATAGATTTAGGATATCATATGATAAAATTGTGATATAGTGAGGATATGGTTAATAAAGAGATGGCATATATGTTATGATTCATATTGAATTAATGGTTGATAATAGTTGAGGATATCGTATTGATAAAAAGCTCGATATAGGCAAGTAATCATACTTAAAGAGATTGACTAGGAGAATATATATGGATAAAGGGTTGATATATTGAAGAGTATCATTATGAATGGAAGTTATAAACAGTTATGATAATATATTGATAAAGTAAATTGATATGTGACGATTATCAATTTGATAAAGTAAAGTAGTAGTAAAGTCGACGGGGCGGCCTAAAGTCGATTCGACCATCCAGCGAGGGAGTCTATCCGCCCTTTTCAATGCGCTAAGACAAGGAGATTATCATTTAGACATCTGAGGTGGAGCGGCTCGCACCCTACCATTCAGCTTCGCTATACTTTAAACTCGCACAGATTACCTGTGCTACTCATACGCTTTGAGTTGGGCGGGGAACCGGGTATCGAACTAGGAACCTTGTGGCTTCTAGGCACGGACGCTCTACGACTGAGCTACCCGAGAGCCTGAAATAGGGAGAATAATTGATATTGAAATTTGTTTTGTTTTACGGCATATCAACCATGGTGGGTTGATTTATGCCGGTCAAGGTTCTTGAGACCATTTCAGCTCATAATTTGGAAATAAATTTTTTAAACTCAATTTTTCTTTGTAAATAAATTTTTCTATTAACCCATAGATGGGAGATAAATTAAGGAATCTTTAATGTTCCTGATCAGCATATTCCATCTTGCTTTCTCCACAAAGAATCTGTTTGTTTGTTTGTTTCTATTGTTTTTTCAGAGAATAACCATTAGATTGTGTCATTCTTATCTCAAGTCGACCCATCAACAATTTGCTAACAAATCTGATGCTATTTGTTTGCGATGAATAATGGACACTTTTGGATTAGTGGTGAATGATATTTTCAACGTCCCGAAATCTATGTCCTGACCCAAAAGTTTCACCAGATTAAATTTCTTGTTACTGTATATCAATTCAACAGAATCTACATTGATGTTTCCTGCAATCTACCGGAAGCTATGAGAAGCGTGGTGTATGGTTATACAGGTCGTAAAGAAGGATGAAGGGATGTACTGTGGAGACTGTACGCCTTTATGATAAATTTAGGCGTTGAACCCCGAATAATGGGAACAGATCTGACCATTTAGAATATTCGAATAATTTCATTTATATCAAAGATTAGAAATCGACTTGTAAAATCAGAGGCATAGATGATACGAAATGAAATCATTTGACAACTCTACAATGAATCACGTCTTTGAGGTATTTACCTATTGAAAAAACACCACTCCAGGTGGTGTAAAAGTTAATTTATGTAAGCCTTTCGTAACAAAAGTAAAACCAATTTTCGAAGTCGGTAGAGCCGTTCGGCTAGAACTCACAAGGTTCCTAGTTCGATCCCGGTCCTCGCAACCTCAGCGATGAGTAGCACACGTGGATCTGTGGGTAAAGTAGTCCGAATCCTTACTACACAGCCTAGAAAAGGCAGCACGAAATGTCGGCCTAGTACAAGTGTTAACTCTGATAGAAAACTGAGTTCATGTCTTTCATAAAAAAAAGCGACATCTCCCATCGATGGCAAACTCTAAACCTCGGTAGAACATTTTAGATACTTAGGCAGTAAACATACTCGCTCGGACAGAAAAACGACGTTAATGCACGCCCTAGAAAAGCATGGGCCGGTCATTCAACTATAATGTTGATTAATTATCGATCCAATGAGGTTCAATTACAATACACAGACAAGTTAGAAAAGACAGTTCTTCCAGGCCAGATTGTCTGTCAGTACTGCTGTATGGCTGCACCACTGGACACTAAATAAGCGACTAGAGTATAAACTAGATGGGAGTTACAAGAATGCTTGCGGGTGATCAAATGAATCAGAAACGTGGAAACAAGCACCCCTACGAGAAAACAGTGTATGGCCACCTGCACATATCAACCCGAACCAATTTCCAAGTAAGACGGATTGATAAGTGACACGCGGACACTATGGAGAAAAGGACGAACTCATAAGCGAGGTCCTCCTGTTGGAAGCCAGCACATTTGGGCAACGCAGTGGGCCGACCAGCAAAAACGTACGTTGATCAGCTCTGTATGGATGCATGATGCTGCTATAGAGGACTTCCCGAGAATATGAGTGATAGGGACCCGATGGAAGAGAGATTGTCATGGATATCGTGCTGAGCGCGAACATGATCGATCGATGAATCATAAATCAGATAATACCTGGGCGTGTATTTTTAGAACTTGTTTTCTAACATAACAATTTGGACATTTAAGTGTTGCATCTAGGATAT
>CM042154.1:9745982-9752087 GCA_023376005.1 Doryteuthis pealeii | reverse complement strand
CAATGCTCAGTAAAGCTTTTTTTTCTTTTTTGTGGGTTGGTATGGGTGGGGGTGGTTGTGAAATTCAATCCGTTCCATGGATCAAACCTCGGATATTAGTGCGCTACGGTCCTATTGCTTCACACGACAATAGTTAAAAAACTAAACATATATACATATGATTTTTTACCAAACTATCGCTACGAATCCAAAACTTAGTGGCATTAAATGATCATCGAAGTTGACATGCCGCTAAAACAAAAAACGAACAAATAAAACCGATATTCCTAAAATCCTTTAATGCGTCAAGGACGATTACTTCTGTTTCCTACTAGCAAATATATGCACCCTCGGTGCAAGGTATTTAAGTTTTGAATATAATAAAAATTAATCACATTAAATTTAGAAAAGGCTAATGAAACTGACTAGAATGCAAATAAAAGATCTAAACAGAGGGGATAATATACGAAAAATAGAACAACTTGCAAAACTAAACTATTCCATCATTTTCATTACTCCCCTCTTTCATGGTAAATTTTCCTAATTTAATATTTTAGTTTAAAAATAGGAAGTAAAGGATAATATTACAGTTATTTTCTCTTGTAAATAAATTTCTTTTTAAGATTTATCCACGAGATTTGTGTTTATATTTCTAAGATAAAACCAAACAATTAGAAATCAATAATACAAGCACATATTTATAAAATAAAATTTTAAATATCAATATGCAAATTAGCCTTCTCGTTCAAACTGTTAAAACCGCTATTCTGTTGTATATATAAATACAATGCATGTTATTAGTACGTTAAGATATTGTCAACAGTATTAATAATGTAAAACAAATTTATTAATTAACTGAAGGTTTAAAGAATGAAATCATGGAGAATTTAACCGTAAATAATTTAGGGAATTGTGACTTGAGCTAGTAATATAGTTTCGGTTACAGACAGAAAAACCACACAATCTCCATATAATAAGATATATAAAGAAAAGCGTGCCAACTGTAAACAAAAGCTTCGTGTTGCCAGATTACTTGAGAATATTTCACCTTATTTACAGGAATAACTCTCTATATATATAAATTGAATCTCTCTACCACTCCACCAACAGGAAGGTAGGGGTTAGATACTTGTATATATATATATATTATAGTATATATATATGTGTGTGGTGTGTGTGCTGAAGAAAAGGAAGTGAATCCGACGTATGTAGTATATAAGAAAGATTGAAAAATATCTATATATATATTAAGTGGTGAGTTTATTGGCCGACGCTGCAGTGTTTCATCTATTAATTAGATTCATCTTTCAGGCATTTGTGGTATATGGAAGGTAATTAAGAATGTTTTTTTATCACAGAATAACGAGAAAAGCGAGTGCGTGTCCTTGTTATCAGTCTGTTTAAAATTTGAGGTTTTTGAAAAAAAGACATATATATATGTACATATTTAATATATTCTGACAGAATATGGTTAATTAAATGCCAGAAGAAGATATTCAGAAGATCTGAAACGCATGTCGCAAATGCAAAATAATAAAAAAAACAAAACAAAAACGTAATCCATTACGGACGTTCTTCTTTTTTTATAAATATTTAATTTTCTCCGTTGCTACCCATAAACAACACTTTATATATATATATTAGTATATATATATAAAATGAGTAAGAAAAAATGTAGTGATAAAAAATGAATTTTATCGATATCTACCTTAATCGATTCTCACTGACACATGTGTTTCGTCTGTTTTAAATCAAAATGTATACGGATAAATATCATATATATATATATATATATATATTATATAATATATATAAATAATGAGATTTTTGGATGTTTTGTTTTTAGAAGGATTGTGAAATAAGTATATTATTTATTTTGCTTGAGGCAATTACAATGCATGATATCGCATTATTAAAATTCGATACCTTTTTTTTTTTTTTTTTATAGAAAAATGAACTAGACAAGTGTAATCCCGGCAAAGATCGCTCGTGTGTAGAACATCGTACAGACTGTTTCGACTTTATTAAGCTCATCAGCGATGTATACTAACGACGATGTTCTACACACCGAGCGGATCCTTGTCACCTGCTCGGGATTCACTGTCAAGTTCATTTACAATAAAAAAAAATGTATCGAATTTATGCGATACATAGCATTGTTAATTGCTTTCATACTAATATTATATATATATATATTATATATATATATATATATCATAGTTTTGCTTGAAGGCAATTACAATGCATGTATCGCATAAAATTCGATACATTTTTTTTATTGAAAATGAACTTGACAAGTGTAATCCCGGCAAAGGATCGCTCGGTGTGTAGAACATCGTCGTTAGTATACATCGCTGATGAGACTTAATAAAGTCGAAACAGTCTGTACGATGTTCTACACACCGAGCGATCCTTTGCCGGGATTACACTTGTCAAGTTCATTTTCTATAAAAAAAAAAAAAAAGGTATCGAATTTTATGCGATACATGCATTGTAATTGCCTTCAAGCAAAATAAATATATACTTTATTCAACAATCCTTCTAAAAAACAAACATCCAAAAATCTCATATATATATATATATATATATATATATATATATATATATATATATATATATATATATCCGTATACATTTTGATAAACAGACCGAAACACATGTGTAAGTGAGATCGATTAAAAGGGATATCGATAAAATTCATTTTTATCCATCTACATTTCTTTTCTTTACTCATTTTATATATATATATATATATATATATAAAGTGTTGTTATGGGTACAACGGGAGAAAATTAAATATTTAATAAAAAAGAAGAACGTCCGTAAAATGGATTACGTTTTGTTTTTGTTTTTTTATTATTTTGCATTTGCGACATGCGTTTCAGATCTTCTGATATCTTCTTCTGGCATTAATTAACCATATTCTGTCAGAATATATTAAATATGTACATATATATATGTCTTTTTTTCAAACCTCAAATTTTAAACAGACTGAATAACAAGGACAACCACTCGCTTTTCTCGTTATTCTGTGATAAAAAAACATTCTTATTACCTTCCATATACCAACAAATGCCCTGAAGATGATCTAATTAATAGATCGAAACACTGCAGCGTCGGCCAATAAACTCACCACTTAACTCTTTTAAACCTGTGTTTTTTCAATCTTTCTTAATATACTACATACCGTCGGATTCACTTCCTTTTCTTCACACACACACACACACACATATATATATATATATATATATATATATACAAGTATCTAACCCCTACCTTCCTGTTTGGTGGGAGTGTAGAGAGATTCAATTTATATATATACGAGAGTTATTCTGTAAATAAGGTGAATATTCTCAAAGTAATTGGCAACACGAAGCATTGTTTACAGTTGCACCTTTTTCTTTATATATCTTATTATAATGGAGATTGTGTGTTTTTCTGTCTGTAACCGAAACTATATTACTACTCAAGTCACAATTCCCTTAATTATTTACGTTAAATTCTCCATGATTTCATTCTTTTAAACCTTCAGTTATTAATAAAATTTGTTTTACATTATTAATACTGTTGACCATATCTACGTACTAATAACATGCAATTGTATTTATATATACAACAGAATAGCGGTTTACAGTTTGAACGAGAAGGCTAATTTGCATATTGATATTTAAAATTTTATTTTAATAAATATGTGCTTGGTATTATTGATTTCTAATTGTTTGGTTTTATCTTAAGAAATATAAACAAAAATCTCGTGGATAAATCTTAAAAGAAATTTATTTACAAGAAGAAATAACTGTAATATTATCCTTTACTTCCTATTTTAACTAAATAGTTAAATTAGGAAAATTTACCAATGAAAGAGGGGAGTAATGGAAAATGATGGAATAGTTAGTTTCAAAGTTGTTCTATTTTTCGATTATACCCCCTCTGTTGTAGATCTTTTTATTTGCATTCTTAGTCAGTTTCATTAGCCTTTCTAATTTAATGTGATATTTTATTATATCAAAACTTAAATACTTGCACCCGGAGGGTGCATATATTTGCTAGTAGGACTAACAGAAGTAATCGGTCCTTGACCGCATTAAAAGGATTTTAGGAATATCAGGTTTATTTGTTCGTTTTGTTTTACGGCATGTCAACTTCGATGAATCATTTAATGCCAACTAAGTTTTGGATTCGTAGCGATAGTTTGGTAAAAATCATATGTATATATGTTTAGTTTTTAACTATTGTTCAGTGGTGAAGCATAGGACCGTAGCGCCACTATATCCGAGGTTCTGATCCATGGAACGGATTGAATTTCAACCACCCCACCCAATACCAACCCCACAAAAAAAAAAAAGCTTTACTTGAGCATTGGTCTAAATTCTAGAAAAACCCACTCCAAGGAAAAAAAAACAAAAAAAGTTTTAAAAAATAAAATAAAACAAAAAAAACAAGTAGTCCCTGCCTCACCCATAAAAAAGGGGTGCCGAACGTGTTATTTGAACCCGCGATCTTTCTGTCATTACGATGAACCCCGCGTACTCTTTCGGTACCGTTGGATTAAATGATTTTTCTAGGGGAAAAAAAAGCGGGACAGTACCGAAGAACCGGATCGACACACAGACAGATATGCCAACTGATCAATCCGTTTGATGATTAGTCGGGTGGGTAGGGGTGTGGGGGATTGGTGGGTGGTGGGATTGGTGAATGGCTGGGTGGGGGTGAAGTACGCTCGGGTTTTTCTTTATTTCGATTTTTTTCTTTCTTTTTAATCCCGTGTATTTTTAGTACAATCCTACTCCTTTTAGGAAATGTAAAATCCTGGATGGTCTTATTTTCATGATTTTTTTTTATCAAATTACTTGCTTGGTCGTATTTTGTTCACACAAGATCAAAGTCTACACTGTAAATTTCACTGTAAATTTCTCTTGGCATGTAGTGCATATTGAGGATTCTGTGGCCTCTAGTAAATGATGATGGGTGATGTAGACGTGGCCTATGTGAAAGCAGGTCAGCACAACTTGTTCTCTTCTATTCTTGTTGTATTTTAAGTTCCATTCTCCAATGGTAAGTTTAATGTTTTGAAGTTTGTTATTGATGAGTGCATTCCAATGATTTTGCCATTTTTTAATGATAATTTTTTATAACTGTTTTATAATCAGTATATGGTATTTTTGTTGTTGTTATTGTGTCTTTCATAGTTTTCTTTGCTTCCAAATCTTCTCTGTCGTTTCAAGGTGGCTTGAAATCCAACAAAAGGAACCCCAGGGAGTGAGAAAGATTGATGGAAGAGAGCAGTAACAAAGGAAGTATGAGAAAAATAATTTAGCAAATTGCTTATCAAATTTTAAAATAATTATTTCTCTGAATGTTTGAGATGAGGCTTGATGATTAGTACAAGAAATTGGTGACTGCCAATGGTCTTACAAGACTAAAACTTAAGCTGAAATTAAGAACACACAAAAAATAAAATAATAAATTGAGACAACAAGAGAGGAGTCTATTTCTCTGAATGTTTGAGATGAGGCTTGAAGATTAGTATTATCTGCGTTATTCGGACTATTGTCCCCATCTTCATTGTTATTTTTACAACGTTTCGGCCGATATACCCTCCAGCCTTCTTCAGGTATTTCTTGTCGGACTCAGGAACCTTCTCGGACTCGGGAACCTTCTTTTCGAACTCGGGAACTTTCTTGTCATAATCGGGAGCCATCACGGAACTTTGAACCTAACCCTTTATTCAGTCCACGGGGGGTATCCTGTTCTCATTCCGCTAACCAAAGCTGGGGTAGGAGTTGTGTTAATTATTTTTCTATGTCACTGCCGCTGCTCAGGATTGAAACCGGAATCCAGAGATAACTGTCACTTAGAACTGTCTGAACCTAATTACTTTATCCCCAAGGCCATGTGTTCAATTGGAGAAGGTTCCCGAGTCCGACAAGAAATTCCTGAAGAAGGCCGGAGGACATATCGGCCGAAACGTTGTACAAATAACAATAAAGATGGGGGCAATAGTCCGAATAACGCAGATGATACTAAAAAATAATTGCTAAGAATTCTTGCATTTTTTTGTTTTGGAGGGAGGGGGTTCTGCATTAAATTCAAATGTTACATATTAATTGGACCCCTATTACTTTT
>CM042154.1:9735982-9738482 GCA_023376005.1 Doryteuthis pealeii | reverse complement strand
AGAGTCCGTCGTCTAAGTTTATTTGTCTCATACCCCACCTGTATGGACTGGGCACAAGGCTCCGTTTTAACGTGGGCCCACCCACAAGCCGAAGCTAATGGGCGGGAGAGAACAAAAATTGCGTCGATCCCTTCGGTATTCCCCCTCAAGGGGGGGCGCCTCAGGCGCTAGGCAATAAACCCAGCTCTGCCCCCAAAGGGGCAGGTAATGCCTGGAGGGATGGTCCTCTGGGATCGACGCTATTAATTTAACACAACTCACCGGCCCAGTGGCCGAGGCTCACTGGACCCCCGACCGAAGTCGGGAGGGGTTGAACGCGCGTTAGAGTCTGTCGTCTAAGTACTTCAGGTGAATTCTGCACAGAGTAATCTGTGCGTTCTTAAATAGTGGTTTAGAACCATCGCCACTGTTCAGGTACGCGAGGGATGGGTCATTCCATTATATCACCCCTCCCTGAGCTAAATTCTTCCGTTGGAATTTAACTTTTAATATTTCTATCTTTTTTGGATTTGGACGTCGTCGTTTTACCACTTTCTTTTCTCTTAAACTTTTTCTCCTCACCACGATTAACGATGGTGATGCTTGCAGTATTTGTGGAGAATAAGAAGTTGATGGTGCAGGTGGCACATTCATAGGTACTTTTTGGTTAATGGGAGGTGTGATCTCAAATGTGTCGTATAACACTTCCATGAGAAACTTTTTGTCGATATTTTCAATATATCGTGGCCTGATTTGATTTACATGTCTTTTGTGATCAAATCGCTTCTTCAAGATTGGTTGCAATACCAAGATTAAAGAGTCCAGTCTGCCGTACTATTTACCCATAGCTGGAGGGAGAATAGTTGGATCCATACCTTTCCCAAGCGTATTAGTGCAATGTGAAATGTAAACAGCCTCGTCCAGGAATTGAACTCGATTGCCGGCAATAACCGTTACACGACAAGAGCCTTATGGACTATTTAATGCTGAAATTTGATTCTATTTCTAATTGTTTGATTGTAATTATATTATGGTGATTATGTGTATGTATGTCTGTAACCGAAACTACCTCACCCCGTCACTATTCCCTGAGTTATTTACGTTATATTGTTAATGATTATTGAGTAACCATTATTTAATCCTAATTGGCATCTTATTCATTAACGATATTAAATACCTGTCTTAGATTTGTCTCAAAACAGTCCATGTCATTAATGCGTTCTAAGTGGAGTGTTGCATGTCATGGACTGCTCATCACCAAGACTCCGTCCTTAAGCATCACGGGTCGCCACCCACGGCCAACAGGTGGCCCTATTTGGGGGATCTTACCCCTCTGCAGAGGTGCAGTCGGTGCATTCTAACGCCCTAGTCGACAGGGCGGTTTGCATACGAGTTTTTAGCGAAACCGAGTTTAATAAATGATTAAATGATGTTATTGATTTATGGCATTATTGTTTTATTCTCAAAACAGTAATTCAAATAAGTGTAATATACGTTTTTATTTAGTTTCGTTAGTCTTTCTTATTTAATATGACTAGAAAAATAAAAAGACGGCCTCCGGGCGATGTAAAAATAATTTTTTGAAAGATATAGCCTGAGAGGATGGGAGCTGAAAATTCGATGTCATAGTGTGTGTACAATAAGTATGTAAAATCGTCAAATTTATTAAAGGAGTAAAAAAAATAAAAGAAAGAAAGAAAGACAATTTGAAATGGAAACAGTTCCGATAACTTTAAATATTATATTAGAATAAAACAATCTATATATAAATATATAACGCCGGGCATCTATTTATTGAAACAATGAGGATTGTCTAATGTTGCATGCTCACATTTTGAGTATATTTATTCTGTTATGACGTTGGATAATGTGACGTAAACGGTGACGTAATTTTTGTTACAGACAAAAACTGGATACGAATCTCCATTATTAGTAAGAAAGATATTTCATTTCATTAAAACTTAATTAATTTCGCCCGGAGTTCGCATATTTTTGCTGATGACCAGTATATATTTGATTTGGTTTATTTGTTTAACTCCATATCAAATCCCAATGGGTTATTTAATGCGAACATTTTATTCATTTCTAAATGTTTGATGATAATCGTAAGTAAGATTAAATATTCCATAGCATTTTTGCTTAAATTGCACTTTTATTTATACATGAAAAAATTTATACTTTTATTTAGATATGAAAAAAGAGAAAGTGAGAGACAGTGTAATAGATAGATAGATAGATAGATAGATAGACTGACAGATAGATATATGGATAGATACATATTAACAGGACTGCTAGATAGATAGATAGATAGATAGATAGATAGATAGATAGATAACAGACTGATAGATAGATAGAAAGATAGGTAGATATATACTGTGATAGATAGATAGATAGATAGATATTAACAGACTGATAGATAGATAGAAAGATAGGTAGATATAGACTGTGATAGATAGATAGATAGATAGATAGATACATACATACATAACATACAGACTGATACATAGATAGATAGATAGAA
>CM042154.1:9680982-9730982 GCA_023376005.1 Doryteuthis pealeii | reverse complement strand
AGAGAGCCTGAGACAGAGAGCGGCAGAGAGAGAGAGAGAGAGAGTTTATGTACGTTTGATTGACATGAGTCGTCATCTGAATATTTGTGCTTATGGATTGGTATGCGTGTGCGCCTATGAGTTCGTGTATGTGTGTATGTGTGTGCCCATGCTTGTATGTCTATAAGTCGGTATATGTGCGTATGAATTTCTTTGTCCATGTGTGTGTGTGTGTGAATTTCTATGTCCGCGTGAGAGAGAGAGGGGGGAGTATTTCTGTATGTGTTAATTTGACACGCCGTCGGTTTACTTGCGCTTGCGAATTGGTATGCGTGTGTGTCCATGAGTTCATGTGTGCGCATGTGCACCTATGAGTTCGTGTATGTGTGTGTATGTGTATGTATATGACCATGCACATGAGTTTGTGTGTGTTTGTGTATGATTGTATGTCTATGAGTTTGTGATGTATTTTCCTGTAAGTGCGTATGAATTTCTATGTACATGTGTATGTGTATGGCTTTCTGTGTGCGCGTATGTGCGTATGTGTGCGCGTATGGGTTTGTGTGTGTGTATTTGTGCTTATGAATTTGTGATGTTTCTCAGAATGGTTAATGAGTAAATGTGTGTGGTGTGTGTGTGTGTGTGTGTGTGGTGTGTGTGTACCAACCCCTCCGCACGAGCAGGATGTGACAAAATGTCAATTTTTTAAGCGGAGTTCAACAGGTTTGAATTCAGAGTTTTCCTCCTCCTAGACTGGTTGCCTAACCAAGGTTAAAGAGCCCAGTCTGCCCTACTATTTATCCATAGCTGGAGGGAGAGTACGATTCATACCTTTCCCAAGGGTATTAGCGCTAAGTGAAATGCAATTACCACGTCCAGGATTTGAACTCGGGGCGACGAGTCCATTTCCCATGATTTTAGCCAGTACACCACGCGCTTCAATTTTTGTGGATATATGTGTGTGTGTATGTGTGTGTTTGCGTGCACATATATGTGTGTGTATGTCTGTGATTTTGTGCATATATATATGTGTGTGTGTGTGTGTGTGTGTGTTGTCTACAGTTTGAATTGTTGTGCATATATGTGTGTGTATGTCTGTGTGTTGTGGTGCATGATATATACGAGGTTGTGTGTATGTGTGGTGTGTGTTTATGGATATAGTGTGTGTGTGTGTGTGTGGGTGTGTAATGTCTTGTTTGTGTGCATATGTGTGTGTGTGTGTGTATGTCTGTGTTTGTGTGCATACATGTGTGTGTGTGTATGTCTGTGTTTGTGTGCATATATATGTGTTGTGTGTGTATGTCTGGTTTGTGTGCATATTTGTGTGTGTGTGTATGTCTGTGTTTGTGTGCATATATATGTGTGTGTATGTCTGTGTTTGTGTATATATATGTGTGTGTGTATGTCTGTGTTTGTGTGCATATATATAGTGTGTGTGTGTGTGTGTTGTGTGTGTATGTCTGTGTTTTTTGTGCAATATATATGTATGTGTGAGTGTATATTTGTGTGTATGTCTGTAATTTTGTGCATATGTATGTGTGTGTGTATGTCTGTGTTTGTGTGCATATATGTGTGTTTGTGTATTATAGTGTGTGTGTGTGTGTGTGTATGTCTGTGTTTGTGTGCATATATGTGTGTGTGTGTATGTCTGTGTTGTGTGCATTAGTGTGTGTGTGTGTATGGTCTGTGTTTGTGTGCATATATGTGTGTGTGTGTGTGTATGTCTGTGTTTGTGTGCATATATGTGTGTGTGTATGTGTTGTGTTTGTTGTGCATATATGTTGTGTGGTGTGTATGTCTGTGTTTGTGTGCATATATATGTGTTTGTGTATTATGTCTGTGTTTGTGTACATATATATGTGTGTGTGTATGTCTGTGTTTGTGTGCATATATGTGTGTGTGCGCGTGTGTGCGTGTGTGTGTGCGTGCACGCTTGTGTACAGTTTGAATGTACATTGTGTGTTTTATAAGAAAGGTTAAAGAAACCAGTAACGAAGAGGTTGACTGCCAACTTTTATTTCATGCCCTTTTTTCTCTTTTTTTTTTTTTTTTTTTTTTTCTCTTTTCAGTTCATTGCCAGAACAAAAACGATACCTGAATGGTACAAAAAAAAAAAATTATTTAGAATTGCGTTACCGACATCAAAAAAAGTCCCTTCTCATTCTTGGTGGTGCTGATTGGTAGTATGTTTTCCTACACAGAATCAGCCCTGTCGGCTGGGGCTATTGAAAGGGGGATAGACTCCCTCGCTGACTGGCCGATATTGACTTTAGGCCGCCCAGTCGACTTTACTTACTTACTTTACTTTTATCAAAATGATAGCGTTCGGCTAGAAACCATAAGGTTCCCTTCTCCATATGATACTCTGCAGAGGTGCAGTCGGTGTATTCTTAGAATATACCGACTGCACCTCTGCAGAATATCATATGGAGAAGATATCATATGGATAAAGAGATTGATATAGTAAGGATATCCTTTTGATAAAGAGATTGATATAGCGAAGATATCATATGGATAAAGAGATTGATATAGTAAGGATATCCTTTTGATAAAGACGTTGATGTAGAGAAGATATCATATGGATAAAGAGGTTGATATATAGAATATATCATATTGAGAAAAGCATGATATAGTAAGGACATCATTGATAAAATGTTTAATAGAGTTAGGATATCATATTGATAAAATTGTTGATATAGTGAGGATATCGTATTGATAAAAAAGCTCGATATAGACAAGATATCATATTAAAGAGATTGATCTAGGGAGAATATCATATGGATAAAGGTTGATATATTGAAGATATCATTGATAATGAAGTTTATACAGTTATGATAATATATTGATAAGTAAATTGATATTGTGAGATTATCATATTGATAAAAGTAAAGTAAGTAAGTAAAGTCAACGGGGCGGCCTAAAGTCGATATCGGCCAGTCAGCGAGGGAGTCTATCCCCTTTTCAATAGCGCTAGACCAAGGAGATTATTTTAGCATCTGAGGTGGAGCGCTGCACCTACCATCAGCTCCTTACTTTACCGCACAGATCCCTGTGCAACTCATACGCTGAGTTGGCGAGGACCGGTATCGAACTAGGAACCTTGTGGTTTCTAGCCGAACGCTCTACCGACTGAGCTAACCCGAGAGCCTGAAATAGTGAAGATATAATTGATTTGTTTTGTTTGTTTTGTTTTGTTTTACGGCATATCAACCATGGCGGGTTATTTAATGCCGGTAAAGTTTTGAAAGATTCGTAGCAATAATTTGGAAAGAACATTTTTTAAACTCAATTTTTTTGTAAATAAATTTTCTATTTAACCCATAGATGGGAGATATAATTAAGGAATCTTTATTTCCTGTCAGATATTCCATACTTGCTTTCTCGGCAAAGAATCTGTTTGTTTTTTGTTTTGTTTTTTCACGAATCAACAATTAGATTGTGTCATTCTTATTTCAAGTCACAATTTGGCTAACAAAATCTGATGCTATTGTGGGATAATAATGGAACTTTTGGATTAGTGGTAATGATATTTCAACCCCGAAACTATGTCTGACCCCACAGTTATCACCAGATTAAAACTTTCTTATTACTGTATATTCAATTCAACAGAATACAATTGATTGTTCCTGCATCTACCGGAAGCTATGAGAACGCGTGGTGTAATGGTTATCGTCGTAAGAAAATGAATGTTGTGACCTGTCTCCATTTGACATTTGGTGCTAACCCCATTGCGAAAGATCTACATTTAAATATTCGAAATAATTTCATTTATATCAAAATTAGAATATTTTAAAATAAGCATTCAAAATCATTTGGACAATCTAAATGAATCAACGTCTTTGAATTTACTATTTAAAAAACACCCTCCAGGCGGTGTAAAAGTTAATTTTTGTCAAGCTCTTTCGTAACAAAATGTAAACCGATTTTCGAAATCTTATATTTGCTAATAAAAAGAAAAGTCGTCGGGGTGGCCTAAAGTCGGTATCAGCCAGTCAGCGAGGGAGTCTATCCCCTTTTCAGTAGCGCTAGACCAAGGAGGTTGTTTTTTAGCATCTGAGGTGGAGCGGCACACCTACCATCAGCTCCTTACTTTACCGCACAGATCCCTGTGCTACTCATACGCTGAGTTGGCTAGGACCGGTATCGAACTAGGAACCTTATGGTTTCTAGCCGAACGCTCTACCGACTGAGCTAACCCGGCCCATGAAATTTTGCTGATAATTGACATAAAAAGATAGTTTTGCTTTTAAAATTCAAATAGATATGTTTTCTTTCTGGTAAAACGAAGTATCTAAAAGTTGAATTCAAATTAATTCAAATATTTAAGGTTTTTCTTTTTGGGGGTGTCTAAACAGTGCTGTTTTGATTATCGTCTGTCGTAAAACAAAATTTTATGACAGACGATAATCAAAACATAATGTTTTTGTTACCGTATAATAAAACATAAACATCTTCAAATTTAATGTAGAAAAACATTGCGTGACTATTTCTTGTTTGTAAAACACTATACGTTTGATAACTTAGAACATATATCAAAATAATAGAAACTATATATAAATCAATAATCATCATCATCATGTCGCGCTTTCAGCGCGGATATCCATGACAATCTCTCTCCATCCGTCCCTATCGCTCATCATTCTCGGGAGGTCCTCTATGCAGCATCCTGCATCCGCACAGAGCTGATCAACGTACGTTTTTGCTGGTCGGCCCACACTGGCTTGTTCATGTGCTGGCTTCCACCGGAGGACGTCGCTTATGAGTTCGTCCTTGCTTCTCCAGCAGTGTCCCGCGTGTCTTGTCCGTCTTACTCGGATGGTTTGGGTGATATGTGGTAGGTGGCCGTACAGCTGTTTTCTCGTGGGGTGTTGTTTCCCTGTCTTGTTCAGGATCACCCGCAGCATTCTTGTGCAGCTCCCATCTAGTTTATTCTCTAGTCGCTTAGTTAGGGTCCCGAATCCTTACTACACAGCCTAGAAAAGGCAGCACGAAATGTCGCCCTGTACGTGATAAAACTGAGTTCATGTCTTTCGAAAACAAAAGCGACATCTCAACCATCGATGTAGAACAATTTAGATACTTAGGTAGTAACATCTCCTCCACAGAAAACGATGTTAATGCACGTATAGGAAAAGCATGGGCCGCTATAAATAAATTATCGATCATATGGAGGTCCAATCTCACAGACAAGTTAGAGAGACAGTTCTTCCAGGCCGTTGTCGTGTCAATACTGCTGTATGGCTGCACCACCTGGACCCTAACTAAGCGACTAGAGTATAAACTAGATGGGAGCTGTACAAGAATGCTGCGGGTGATCATGAACAAGACGTGGAAACAGCACCCTACGAGAAAACAGCTGTATGGCCACCTGCCACATATCACCCAAACCATCCGAGTAAGACGGAAAAGACACGCAGGACACTACTGGAGAAGCAAGGACGAACTCATAAGCGACGTCCTCCTGTGGAAGCCAGCACATGGGCACGCCAGTGTGGGCCGACCAGCAAAAACGTACGTTGATCAGCTCTGTGCGGACGCATGATGCTGCATAGAGGACTTCCCGAGAATGATGAGCGATAGGGACTGATGGAGAGAGATTGTCATGGATATCCGCGCTGAAAGTGCGATATGATGATGATGATATATAAATCAATAATACTGGGCGTGTATTTATTAGAACTTATTTTAACAAACAATTTGGACCAATTAATGTTGCATACTTAATTATATACCATACAGGATTGTTCTTTATTCTATGAATTAATAATTTTGAGAAAAAAATTAAATACTTATTGATAAACTTACGCAATTCCTGGTGGTATTGGAACGAAAGCAGTGACGTAGTCTCGGTTATAGACAGACACCGAATCTCCATTATATATAGATAAATAATTGAAAAAAAGGCTTGAAATTAGTGAATAGAAAAAAATTAAATTTACTTTCGCGCCAAGTGAAACGCAAACAGTCTCGTCCAGGATTTGAACGTGGTTTGGTGTCATATCAGCGAACCCGTCAGAGAGAATCTGGCTTCTCTGCTGGGAATACAGTCAAGGTTTCTAAGTTCTTCTTCGTTAATGAGTGTTTCTTCGATCTTCCATCAAAACAAATATTTTTGCCCAAAACAAATATTTTGCTTCAAAACAAATATTTTTGTGAGATTAAAATATTTTTGTTTTAAACCAATTCCAAACAATACAGAGGGCATATTTATGAACAAAAATTCTGAAAAAAAATTCATTTTGCTTTTTCAAAAAGATTCCTCTTATTTATTGAAACACTTTTGTAAATATATATATATATATATATAATATATATATATATATTATATATATATATATATATATATATATATATATATATATATATATATAAGATAATCTACTGACTCAGTAGATTATCTTTATTACTTGGCTCTACTTAGGTATCGAGCACTTTTTACAAATTAGCTTCTCCTAGCGGTTATATGAATATATATATATCTTATATACATATATATACATATAAATTGTTTTTTCTTTTGGACAAATACTATACCAATAGATTATTTTTTGTTGGTCTTTTCTTTTTTTCAAAAATTTTTTTCTTCCTGGTTGATGTTTGGTAGTATATTTTTTACAATCAAACTCTCTGCCGGTTTTTTTCTCTCCGCAAGGATCTACCAACACGCTTGGTATATTATATATATATATATATATATTATATATATATATATATATATATATATATATGAGAAGTAAATACACAAGCGATGTGTTTTTGATATGGCTTCTTTTTTTTTTTTTTAGCCGACAATTTTTGGAGAATATGTGCTTAATTGAAGTCGTACCTAATTTTGAAAGTTAATTAATTAATGCCCGCCTAATTAATTAATTATTAATTAATTAACTTTCAAAATTAGGTACGACTTCAATTAAGCACATATTCTCCCATATATATATATATATAAAATATATATATATATATATATATGTGTGTGTGTGTGTGTGTGTGTGTGTGTGTGTGTGTGTAGAATTAAACAAAAGACACGTCTCCTGTTTAACAATTTTATTAACAATCTTTTCGAGCTTTCTGGCCAACCTTTTTTACATTTGGATGGAATCCGTGGATTAGCCCACCGAGTTTCTTTATCCAAAGTACTTTCGGCACTTCGAAAAAAAATGGAACTCAAACGAGTTCCAGTTTTTTTTTTCAGGTTAGTAGTAGTGAGAATAACGAGGGGGACTCGTAGAAATTATATTAAGAGGTGTGGAAGCTGGAAGACTTATTTACCCATAAGTTCCCCATATATATATATATATATATATATATATATAGAGAGAGAGAGAGGAGAGAGAGTTAGAGAGAGAGAGAGAGAGGTTTGCAATTATATAGTTTGGTTTGATATATTTTATGGCATATGTTCAATTTAATGAGATTGTTTAATGGCATATGAGTTATTTAATGAGGTTATCAAAAGACGTATGAGTAGTCTTAGGAATTCATTTGGTTGCAAATTCCAGCATTAAATAACCCATACAAAGTTGTCTAATGTCGATATCACCCAGATAGCGGGGAAGTCTATCCGCTTTTCACTAGCGCTAGACCAAGAAGATTGTTTTTGCATCTGAGGTGGAGCGCCACACCTACCATCATATCCTCATTTTACGGCACAGATACCTGTGCTATGGAGCGCCACACCTACCACCAGATCCTCATTTTACCGCACAGATCCCTGTGCAACTCATACGCTTAGTTGGCGGTGGCCGGTATTGAACGAGAAACATTGCGATTACCTTGACCCACTGAGCTAAACATGGAGTTGATATTATTAACTTTTTTATTATTAATTTTTGAAAATTAGAATTTGAATCCTGAATTCTAATGTGCGATCGATCATTGACCTGGGGTGAAAAATATTCACAAGTTAAAGAGACAATTCTTGTAGGCCGTTGTCGTGTCAATATTGCTGTACGGCTGCACCACCTGGACCCTAACGAAGCGACTAGAGAGTAAACTCGATGGGAGCTGCACAAGAATGCTGTGTGCGATCTTGAACAAGACGTGGAAACAACGCCCCACGAGAAAACAGCTGTAAGTCCACCTGTCAAATATCACCCAAACCATCTGAGTAAGACAGACAAGACATTTGGGATACTGCTGGAGAAACAAGGACTAACTCATAAGTGACGTTCACCTGTGGAAGTCAGTGTGGGCCAACCAGCAAAGATGTACATTGAACATTTCTGTGCGGATATTGTGTTACATAATCTATGCGGTTGCATAAGATTATTGTCAATCCCCTGTAATTCTGAGGGGATGACCCTTTTCATACCATGACCGGGTCCTTCCATGGAAAATTACAGAAGCCCGCCAAAATACGTGAAGTCACGTGGGACCTGTTCGGTCGCCAGTTTTCAGTTAGACGTCAGGCAGAGAAGTCGGCCATTTTAGGTCCTGCCTAAAACTGGAACTCACGCGCGCTATGCTAAGTCAGATATTTAGTTACGTGAAATGTATAGTTAAGGAAATAAAAGTTTGTATAAGTAATATGTTTTTGTGGTTGATGAATGTCTTGGTAACAAGAATAAGAAATGAATCCAGGACGACCAGCCAGCAGGAACGTAGCAAAAGAAACTCCAGACCTTAGGAGATCCGAGACGCTAGACCAGACCAAGTCAAGATGTTAGTAGAAATACCAAAGACGATCAGAATACTAAAGACGGCCAAGAAATAGAATTAAAGAAAGAGGTATGCAACATTATATCGATTTAGTGCCAGTGAAGAAGGCGCTATGCAACAATTGGATGCTGCGTAGAAGACCTCCCACCCCATCCGATCTGAAAGGATTTTCTTTTCTTTTAAAAGAACGTATCTCATACGGTTGTTGGAATGGTCGAGTACATTCTCGCAGACTTTCACAGACTCTCGTGAGATTCGTATTGTCTTAATGGCGGTCGGCTGTAGATGCTGTTTAGTGAATGGGCAGCTGTTGCCCTCAGATCAACCAAATTATTAAAAACGAGCATTTAGCCTTTGTGTGTTTCTGAAGATATCCCACACACTAACAATTAAAAAACATATATAATATACATATATATATATGTGTGTGTGTGTGTGTGTGTGTGTGTGTGTGTGTGTGTGTGTGTTTGCGTGCGTTCAGTGCAATTGTGGTTTGAGATCAAGCGGTGAGTGCGTTCGTAAGAACTTTATCAGAATTCAATTAATTTCTCAAGAACAAAAGGGAATTTCAGTTGCACATACAAATGCACATATGCATTCTCATGCACATATAATTTCCCACTATATTCTTATATATATATATATATTTCTTTTATATATATATATATAATATATATATATATATATATATATATATATTATAATATATATACTTTGGTGTGGTACCAAGTTTCTTGGCACAAGGTAATTCTAGGCTGGTCCTATTCTCTACCAGTAGTTTATGGTAGAGTTCAGGTTCCGTATGAGAGCTCAATGTTTAATTATTGTAAACAGAGCAAAGTTATTTGTGAATAAAAATGCCTTAAATACCATAGGTATCGTGGTTATGGACCATTTCCTCTCGTGGGTATCTAGAGCCCACGAGCTTCTTCAGACCACGTATATCTTTTTATAAATAAAAGATATTCGTGGTCTGAAGAAGCTCGTGGGCCCTAGAAATGGTCGATAACCACGATACCTATGGTATTTAAAGCCTTTTTATTCACACACAATATATATATATATATATATATTATATATTATATATATATATAGTTTGTTTGTTTGTTTTTGTTTGTTTTTGTTTTTTTCGAAAATTGTTTGTGGTGTGGGATATCTTCAGAAATACACAAAGGCTAAATGTGTTTTTTAATCTCAAGTGTATGTGTATTGGTGTGCATTTATGTATAATATATATATATATATAATATATATATATATATATATATATAACCGTGAATCAGAAAAAATTGCACAAAACGAGTAAATATAAACATATTATATACGCTATTAACTAACCTCTAAGCATGAAATAACACCAGACAGATTGATATGCCGTTAAAACCAATCAATACACAGTTTAGCTTAGTCGTTACCTGCCCTCACCAACTTGTTGACGAATCTTTTGACGAATGAGGTTCATCAAAATAATGAAAGCAACAGCAGGTACTGTAAGTAACCCAGGTCCACTCTGACTCGGAGTGATAGTACCTGTTTGGACCCCTATAAAATGAGTTTTATTAATGTGTTAAAAATTGAGTTTAAAAAGAAAATTGAGTACCTATCAATAATTACTATTTCTCTGAATGTTTGACATGAGGACTGATGATTAGTATTATCTGCGTTATTCGGACTATTGTCCTCATCTTCATCGTTATCTGTACAACATTCGACCGATGTGCCCTCCGGCCTTCTTCAGGTATTTCTTGTCGAACTCGGGAACCTTCTTTTCGGACTCGGGAACCATCTTGTCGTAATCAGGGAACTTTGAACCTAACCCTTTATTTATTCCACGGGGGTATACTGTTCTCATAGAATAATAATTATTATTATTAGTAACATTAGTAACATAGAATAATAATTAACCCAGCTTAACGGCTCTACCCCAGCTATGGTTAGCAGAATGAGAACAAGATACCCCCGTGGATGATTAGGTTCAAAGTTCTGTGATTGCTCCCGATTACGACAAGAATGAATAAATCAAAAATGTTTTCGGCATAAAATAACCCAATAGGTTGACATGCCGTAAAACCCAACCAAGCAAGCAACAAACTAAATTAGTACACACGATCTACCGGCCAATTTTGATCCCCGGGTCGATCAGAGGTCGAGGGTCCCAAATTGTGGTTTAACCCCGTATGTGAGCAAAACTAATTGAATATTCGTACCCGATCAGAGAGAAGTCAATGTGTATTTTATCTTCGACCCGTCCGGCCGTATCTTTCCGGATTGATACCCCCAGTCGCCGGTAATTTTTTTGACCGTGCCAATTTTTGCAATAAACATTAGTTTTATGCTTCGTGGTTTCCGTTCGCTAGAAATCAATGACGCTGATTTCCCCTGACCCCACCCCCACGCCCACCGCTACGGCCACACACTCGCGCACATACCCATACAGATAGATATCTATGAACGGTAAAATGGATATGAATCCGACAATATGTGTAGAAAGTTTTGTAGAAAAAAAAACAAGATGTTTAAAGTTTTGCTGACAGAAATCTGTTTCAACCATATGCGGTCTTTATCAATGCAACAACGGAACAACGAAATAAATATATCATTAATCACGAGGCACAGAACGCTCTCGATCTGTTGGGCTTCTTTTAAAGGTTAGTCTTCTTCTTGATTCTGTTTACAGGCTGGGCTGAACATTGTCTGTTCTAACATTTAATTAATACTAAACGTGGTGTTCTTAATAATAAAGCTTTATTTCCCCAGTCCCTGATTCCGCCGCGTCTGAGATGGACCCCGGGAGCTGACAACAACGACTACGCTCTTTGAAAGCCGGGTTGAATCTGCTAACTAACTAAAACCTATTCCCACGCGTCTTAAATGGCGCGTTTTCAAGGGGTCAAAGTAAAAGGTCATTACCAGTCCCAACTGTGGGTAACTTTCCATGGGATCCCGTCATTTTAAATTAATGAACCCTATTTCAAATTCTAACTACAGGTACGTTAATAATTTGGATTGCTCATAAATTATGTAACAGAGGGAGTCTGTCCCTTTTTCACTAGTGCTAGACCAGAGAAATTGTTTTTGCGTCTGGGGTGGAGCGCCACACCTAGTATCATATCCCCACTTTTCCACATATATCCAAGCTATGCTACTCATGTGTCATCCTATGAACTTTTCAGCCTACACTTGTATATTCAATTTGATCTAAAATTGAATTTGTTTCCACTTCTTTACATAGATTAGCAGAGTTTAGTTGGTTCTGGGATTTTTTTTTCAAAGAAATTGTCTGATATAGTTTTAATACTATTAATTTTATCACTTCCAGAATTATCTCTTATGTCTTTTGGAAAGATATCAAAAAGTTGGCTTCCTCAAGGAAATGGATGTCTGTCAAGAAAACGTCTATTCGTCAATAGTTTTTTTTTATGTACTTGAATTTTAGTTGCTTATATCTCATTATTTTTCATTACAAAATCTGGATTTGTTACTATATGTATTATATCTCTTACTTGCCACGGCTCTCCTATTTGACGTTAGGGAACACGAGAGGTAATTAGCTCCCGTGTCTGTCCGTAGACGAGCAATAGTATTAAAGTGGAAGCGCCAAAGTCAAAAATTTCTTTTTAGCTTCTAGACTCGAGAAAAGAACACGTGTCAGTTGCGTCTCCTGTCTACAGGACAAGAGGGCTTTGAGCCTCCTGCATTCTATGTCATATAGCACACATAATAAAAAATTTGAACAACGATTGATAGATAGATAGATAGAATTATTAATAATGAATATTAATTTGTCTGTATTTTTACGGACCCGACGTTACATTAAAATAATAGAGACGGATAGAAATAGATAGGGAAGGACATTCGAAAAGATGACGTCTTTAGCGACCTCTTGAGTAGACAAAGTATAGAGATGAACACAATATGGGAACCAATCATTAAAAAGGTTTTTTTTTAATTTTAAGTAAATTACTTTAGAAATGAAAATATCGAGAAAACTGATGCCATTGGATATTACGCCTTAAGTTGTACAGAAAACACCAATAAACATGTTTTCCTAAATGATCGTAATTCTTCTCGTGATACATGTCAGAATGACAGGCGTGCAAAAACAATGACGTCGTTTTTTTAATGAGATTTTTAAAAGTACTTCGAGGTCCGTTTGATCAAATGTCAAACTATTGAAAATGATTACCCAGGTTATCTCTTTCCTATACACGGATAAACAGGGAACGTCTGAGGAAGGCCGGTGGATACAGCGGCCGAGACGTTGTATTTGTACATACCACAATAAAGATGAGAACAACAGTCCAAAAAATCAAAATTATGAATATCAATGTCTAAAAATCGTTCCTGCGTAATTTTTTTCTGGGATCAGTTAGTCTTCAAATACTATAGATCTTCTCTGGATGTCGGCACAGGTTGTTGTTTGGAAGACTGACAGTTGCCCACGCAGCAGGTCTCCTCTCTTCATGACACAGATGTTGCCCAGTGGAAATTCAAGGAGCTATACAATGTGGCACTGATGTCGCCACTGCAATAGTAGTCACCAAGACGAGATTGAAGCTATAATTTCCATCTGAAATAACGCTGTTGGAATATCTTTGGGTATAGTTATTTACCAAGAAATACTACAGATTAACAGGCAAGGAGTAAACTGATACCGTAAACTTTCCACCAAGGAATACTACAGATTAACAGATAAGGATTAAACTGATACTATAATCTTTCTACCAAGGAATACTACAGATTAACAGACAAGAAGTAAACTGATACTACAATCTTTCTGCCAAGGAATACTACAGATTAACAGACAGGGAGTAAACTGATACTACAATTGATAGGTTCAGACCTAACGAAAATAGAGTTGCCCTCTTGATCAGTAGGGGGCTGATGGGAACCCGGAAGTGGGGTTTCCGCCATAACACTTTTCGTTTGGAGTTCGTACTGATTGGACGCAGCTCACAACACGCGTGACCTAGTTAGGTCATTTTGAGGTAGAAGCATTCTGTACCCGGTGTTAAATTAAATCTTGTTAATTTTCCAACAACCTGGTTTTGCATTCTCATTCAGTGTTCTGTATTTAACACAACAGCCTTTCTACTTCACGGAATACATCAAACTTCATACCACAAGTAATATCCACTGAAACTGCACTCAATACAACTGTGGAGTTAAGTGCCAAAAATGTTGATTAGAGTTGTAACAACCGTATATGGTGCAGCGTGGGAAATGGACTCGTCGCCACGAGTTCAAATCCTGGACGTGGTAATTGCATTTCACTTAGCGCTAATACCCTTGGGAAAGGTATGAATCCTACTCTCCCTCCAGCTATGGGTAAAATAGCAGGGCAGACTGGGTTCTTTAACCATGGCTAGGTAACCAGTCTAGGAGAAGGAAAACTCTGAATTCAAACATGTTGAACTCCGCTTAAGAAATTGACCTTGTGTCGTATCCTGCTCATGCGGAGGGGTTGGTAAATATATATATGGTGCAGCGTCCTGATATCATCATCTGCTCCGCTAATCTGAAAAAAAAGGTTTCGTCATTGTGGTATCGGTTGCTTTTGACGAAAACGTCGACTGGGCACATCAGCGTAAGTTGGAAAAATATGAAGACCTGCGAGAACTATGGATGAATAACAAATGTATTTCCTATTGAGGTTGGATGCTGAGGTTTCATTGCCAACTCAACCTCCGCATTTCTTTACTAATCTTGGACTTTCTTCATCAGACAAGAAGAAATACACTAAAAAAAAAAAGATCCACGATAAGGCTGTTATTGCATCGGCGAGGATACCTCAATCCCACAGTGGCGACAATCCAACGTAGTCTGGCGGTATTGTGAGATACTGCTGGGGCGCTCTGTGAAATGCAAATAGCCTCGTCCAGGATTTGAACTCGTGTTATCGTGTCTATTTCCTGCGAAGCATTCGATTGTGATGTAATGGTCAGCAAGCTAGCCTCGCTAATCTATCACTACTGAAAAGTGAGTTCGATCCTTACTGGATGCCCCATACTTGAAACCTCATGTGACATCCTACTCGTGGTGAATGGGTTACGTAAATATCTACCTTTCCCCATAGTAAATATTTACAGGCATCCCACCATGCCAGTCGAATACAAGGGCCATTATAGTGAGGAACCACGCACAAACCGAGGTTCTTGTGTGGCTAGTGTTTAAAGATTATGTGAATCCCTTTTTCATTCTTCATTTGAGGTGCCTCAAGCACAGGGTAATACACCCAGCCCTGTCCTTTTAAAGTGAGGGGACAAGTTTTGCCGGGGGGTTAGCCCCTTGAGATCACGCTTATATTAAATATCTTACCGGTCCAGAGACCGAAGCTACTGGAAACAGGGTTCCGAAAAAACAAATTTATATATATATATATATATATATATATATATATATATACATATATATATATATATATAAGGTATAATGAAAAAACAAAAGATGTTTACAACTGAAATAGGCTCATCAGGAGAGAAAGTGTGCAAACCGTTTCGGGGCCAAATCTCTCGACGGTTTAAAAAGCAATATGAGGACCCTTTTGCATTATAATGTATCGACCGCCCGTGGGTCGGTCATCAACAAAAATAAGACGGGAAAAAAAACAGAACGCTGCTAGTCAAACGTTGGAATTAATCAAAAAAAATTGTGCTGTCTGTATTAAAAATAATATGAATTTTATTTAAAAATAAAATGAATTTTATTTAAAAATAAAATGAATATCATTTCTAATTTTGAAAATAATCAGAAGCATTATAGTAATAAAATAAGACTCAAAAAAGTCTGATGTAAAGTTATAGTTTATAGTAAACATTCACCCTTTTTCAAGGTATATGATATGAGACGATCTGGATATAAATGAAATGCTGTATATGAGAGCCAAAAAATAAATGAAGTATATATATATATATATATATATATATATATATATAATATATATATATATATATATATAAGGGAAATGTTAATGATAACTACATACATGTGTACAAAGCCACCAAGGAGAGCTTTATCCGTTTTAAGGAGATCATTGCAATTTCACCGTAAATTGCAACCGTCAGCGAAAATACCTTACAGAGAGCTCAATACACCGGTGATGGAGAGCATATATATATAGTCATGTCACATACAATCCTGTTTTGACGTATCACCTTTCATCAGTGCGAGTGAGACTTAGTGAGCTACTTAAAACTGGGATTGAAACTTGAACGATTTACCTTCAGTCAGAGGTTTTAACCATATACTTTTCCTAATGGTATAGTGCAATGTAAAATGCCAAGAAACTCGTGCGGGATTTGAACTCTGGTCGCCTGTCCATTTCCTGCTTTACATAACCATTGCACAATGAGCGCATCTAGTTTTTTTTCTTATTTTGGAGGGGGTTGTTTTGTTTGTTTTTTGTTGTTGTTGTTTTTTTTTTTGGGGGGTCGGGGGGGGGGAGAATTTAATAAAACAAGTGTTTGAAACAGTCGCGCGAAAAGGGATTTTTAATCTCATTTTTTGTTTTAGTGAATTTTAATTGAAAAATCTTTCTTGGTCCACAAAAATAAAATCTCCCCAGAAAAATTTCCCTCGGAGATTTATGTAAATCGGAAATTTATGTAAAAAACAAAAAAAAAACAAATAATGAAACAAATTTAGCGGGTGTATCGAAGCATAAACTAATATATTCCTCGGGAAGAATTGGGGGACAACGTGATGAAATCCCTGGGGTAGAAAGTTCAGAGTGCATTTTATTTTTTTATCTTAGATTTATCAGTTAAATGACTGCATTTAGAATGCCGTTGGTGATTTAGCTTCTTTGTTTAAATTAAAACTAGAACCAAGAAGAAGAAGAAGAAGAAGAAGAAGAAGAAGAAGAAGAAGAAGGGGAGAAAGAGAGAAAAAAAAAAAGAAAGAAAGAAAGAAAGAGCGAAATAAATAAATAAATAAATAAATGAAAAGAGAAATAAAAAAGAAACAAACAAATAAACAAAGAGAAATAAATAAAAAAATAAGGAAAGAGAGAAGAAGAAGAAGAAGAAGAAGAAGAAGAAGAAGAAGAAGAAGAAGAAGAAGAGGAACAACAACAACAACAACAACAACAACAACAACAAGTAGATGTCAGTAAAGAAGAAGAAGAAGAAGAAGAAGAGAGAGAAAAATAAAAAAGAAAGAAAGAAAGAGAGAAATAATAAATAAAAAATAAAAATAAAAAAGAGACAGACAAACAAATAAACAAAGAGAGAAATAAATAAAAAATAAGGAAAGAGAGAAGAAGAAGAAGAAGAAGAAGAAGAAGAAGAAGAAGAAGAAGAAGAAGAAGAAGAAGAAGAAGAAGAAGAAGAATAGATGAAAATGAAGAAGAGAAGGAGGTGAGAAATAAGCGAAAAAAGAAGAAGAAGAAGAAGAAGAAGAGAAACCTCAAGAAGAAGAAGAAGAAGAGAAGAAGAAGAAGAAGAAGAAGAAGAAGAAGAAATGAAGAAGAGAAGGAGGTAAGAAATAGCGAAAAAGAAGAAGAAGAAGAGAAACCTCAAGAAGAAGAAGAAGAAGAAGAAGAAGAAGAAGAAGAAGAAGAAGAATAGATGAAAATGAAGAAGAGAAGGAGGTGAGAAATAAGCGAAAAAAGAAGAAGAAGAAGAAGAAGAAGAAGAAGAAGAAGAAGAAGAAGAAGAAGAAGAACCTCAAGAAGAAGAAGAAGAAGAAGAGGTGAAAAATGAAAAAGAGAAGGAGGTGAGAAATAAGCGAAAGAAGAAGAAGAAGAAGAAGAAGAAGAAGAAGAAGAAGAAGAACCTCAAGAAGAAGAAGAAGAAGAAGAGGTGAAAAATGAAAAAGAGAAGGAGGTGAGAAATAAGCGAAAGAAGAAGAAGAAGAAGAAGAAGAAGAAGAAGAAGAAGAAGAAGAAGAAGAAGAAGAAGAAGAAGAAGAAGACATAACTTTTTGAAAAAAAAGTGGAAAAATACTTTTAAAAAATAATATAAAATGGAGGATGAAGAAAAACATGGAAAAATATAATAAAAAAAGAGAAGGAAAAACTCTTTTGTTCGGGGGAAATTGTGAGACTTAAAATGAAAAAAGAAAGAAGCAAAAAAGCAAATAAAAATATATGAAACGTAAAAATTAAAATATAAGAAAATAGATGAATAAAAACAAAAATAAAAAATAAAAATTCGTATTACTCATTTTCAATTTTTTTTTTTTTGTTTTTGTGATCGACAATAATTTCACGGGCATCGATAGGCAATAAAAGTGTAAAAAATCAAATATTTTATAACCCAGTCGTGAACTTGCAATAAATAGAACGGATATATGACCTTCCTTACTCATAACCAGAATAGCTTAGTGGTTAATGTACTGGACTGCGCAATTGTAGTAAAAAAGTTTGAACTCCATTCATGCTATAATGTTCTCAAGGGCTAAGAAAGGTGTTAAAGTTATCTCCTTCAAGCTATGGGTAAATAGTAGGGCAGACTGGGCTCATTAACTGTACTACGGTAACCGGCCCAGGAGAAGGAAATCGCTGAATTCAAACCAGACCGGGATAATTCCTTTGGCTTCAAATATTTATATCTAATACAAAGATTTATACACAGGTGTATGGTTTCAGGTATTATTATCTAATAATTTTCAAACCGATGTATTTGATCCATGGATGGGATCCTAACAGTTATTGCAACTCCGGGTCAGAGTGAACCTGTAAGGGCTGACTCCATCCACCAGAGTTCTAGAACTGGAGCCTCACCATCAGATGATGTTTAGTGTGTGTGTATGTATGTGTGTGTGTGTGTGTGTGTGTGTGTGTGTGTGTTGGCTGGTTGAATTTTACAACATATCAACACCTGTTGGATTATTTTATGCCGAAGACGTTTTGCTTTATTCATTTTTGATGAGCACTCAGTTTTTTAAAAACTCATTTTTCTATTTACCCCATAGATGGAACCCTAATAGGTATTACCTCTCTCTCTCTCTCTCTCTCTCTCTCTCTCTCTCTCTCTCTCTGTGTGTGTGTGTGTGTGTGTCTGTGTTTTGAGAGCTGATGTGTGTTCCTTCCTTGTGCTTGTAGGATGTATTTCTTATCTGTCTCTTTGTTTGCTCGTGTGTCAAATTAACAGCGTATATCCGTATGTATTCCGAGGATGAATCACAGTAAACATCCCTGAAAGCACAAAATTAACTAAGATAAGTCGTTAATTTACTCCTGTAGTGTCTCCGTGGCGTAGTAGCTAACGTGCAGGTCAGCGAAATCGTAGTGAGCGAGTTCGAACTCCAGTCACGATAACACGTTCACTTTCGCAATAATTTCCTTGAGAAAGGCATAAGTAAGTAAAGTCGTTGAGGGTAGCCTAATATCGGTATCAGCCAATTAGCGATGGAGTATATCCCCTTTTCAACTAGCGCTAGACCAAGGAGATTGTTTTTTGCGTCTGGGTGTGGCGCCACTCCTACCACCAGCTCATTACTTTACCGCACAGATCCCTGTGCTACTCATACGCTAAGTCGAACTAGGAACCTTGTGGTTTCTAGGCGAACGCTCTACCGACTGAGAACCCCCCCCCCAGCTATGGATTAAATAGGATTCAACGGGAAGGACGTCCTTTCAATGTCATATTTACATCAAACTTTGTGGATCTGCAGCAGGTTTGATGAGTCATTTGAGGGCTCATGCAAGGAAAGGTTCTGGTGGTGGAGTTATAGGATTGTGAGGGACGGCAATGATCTGTAAAGATTATGCTATTGCTATATTAAAAGAAAACCAGTCAAGTTCGACCGTTTCCATGAACTCAGGAATTTTTTATTTGTTGAATAAATGACTCCTCTTTTAGTATTATCTGCGTTATTCGGACTATTGTCCCCATCTTCATTGTTATTTGTACAACGTTTCGGCCGATATACCCTCCGGCCTTCTTCAGGTATTTCTTGTCGGGCTCGCGAACCTTCTCGGACTCGGGAACCTTCTTTTCGAACTCGGGAAATTTCTTGTCGGGACCCATCGCGGAACTTTGAACCTAACCCTTTATTTATTCCACGGGGGTATCCTGTTCTCATTCCGCTAACCATAGCTGGGGTAGGAGTTGTGTTAATTAATTATTTTTCTAACTGCTTTCACTCAGGATTGAACTCGGGTTCCAGAGATAACTGTCACTTAGAACTGTTTTAACCTAACTGCCTTATCCACTCGGCCATGTGTCCAATTGGAGTTCGAAAAAAAGGTTCCCGATTCCGAGAAGGTTCCCGATTCCAAGAAGGTTCCCGAGTCCGACAAGAAATACCTGAAGAAGGCCGGAGGGCATATCGGCCGAAACGTTGTACAAATAACAAAGAAGGTGGGGACAATAGTCCGAATAACGCTAATAATACTAATCTTCAAGCCTCATCTCAAACATTCAGAGAAATAGACTCCTCTTTCGTTGTCTCAATTTATGATTTCATTTTTTTTGTGTTCTTAATTTCAGCTTAAGTTTTAGTCTTGTAAGACCATTGGCAGTCACCAATTTCTTGTAATGCAAAATAAAATACAAAACCATCTGATGTTTGTAGTCTCGTGGTTTATTAGGGAAACAATTTTTCTTGTTGTATGAATGAATTTATTATTAATAAGAGGAAAACATTAATGAATTCAGTGAAGATACAAAGTTTATGCTAGTGTATGCCACATATAATACATGTGACATCTTATTATAATGGAGATTGTGTGTTTTTCTGTCTGTAACCGAAACTATATTACTACTCAAGTCACAATTCCCTTAGTTATTTACGTCACATTCTCCATGATTTCACTCTTTTAAACCTTCAGTTATTAATAAAAATTGTTTTACATTATCAATACTGTTGACCATATCTACGTACTAATAACATGCAATTGTATTTATATATACAACAAAATAGCGGTTTACAGTTTGAACGAGAAGGCTAATTTGCATATTGATATTTAAATTTTATTTTAATAAATATGTGCTTGGTATTATTGATTTCTAATTGTTTGGTTTTATCTTAAGAAATATAAACAAATTCTCGTGATAAATCTTTAAAAAAATTTATTTACAAGAAGAAATAACTGTAATATTATCCTTTACTTCCCATTTTAACTAAATAGTTAAATTAGGAAAATTTACCAATGAAAGAGGGGAGTAATGGAAAATGATGGAATAGTTAGTTTCAAAGCTGTTCTATTTTTCGATAATACCCCTCTGTTGCAAATCTTTTTATCTGCATTCTTAGTCAGTTTCATTAGCCTTTCTAATTTAATATGATATTTTATTATATCAAACATAAATACTTGCACCCGGAGGGTGCATATATTTGCTAGTGAATTTAATATATAAATTTAACTTTTAGAAAGACAAAAATACACGTATGAACTCTTCAAGAAATATGCGCAAAGAGAGATTTATTTGTTTTTTTGTTTGTTTTGGTTTTTTTGTGCTAAAATTCAGAACGATAATACATTTAATTTATTCTATTTATCATTATTATTATTACTAGCAAATGTATGCACCCGCCGGGTGCAAGTATTTAAGTTTTAATGTAATAAAATATCATATTAAGTTAGAAAGGCTAATGAAACTAAATAAGAATGCAAATAAAAAGATTTGAAACTGAGGGTGTATAATCAAAAAATAGAACAACTGAAACTTACTCTTCCCCCACTCCCGTCTTTCATTGCTAAATAATCCTAATTTAACTATTTAGTTAAAATAGGAAGTAAAGAATAAAATTACAGTTATTTCTTCTTGTTAACGGATATCTTTTAAGATTTATCCACGAGATTTTTGCTAATATTCATTAGGATAAAACCAAACAGTTAAAAATCAGTAATACTAAGCACATATTTATTAAAATCAGATTTTTTATATCAATATGCAAATAAACCTTCCCATTCACACTGTAAACTGCTATTGTGTAGTATATATAAATACAATTGCATGTTATTAATAAGTAGATATAGCCAACAGTATTAATTATGTAAAACAATTTTATTAATAATTGAGATTTAAATAAAAATAAAATCATTGAGAATGTGACGTAAATAACTAGGGGAATTGTGACTTAAGTAGTAATATTAGTTTCGGTTACAGACAGAAAAACACACATCTCCATTATAATAAGATTCTTTATTTTATAATTAGTTTTTCCTCACCAGAGTCTCTCACTAGAGTCTGGGTGATTATAAGTCTCCTGAGGTCTCCCGGACTTTTCTGAGTATTCTAGCCGATCTTAACAATGTTGTTGTCTGGATATTATTAAACTAAATCACTCCTTACAAGATTTTTTTAAATACCTGTCAACTGGAAAGACCAATATGGCTGGATATCAGCTGGTGTCTGGTCATCTTTGATATACAATTCCCTTGATGGGGTTCATGGATGTGTCGTTCAATATCTCACTGCGCAGTAACTTCTAATTTTCCAAGTTTTGCTTGACCAACCCATTTGGCGTTACCACAAATGGTATAAAATTTATTATGGTCAATGACTTGTTTTAGATCATTCTTGAGGTCTAGGTGTTTTGAGTTTTTCACGCTAACGTAAGCTGATGGTCTTTCACTGAAGTCTGAGTGACAACAAGTCTCCGCGGGTCTCCTTGACCCTTCTAAGTATTATAGCCAATCTCAGCAATTCTGTTATCTGGATGGTCTCAATTCTTCCTCTGATTTCCAGTTCCTCCAGTCTTTTTTTCCAACATTTTTGCGCTAAACATTAGTATTTCACTCTTTTGAGTTTTCACACCAACGTTAATTGATGGTCGTTCACTGGAGTCTGAGTGACAACAAGTCTTCTCAGGTCTTCAGGACTCTTCTGAGTATTCTAGCCGATCTCAACAATTCTGTTGTCTGGATGGTCTCAATTCTTCCTCTGATTTCCAGTTCCTCTAGTCTGTTTTCTAAACTTTTGGGGACCGTTCCAAGTGCACTAACTAAAATTGGTACCTCTTTCATCCTCACATTGCATAGTTTGTTTGGGTTTGTTTGTTTTTTCAATTCTCTAGCAAGGTCCAGATATTTGTTTATATTTTCGTTTCCTTTCATCTTCACCCTGTGATCTGCTGTGACTGCAAAATCTACCTGTTGAAAAGTTCTTTTTTTCTTGTTAATCAATACTAGGCCTGGTCTATTATTATTATTATTATTATTATTATTATTATTATTATTATTTCACACCGGTCGTAGCTGGTGGTTCACTGGAGGCTTGGTGACAGCAAGTCTCCTCAGGTCTCCATGACTATTATTATTATTATTATTATTATTATTATTATTATTATTTCACTCCTTACGAATTTTTCACATCAGCATTACCTGGCGATCTTTCACTGGAATCTGAATGACATCAAGTCTACTCAAGTATCCAGGACTCATCTGAGTATTCTAGTCAATCTTAACAATTCTGTTGTCTGGATGTCTCGATTCTTCCTCTGATTTCCAATTCTTTCAATCTCACTTCCAAAGTGTTGGTAAACAGCGGTTTTTTTTACACTTCCTACACAATCTGTCTATTTAGCTATAGAGGAGAAAAGTTGGATTCAAGCCTTTCCCAAAGTCGTGTGTGAATAGCGGGTATCGGTATATAACTAACAGTAAGTCCTTATAAGGCATTAGTGCATCCATCTAAAGTTGGAGATTAATTATCTCTGTTCTGTTCTACGAACAGAGCTGAGAACTGTGTCCTTTTTGCTTAACGAGCGAGGACTGAAAACATAAGTCTTGTCTCTTCAAAGAAAGGGGACCAAAGTTTTAAGTGGGACTAAAAAAACACGTGACGTGGAAAGCCACGCCCACAATACAGCCTTCCTACAGCGCGAAGTGAAACCCAAACGCAGCTTTGCTGAGTTCAATTTCCTACAACGGTAACAGTTACGTCACCACACCTTATATGGATGTGTTTTGTTTTTTGGGTTGTTGTTGTTTGTTTTTTTAATATAGATTAGTCTAAAGATTGTAATCAGATGTATTTGTTTTTGAATTGAAGATTTGGAAAACAAAAATACTGATAATGAGGAAATGTATGTAAATGTAGCAAATTATGTTAATGGAGTTTGCCTTCAATACCAGGCCGCGTCATGGCGTCTGTGTTAAGAGTTAATGTCTTATGATTGGTTTGTTGATGGAAATACGTAGAAAGATTTTGTAATTTAATGTCATTCTAAACGGCTGGAAGCAATTATATATCTATATCTATATTAGTAATTGGGGAGTGTTTGCTTGATGTTTAGTTACCAATTTCCACTGCATGTTTATTATAAAATGAATTTTACAGTAAAAATCATTTCTTATGCATTTCTATTGTAAAAATCATTTCCAATGCATTTTTATACTAAAAATCATTTCCAATGGATTTTACACTAAAAATCATTTCTAATGCATTTTTACACTGAAAATCATTTCCAATGCAATTTTATAGTAAAAATCATTTCCAATGGATTTTATAGTAAAAATCATTTCCAATGCATTTTTATAGTAAAAATTATTTCCAATGCATTTTTATAGTAAAAATCATTTCCAATGCATTTTTACACTAAAGATATTTCCAGTGCATTTTATAGTAAAAATCATTTCCATTGCATTTTACACTAAAAATCATTTCAATGCATTTTTATAGTAAAAATTCATTTCAATGGCATTTTACACTAAAACATTTCCAATGCATTTTTATAGTAAAATCATTCAAAGCATTTTTACACTAAAAAATCATTTCCAATGCATTTTTATACTAAAAATCATTTCCAATGCATTTTTACACTAAAATCATTTCCAATGCATTTTATACTACATTTAATGCGATTTTTACACTAAAATCGTTCCAATGCCATTTTATACTAAAAATTATTTCCAATGCATTTTTCAATAGTCAAAATCATTTCCATGCATTTTTAGTCATTTACAGTGTATTTTTATGGAAAAAAAATGTTCTAATGCATTCATACAAAACAAACTTCCAATCCATTCTATAGCAAAATCATTTTAAAATTCATTTTATAACGAAATCATTTACTTTGCATTTTTATAATAAAAACTTTGAAATGCATTTTATAGTAAAATCATTTGTATGAATTTTCATATTAGAAATAATTTACAATGTATTTAATAGTAAAAACCATATGTAAGCATTTTTTAATAGTATAATAATATTAATTCTTTTGACAGTAAAATTCTTTACAATATATTTTATAGTCAAATTATATGTAATATATGTTTATAGAAATCATATGTATGCATTTTTTATGGTAAAAATCATTTGCAATGCAATTCTATAGTTAAATCCTATGTAATGCATTTCATAGAAAAAACATTCCTAATGCATTTTCATTAGTAAGGATCCTGTGCAATGCTTTTCTATAGTATAATCATATGAAATGTATTCTTAATATTAAAATTACTAGCAAAATATGCACCTCCGGGTACAAGTATTTAAGTTTAAATATAAAATATCATATTTAAATTAGAAAGGCTAATGAAACTGAATAAGAATGCAGATTAAAAGATTTGGACAGAGGGGGTATGATTGAAAATAGACAACTTTGAAACTAATCTTACTCTTTTTCGTTTACTACGTCTTTCTTGATAAATTTTCCTATTCAACTATTAGTTAAATAGGAAAGTAAAGATAATATTACAGTCATTTCTTCTTGTTAATGGATTTCTTTTTAATATTTATCCCCGAGACTTTTGCTCATATTCAATAAGATATAAACCAAACAATTTAGAAATCAATAATACTAAGCATATATTTATTAAAATCAAATTTCTAATATCAATATGCAAATTAGCCCTTCCCATTCACACTGTAAACCTGCTATTTTTGTTGTATATATAAATACAATTTGCATGTTATTAGTATGTAAATATGGTCAACAGTCCTTAATGATGTAAAAAATTTTACTAATAATTGAGGTTTAAATAAAAAAAATAATCACGGTGAATGTGATGTCAATAACTAAGGGAATTGTGGCATAAGTAGTAATATAGTTTCGGTTACAGACAGAAAAACACACAATCTCCATTATAATAAGATTTGCGAATTATTTTCGTAGCAGAATCATATGCAGTGCATTGTTATAATAAATCATATATCATCGCACTTTCTAATACTTTTTTATGGATTGTCAAGAAATGTGTGTGTGTGTGTGTGTGTGTGTGTGTAAGATAATCAAAATGACTGGTAAATAAGGGATGATTCTATTCGGGTTCATCGAAATCTCATTGTATAACCATACTGTATGCTCTTGTAGGTTCAAACATATATATTCATACAAGGATTTGAATAAATCCTTAAGAGAGCTCATGTAAAATAACCAAAATAATAAACAAAAATATAATATATATATATATAATATATATATATATATTATTATATATATATAATATATAATGGTTAAGGTGCCGGACTGACACCCACCGATCGATTTTCAATCCGGCTGTAGGTTAGCTTACAAAATGTCTAGCCACACTGAAGAAGACTTGATAAGTCGAAAAACCTTCTGTGATGACCCTATATATGCTCCCCATCCCTAGGTTGAGCACTCTGGGGGGGGGATCTAAGCTGATGGCCGCCAACTTAAAGCGTAAACGGCAACGCTCTTCTATATAGAGGAATGGAGCAGCTCTGTGCGGCTTTACACACAAACGGGATTGTGTGTATTAAAATCCCTCCATTCTGTATAGTGAGGACTAGCCTATGGGTTAGGTGCCGGACTGACACCCAACCGATCGATTTTAATACACCACATCTGCTTTGGTGTGTAATAGGCCGGCACAGAGTGCTCCATTCGCTTATATAGAAGAGCGTTGCGTTTTAAAACCGCTAAGTTTGGCGGCCATCAGCTGATCCCCCCCAGAGTGCTTCTCCCCTAGGGGATGGGGAGCATATTAAGGGTCATCCACTAGAAGGGTTTTTCGACTTATCAAGTCCTTTCAGTGTGGAGACATTTTTGTTAGCTATCATTCAGCCGGAATTGAAATCCTGATCGGTTGGGTGTCAGTCCGGCACCTTAAACCATTTATATTATTATATATATATATATATATATTATATATTATATTAATATATATCTATTATATTTTTTGTTTATATTGTTATTTTACTTGAGTCTCTCTTAAGGATTTATTCAATCTTGTATGAATTATTATATGTTTGATATCCTACATGAGCATACAGTATGGTTATTACAATGAGTATTTCGATGAATCGAATAGAATCATCCCTTATTTACTCAGTCCATTTTTGTATTATCTTTATCACACTCATCACACACACACACATCACACATTTCTTTGATCAATCATAATAAAAGTATAGAAATTGTGCGATGATTATATTGATTTTTTATAACATATGCACTGATATGATTCTGTACGAAAATATATTCGCAAATCTTATTATAATGGAGATTTGTGGTGTTTTCTGTTGTACTCGAAACTATATTACTTACTTATTGGCCATTCATATTTCCCTTTAGTTATTGTCATCACATTCATGCTCGTGATTTTATTTTTTATTTAAACTCAATTATTAGTTAATTGGTCATTCATTTTTAAGATACTTGTTGACCAATTATTTATCATACTATAACATGGGCATTGTATTTATATATATCAACAAAATAGCAGTTTAACTAGTGTGAATTGGGAAGGTCTAATTTGTCATATTGATATTTAGAAATTTGATTTTAATTTAAATATTATGCTGTATTATTTGATTTTTCTATTGTTTGGTTTATTCTTATTGAATATTGAGCATAAAGTATCGGGGATAATATTAAAGAAATCCATTAAACAGAAGAAATTGACTGTAATATTATTCTTTCTTCCATTTAAACTTAAATAGTTGAATTAGGAAAATTTATCAATGAATGATCGGTAGTACGAAAAGATTGGGAAGAGTTAGTTTCTAAAGTTTGTTCATTTCATATACCCCTCTGCTGTCCAAATCTTTTAATCTGCATTCTTATTCAGTTCATTAGCTCTTTCTAATTTAATATGATATTTATAATATATCTATACTTGTACCCGGTAGGGTGCATATATTTGTCTAGTTAATTTAATATAAGATACATCATTATGATTATTATCTATTATGAAAAGCTTGCTATTCAGGATCTTACTATGAATATGCATTAGGAATGTTTTTTCTATGAAATGCATTTACATAGGATAACTATAGAATTGCATGGCAAATGATTTTTACTCATATATAAATGGATTTACATAGATTACTATAAACATATATTACATATATTTGACTATAAAATTATATTTGTAATAGAATTTACTGTCAAAAGGAATAATTAATTATACTTTAAAAATGCATTACATTATGGTTTTACTAGAATACATTGTAATTATTTCTAATAATGAAAATTCATTACAAATGATACTGATAAAATTGCATTTCAAAAGTTTTTTATTATAAAAATGCAAAGGTAAATGATTCGTTATAAATTGTAATTTAAAAATGATTTTGCTATAGAATGGATGAAGTGTTTTTGTATGAAATGCATTTAGTATACTATTTTTTACGCAAAAATAATCACTGTAATGACTATATTAAATGCATTGGAAATGATTTGACTAGAAAATGGCATTGGAAATATTTTTAGTATATAAAATATGCATTTGGAAACGAATTTTTTAGTGTAATATTGCATTGGAAATGATTTTAAGTAATAAAAATGCATGGAATATGATTTTTTAGTGTAAAAAATGCATGGAAATGATTTTTAGTTATAATAAAATGTCATTGGAATGATTTTAGTGTATAAAAGCATTTGGTAAATGATTTTTACTATAAGCATTTGGAATCGATTTTTAGTGTTAAATGCATTGAATGATTTTTTACTATAAAAATGCATTGGAAATGATTTTTAGTGTAATAATGCATTGGAATGATTTTACTATTAAATATGCACTGGGAAATGATCTTTAGTGTAAAAATGGCAATTGGAATATTATTTTTAACTATAAAATGCATTGGAAATATTTTTACTATAAAAATGCATTGGAATGTTTTTACTATAAAATCCATTGAAATGATTTTTTACTATAAAATTGCCATTGGAATGATTTTCAGTTGTAAAAATGCATTAGAGAATGATTTTTAAGTGTAAAATCCCATTGGAAGATGATTTTTAGTTATAAAAATGCATTGGGAATGATTTTTCAAAGAAATGCTAAAGAATGATTTTTACTGTAAAATTCATTTTATAATAAACATGCAGTGGAAATTTGGTAACTAAACATCAAGCAAACACATCCCCAATTACTAATATAGATATAGATAATATAATTGCCTTCGCGCCGTTTTAGAATGACATAAATTACAAATCTTTTCTACGTATTTCCATCAACAAACAATCATAAGACATTTAACTTTAAACACAGACGCCATACGCGGCTGGTTTTGAAGGCAAACTCCATTAACATAATTGCTACATTTACATACATTTCTCATTATCAGTAATTTTTGTTTTCGCAAATCTTCAAATTCAAAAACAAATACATTCTTGTTACATCTTTTAGACTAAAATCTATATTAAAAAAAACAAACAAACAACAACCCAAAAAACAAACACATCCATATAGGGTGGTGACGTAACTGTACGGTGTAGGGAAATTGACTCAGCAAGCTGCGTTTTGGGTTTCACTCGCGCTGTAGGAAGGCTGTACTTGTGGGGCGTGGCTTTCCACGTCCACGTGTTTTTTTTTTGTCCCCTTAAACCCTTTGGTCCCCTTTTCTTTGAAGAGAACAAGACTTATGTTTTCAAGTCCTCGGCTTCGTTAAGCAAAAAAAGGACACAGTTTCTCAGCTTCTGTTCGTGAACAGAACAGAAGATAAATTAATCTCCAACTTTAGATGGATGCACTAATGCCTTATAAGGACTTACTGTTAGTTATATACCCGATACCCGCTATTCACAACACGACTTTGGAAGGCTGAATCCAACTTTTCTCCTCTATCAGCTAAATAGCAGATTGTGTAGGAAGTGTAAAAAAAACCGCTGTTTACCAACACTTTGGAAGTGAGATTGAGAAAGAATTGGAATCAGAGGAAAATCGAGACATCCCAGACAACAGAATTGTTTAAGATGACTAGAATACTCAGATGAGTCCTGGATATTGAGTAGACTTGATGTCATTCGATTCCAGTGAAACGATCGCAGGTAAATGCCTGATGTGAAAAATTCGTAAGGAGGTGAAATAATAATAATAATAAATAAGATTAATAATAATAATAATAGTCATGGAAGACCTGGGAGAACTTGCTGTCACCAAGCCTCCAGTGAAACCACCGCTACGACCGGTGTGAAATAATAAATAAAATAATAATATAATAATAATAATAATAATAGACCAGGCCTAGTATTGATACAAGAAAAAAAGACTTTTCAACAGGTAGATTTTGCAGTCACAGCAGATCACAGGTGAAGATGAAAGGAAACGAAAATATAAACAAATATCTGGACCTTGCTGAAGAATTGAAAAAACAAAACAAACCCAAACAACCTATGCAATGTGGAGGATGAAAGAGGTCCAATTTAGTTAGTGCACTTGGCACGTCCAAAAGTTTAGAAAACGATGAGGAATGGAATCAGAGGAAAGAATTGAGACCAATCCAGACACAGAATTGTTGATCGGCTAGAATACTTCAGAAGAGTCCTGAGAGACCTGAAGAAGACCTGGTTGTCATCCAGACTCCAGTGAACACGACCATCAAATTAAACGTTGGTGTGAAAACTCAAAAGAGTGAAAAACTAATGTTAAGCGCAAAATGTTGGAAAAAAAGACTGGAGGAACTGGAAATCAGAGGAAGGAATTGAGACCATCCAGATAACAGATTGCTGAGTTGGCTATAATACTTTAGAGGGGTCAATGGAGACCGGGAGACTTGTTGGTCACCAGACTTCATGAAAGACCATCAGCTACGTTAGCGTGAAAAACTCAAAACACCTAAACTCAAGAATGATCTAAAACAAGTCTTGACCATAATAAATTTTATAACCATGTTGTGGTACGCCAAATGGGTTGGTCGCAAAAACTTGGAAAATTAGAAGTTAATGCGCAGTGGATATTGAACGACACATCCATGAACCCCATCAAGGGAATTGTATAATATCAGATGCCAGACACCAGCTGATATCAGCCATATTGGTCTTTTCCAGTTGACAGGTATTAAAAAAAATCGTTCTGTAAGGGAGTATTTTAGTTTAATAATATCCAGAACAACACATTGTTTAAGATCGGCTAGAATACTCAAGAAAAGTTCCGGGAGACCTCCGGAACTTATAATCACCAGACTCTAGTGAGAGACTCTGGTGAGAAAAAATAATTATAAAAATAAAGAATCTTATTATAATGGATAGATTGTGTGTTTTTCCTGTCTGTAACCGAAACTATATTACTACTGTAAGTCAACAATTCCCTAGTTATTTACGTCACATTCTCAATGATTTTTATTTTTATTTAATCTCAATTATTAATAAATTGTTTTACATAATTAATACTGTTTGGCTATATCTACTTATTAATAACATGCAATTGTATTTATATATACTAACACAATAGCAGTTTACAGTGTGAATGGGAAGGTTTATTTGCATATTGATATAAAAAATCTGATTTTAATAAATATGTGCTTAGTATTACTGATTTTTAAACTGTTTGGTTTTAATCCTAATGAATATTAGGCAAAAATTCTCGTGGATAAATCTTAAAAGATTATCGTTAACAAGAGAAAATAACTGTAATTTTATTCTTTACTTCCTATTTTAACTAAATAGTTAAATTAGGATTATTTAGCAATGAAAGACGGGAGTGGGGGAAGAGTAAGTTTTCAGTTGTTCTATTTTTTGATTATACACCTCAGTTTTCAAATCTTTTATTTGCATTCTTATTTAGTTTCATTAGCCTTTCCTACTTAATATGATATTTTATTACATTAAAACTTAAATACTTGCACCCGGCGGGTGCATACATTTGCTAGTAATAATAATATGGATAAATAGAATAAATTAAATGTATTATCGTTCTGAATTTTAGCACAAAAAAACCAAAACAAACAAAAAAACATAAATCTCTCTTTGCGCATATTTCTTGAAGAGTTTCATACGTTGTATTTTTGTCTTTCTAAAAGTTAAATTTTATATATTAAATTCACTAGCAAATATATGCACCCTCCGGGTGCAAGTATTTATGTTTTGATATAATAAAATATCATATTAAATTAGAAAGGCTAATGAAACTGACTAAGAATGCAGATAAAAAGATTTTTGCAACAGAGGGGGTATTATCGAAAAATAGAACAGCTTTTGAAACTAACTATTCCATCATTTTCATTACTCCCTCTTTCATTGGTAAATTTTCCTAAATTTAACTATTTAGTTAAAATGGGAAGTAAAGGATAATATTACAGTTATTTCTTCTTGTAAATAAATTTTTTTAAGATTTATCCACGAGAATTTTGTTTTATATTTCTTAAGATAAAACCAAACAATTAGAAATCAATAATACCAAGCACATATTTATTAAAATAAAATTTTAAATATCAATATGCAAATTAGCCTCCTCGTTCAAACTGTAACCGCTATTTTGTGTATATATAAATACAATTGCATGTTATTAGTACGTAGATATGGTCAACAGTATTGATAATGTAATAACAATTTTTATTAATAACTGAAGGTTTAAAAGAGTGAAATCATGGAGAATGTGAAACGTAAATAACTAAGGAATTGTGACTTGAGTAGTAATATAGTTTCGGTTACAGACAGAAAAACACACAATCTCCATTATAATAAGATGTCACATGTATTATATGTGGCATTACACTAGCATAAACTTTGTATCTTCACTGAATTCATTAATGTTTTCCTCTTATTAATAATAAAATTCATTCATACAACAAGAAAAATTGTTTCCCCTAATAAACCACGAGACTACAAACATCAGATGGTTTTGGTATTTTATTTTGCCATTACAAGAAATTGGTGACTGGCCAAATGGCTTACAAGACTAAAACTTAAGCTGAAATTAAGAACACAAAAAAAAAATGAAATCATAAATTGGAGACAACGAAAGAGGAGTCTATTTCTCTGAATGTTTGAGATTGAGGCTTGAGATTAGTATTATTAGCGTTATTCGGACTATTGTCCCCACCTTCTTTGTTATTTGTACAACGTTTCGGCCGATATGCCCTCCGGCCTTCTTCAGGTATTTTTCTTGTCGGACTCGGAACCTTCTTGGAATCGGGACACCTTCTCGGAACGGGAACCTTTTTTTTCGAACTCCAATTGGACACATGGCCGAGTGGATAAGGCAGTTAGGTTAAACAGTTCTAAGTGACAGTTATCTCTGGAACCCGAGTTTTCAAAATCCTGAGTGGGGAAAGCAGTTTTAAGAAAAAAATTATTTAAATTAAACACAACTCCTACCCCAGCCTATGGTTAGCGAATGAGAACAGGATACCCCGTGGAATAAATAAAGGGTTAGGTTCCAAAGTTCCGCGATGGTCCCGACAAGAAATTTCCGCGAGTTCGAAAAGAAGGTTCCCGAGTCCGAGAAGGTTTCGCGAGCTCCGACAAGAAATACCTGAAGAAGGCCGAGGGTTATATCGGCCGAAACGTTGTACAAATAACAATGAAGATGGGGACAATAGTCCGAATAACGCAGATAATACTAAAAGAGGAGTCATTTATTCAACAAATAAATTCCTGAGTTCATGGAAACGGTCGAACTTGACTGGTTTTCTTTTAAATATAGCAATAGCAATAATCTTTACAGATCATTGCCCCCTTGCCCCGTCCCTCAACAATCCTATAACTCAACCACCAGAACCTTCCTTGCAATGAGCCCTCAAGATCCATCAACCTGCTGCAGATCCACAAAGTTTGATGTAAATAGACATTGAAGGACGTCCTTCCCGTTGAATCCTATTTAATCCATAGCTGGGGGGGGGGGGTTCTCAGTCGGTAGAGCGTTCGGCCTAGAAACCACAAGGTTCCTAGTTCGACTTAGCGTATGAGTAGCACAGGATCTGTGCGGTAAAGTAAATGGCTGGTGGGGTAGGGTGGCGCCACACCCAGACGCAAAAACTCTCCTTGGTCTAGCGCTAGTTGAAAAGGGGATATACTCCATCGCTAATTGGCTGATACCGATATTAGGCTACCTCAACGACTTTACTTACTTATGCTTTCTCAAGGAATTATTGCGAAGTGAACGTGTTATCGTGACTGGAGTTCGAACTCGCTCACTACGATTTCGCTGACCTGCACGTTAGCTACTACGCCACGGAGCAACTACAGGAGTAAATTAAACGACTTATCTTAGTTAATTTGTGGCTTTCAGGGATGTTTACTGTGATTCATCCTCGGATACATACGGATATACGCTGTTAATTTTGACACACGAGCAAACAAAGAGACAGATAAGAAATACATCCTACAAGCACAAGGAAGGAACCACATCAGCTCTCAAAACACAGAAAAGAGAGAGATAAGCCATTGCAAATGGATGTTCTGACTGAGGGGAGATTTCCAGCGGTCTTAGTATAATCTTGTTTACGTATTCTTCTCCGCTATTCACTGCATTTCTCTTGCTTTTTTCTTTTAGGACATTTTACGTTTTCTTTTCCGCCATATTGTGTGTGTGTGTGTTGTTTTTTTTCATTTATTGCTTTTTTTTATTTGTTCGGATATCTTGTTTTTATCAATTTCAAAAAAAAAAAAATAAAAAAAGAAAAAGAAAAGAATTGTTCTGTTCGTATGGCGCAGTATTTCATGCCGTATAACTCGCTACCCGGTGTACAAAATGCAGCGTGAGTTTTAGAAGAAGAAAAAAATCTCTGTGTGCCATTCGCGAATTTGTGTGGCCAATTTCAACTTGCGGAAGGATGGATAGCCTGAGAGGTTTTTAATTTTATTTTATATACAATGACTTTTTTAATAAATAAAAAAAAACTTTTTATATAAGACTAAAGTGTTACCTGGTCGCCTGGAAGAGAGAGGATAAAAAGCTAGTCCGGCTTCAGATCCATTATCACTAATCGCACTTTGGATCTTCGCAGATGCTCAATTAAAATCTTTATGTAAAAACAAGACCTTGCGTTGATCCGCCTTGTGGGGCGTCAGAAAGAAAATTGCACAGCCATTCTGAAAAAAATAATTAATACTCTTTTTAAAAAATATTAAATATAAAAAAAGATCCATGTCGTAGCATGACGGTTTCGACACCATTCCCCCAACCCCAAAACTTCCGCTATATGCTGAGTCGTGTACACATTCATTGTATTTCACTTCAAGATAAATAAAAATTTTGGATCGAGTGCACGAGTAGCTCACCTCAAATAAATGCCTTGTGGGGCATCGGAAAAGAAAATGCACAGCCATTTAAAAAATAATAATTAATATCTCTTTTTAAAAAATATAAATTATAAAAAATTCCATACTGTTACTGTTTTAAATTCTATTTTTAATTATCTACATATAAATCAAATTCTTTATTATTTTTGCTCAAAAAGCAAGATCTGATGACAGTGAATGTGTATATATATTTACTGTAGTTAATTGCTTTATTGTCGTGTTCCTCCGGATATACATACATACACACACAACTACTACTGGGAGGCCAACACATGGACATGCTTATGTGGGCGGTCCAGCCAGGACCTACATTGACCAGCTATGTAAGGATGCTGATGCTGTGCGGAGAGCTCCCAGAGCGTATTGCAGAGGTTAGGCGAGAGATCATCATGGATATCCGTGAAAATTGCGCGCCAGATGATGATTATATATATATATATATATAATATATATATATATATATTATATATAATAATAAGTTAAGAAATAACAAAAAGACTTAGAGATTTAGCTTATAGTCTATTTCAGGGAGATTTCAGGTTGGCGAGAGATCGTCATGGATAACCGTGCAAATTGCGCGACATGATGAACATATATATATATATATATATTATATATATATATATAATCTATAAAGCAAGAATAAGAAAAGACTTCGAGATTATAGTCTATTTCAGGGAGATTTCGTAAGGAAGATTTCTTCTCTGGACTTTTAGATTATATATATATATATATATATATATAATATATATATATATATATATATATATATACTAGAACCGACTACCGCCGCCGCCGCCTAGGTAAGCACGGAAGCGGGGGGGGAAAAGAGTAGTTTCCTAAATTCATATTGTTGAACCTCGCGAGTTGGATCTTTGCAGGATGCCCCATTAATCCTTAGTAAAAAGACCTTGCGTTGATTTACCCATTCTGAAAAATAAAAAATACATCTATTATAAAATACTAAATGCAAAAAAAAAAAAAAAAGAAAGAAAGAAAAAATCGGTACTGTTATCATTTAATATATTTTTTAATTATCTTCACGAATATAAATCAAATCTTCATATTTTTTGCTCAGAAGTAAGATCTGGTGATAGTGAATGTGTATATATATATATATTTACATTGTCGTTAATTGTTATATTTTTGTAGTTTCATCCGGACATACATACATACGTACAACTGCCTTTACATATTACCTGATGAAGGTTGGAGAATGGATCAACCAAAATGTTGGATTACCATATCAAGTCTTCACAAAGAATTGGTTCAATTGTCTGAAAGATTTTTCTGCTATCTTAATGACTCTTCTTTAAATCATTAAAAATTATGAAAATTGTTTTTAAAGTGATACCGCTTCGGAAGCGAGAAGCCAGGACGGAACTCCGCAAGATTACCATTATTTGTATTATTCAGACTATTGTCCTCGTCTTCATTGTTTATCTGTACAAAGTTTCGGTGATGTGCCCCCCGCCTTCCTCAGGTATTTCTTGTCGACTCGGGAACCTTCTTGTAATTGGGAGCCATCACGGAACTTGAGCCCAACCCTTATTAGGTCCACGGGATATCCTGTCTCATTCCACTAACCATAGCTGGGGTACAGGTGTTAAGCGTGTTAATTATTATTCTATGTTACTGCTGTCCCTGACCAGGATTAAACCTGCACCTAGAGATAACTGCTATTTAGAACTGTCTTAATCTAACTCCTTTATCTACTAGGATATGTTTTCCATTGGACAATCCGGTGTGAATTTTTTCAATTGCCAAAGTTACAATTTATTTGTAAAAAGGATTTAAGTAGCCTCTTGCAGACATCTTGATCAAAATGACGACGACGTATATTATATATCAAAAATAAATTATATGTGTAATATTATTTTGCTTTTTACTGTGCTTCACAAATCAAATATTATTTTCATACAATATCGGAAATTGGATCTTTTCTTCTTTTTTTGCAATTGAGTTATCAGAATAAGATTAATCATATATATTTAATACTGGTGTTCCTTAATCTTTCGTCCGTTATCATCTTGTAACACCCTCTGGTTAAAAATGAGACCGACCAAAACTTTCTCCTTTCCACTTGCTTTTCAATATCTCTTAAGTAAACATATTAACGTTGTGATAATTAAATCATCATTTGTGGTTATCCACAGCTGAACAATTATTATCATAGAAGTACTGATGTAAATTAAGAACAGAAATACTGAGAATGTCAGAATAAACATTTGAAAAGTAAAAGGTTTCTTTAGAAATAATAGAAGTATGCAGTAGGATTTACCAAACAATCTATAATTAGATATAAAAGTAAAAAGTATATCTAGATGAGGTCGGACAAATTATTCAAAACTAATCAAGTTATAGTGAAGAATATGTAAATTCAGAAAAAGCTATGCATAAAAAGTGGAAGTTATTATTCTCCAAGGGTTTGATGATTGATGATTTTACGGTATTTCAATAGTGCCATAATTTTTGTATACGGTTATATGATATCAAGTATTCCTATCCAATATAAATATTTTTAAAACAGATTATTTGATCATAGATGGAATCCTAACAAGTACTACCACTTCGGATCAGAACAATTCTACCCGTTTAGATTAATCATTTGTTTTCTTTTAAGACTAAAGTCATTGATACCGTGACTTATATTCAAAGATTTTTTATTATCTCATTTGAATTACAGAAAGAATACAATGAGAAGAAGCCAAATTCATGTCTCTAAATATATATAAATATCGCTGGATTAAAGTACCCGGTCAATGACTGGACTTAAAGGATTTTATGAAACACAGTGTGCCGAGAGAAAAACAGTTCCACTAATCGAGAGTTTTATCGAGCTCAGTATTTATGAGATAAGGTTTGATACTGAATGTGTAGTGCGTGTGTATATAATATATATATATATATTACATATAATATATATATGAGGAAAATGAGTAAAGAAAGAATGTAGATGGATAAAAATGAGTTTTATCGATATCACTTTTAATCGATACTTACACATGTGTTTCGGTCCGTTTATCAAAATGTATACGGATTTAGTTATTATTATTATTAAAATAATCAGATGGAGTTGAAATGATGATAATAATAATATATAGGTAAAAATATTCCGTACACAGAGAGATTTTTTACGACCTTGATCAAGTGAATTTTAAAAATAAAAAAATAAAAAAATCAAAAAATCAAAAAATTCACTCTGATGAAGGTCGTAAAAAATCTCTCTGTGTACGGATATATTTTACATTTATTATATATATATTATTATCATCATCATTTCAAACTCATCTGATCTATTTTAATAATATATAACGTAAATCCGTATACATTTTGATAAACGGACCGAAACACATTGGTAAGTGATATCGATTAAAAGTGATATCGATAAAATTCATTTTTATCCATCTACATTCTTTTCCTTACTCATTTTTTCCTCATATATATATATCTATGGTATCAATCTATGTATATGTTGTAATGGAGGATAATTCTTCTACAATAAAGTTGAACCGTCCAACGAAAGCATGAAAGATACGGACTACACCGAGGGTAGTTTTAGTAGCTAGTCTTGCTAGCAGTAGTATTCATTACTGTTGTTTGAAGAACTGCGCGTTTGATTGTATTTGTTATATCCATAATACTAAAAGATAACAAACCAATTTGTAAGCTTTTCCGGATTCAATGTTGTTTATGATAAACTCAGTCACAACACACTCTATCTATTTATCTATCTGTTGGTAGGGAGGAAATTTTCCCACAAGAAAGTTGCGACTCGTCCAATTGAAAGATATAAAGATACGATACACCGAGGATATCTATCCATCTATCTATCTCAGTTTGTTCACATTTATCTATCTATCTATCTATCTATCTATCTATCTATCTATTCCAGTTTGTTCACATCTATCTATCTATCTCTCTATCTATCTATCTATCTAATCTTCTCAGTTTGTTCATATCTATATATCAATCTATCTATCTATTTGAGTTTGTTCACATCTATCTATCTATCTATCTATCTATCTATCTATCTATCTATCTAATCCAGTTTGTTTACATCTATCAATCTGTCTATCTCTCTGTTCAATCTATCTATCTATCTATCTATCTATCTATCTATCATCTATCTATCTCTGTTTGTTCACATCTATCTATCTATCTATCTATCTATCTACTATCTCAGTTTGTTTACATCTATCTATCTATCTTTTATCTATCTATCTATTTCTATTCAGTTTGTTTACATCTATCTATCTATCTGTCTCTGTCTCTATCTCTATATCTCTATCTCTCTCTCTCTCTCTCTCTCTTCTGCTCTCTCTCTCTCTCTCTATATATATATATATATATATATATATAATATATATATATATATTATATATCAGTTTTTTTCACATCTACGCTAACTCAGTTTATCATCTATCTATCTATTTTATCTATCTATCTATATATCCAATCTCCGTCTTTTGATATGCTCCTAATCTGTTTCAAGCTCACCTTTCTCTTCCTATTTACAACGAACATTACCTATATTCTTTATACTTATCTATTCATTTAAACAATTAATCTTTCGAATCAATCCAATAATTCAATCGAAAGACAAAGAAATAAGATCTCAGACTCAAGTTCGATTAACGCTTAGAAAAAAAAAACTTCGTATGAATCTGGATAGAATTCCACAGAAATTGTGTGTGGTGTCTCTCTCTACACAGCACACACACACACACACGCAACACACAATGTATTTATTTGTTTCATTTTTTTTCAAAAGTCGTATATTTAAAATCTCTCCTCTCTCTCACTCTCTCTTTTCTCTCTCTCTTCTTCTCTACACACGCACACACACACATGCACGTACACATACACACGCATACATATTTCGGTGTTTTTAAATGTCTATATTTCAAATCTCTAGTTCTCTTCCCCCTCTCTCTCTGTACACCACACACACACGCCGCGTGCGCGCACACGCACACACAGATATTATATATATATATATATGTGTGTAAATTCAAGTTTTAAAAAATTCTCTCTGTCTGTCTGTCTGTCTGTCTCTCTCTCTTTCGACACACAGACACACTATATATTCAATTTTTCATGTTTATATCTCAAATCTCTCTCTATCTCTCTCTCTCTCTCACACACTCACTCACTCTCTCTCTTCTCTTCTTCCTCTCTCTCTCTATATTATATATAATATATATATAGTATATATATATATATATATATATATAATTTTTTTTCTTAAAATCTTAACGGCTGCAAATGAATTCAATTCAATCTATTTTTGCCTTCAATATTCTTGGTTTCTCCGAGTTCACCTTTAAAATAATTATATCATTTTTTTTCTTACATAGTCTCTATTTTTTCAAAACAGTTTCTTTTCCTTTTCCTTTTTATTTTATCTCGTATTTTGTCATGGTCAGAACGTCATGACATTCTATTGCGTTCACAGTCACGTTCAAATAATTTCTCCTGCTCGGATCAAAGATATTTGAACATGAATTTAATATGGGGAACCTAACACAACGCGGACATTGTTGCCTCTAATAAGCAGTTTCATTCCTTAAATCTAAGGTTCACCAAGCATTTGAGAAAAGATTAGAATATTTGGAAAAATGATTTTAATAGAAAAATCACTAGAGTTCGAAATGTCAGAATCCGAGAAGCCATTGTAGGGTTTCAGCTGTTCTGTTGTTCACAGAATCCGTTTGGTGATCATAGAAGTCATTTCCTTGTAATTATTACAATACTGGAAGCCATTTTATAAAGTATGGTGTATTCCTTGAAGTAGTTATAAGGGACAAAATGTTGTGTCCATCAGTCGATCTGTAGAATTTCTTGGTAGAAAAGATTGTAGTATCAGTTATTCATTGTCTGTTATCTGTAGTGTTTCCTTGGTAGAAAGATTGTAGTATCAGTTATTCATTGTCTGTTAATCTGGTAGTGTTCCTTGGTAGAAAGATTGTAGTATCAAGTTATTCATTGTCTGTTAATCTGTAGTGTTCCTTGGTAGAAAGATTGTAGTATCTGTTACTCCTTGTCTGTTAATCTGTAGTGTTCCTTGGGTAGAAAGATTGTAGTATCAGTTATTCATTGTCTGTTAATCTGTAGTGTTCCTGGTAGAAAGATTGTAAGTATCTGTTATTCCTTGTCTGTTAGTCTGTAGTGTTCCTTGTAGAAAGATTGTAGTATCAGTTATTCATTGTCTGTTAATCTGTAGTGTTTCCTTGGTAGAAGATTGTAGTATCAGTTATTCATTGTCTGTTAACCTGTAGTATTCCTTGGTAGAAAGATTGTAGTATCAGTTATTCCTTGTCTGTTAATCTGTAGTATTCCTGTAGAAAGATTGTAGTATCAGTTATTCATTGTCTGTTAATCTGTAGTGTTCCTTGGTAGAAAGATTGTAGTATCAGTTATTCATTGTCTGTTAATCTGTAGTGTTCCTTGGTAGAAAAGATTTGTATATTGTTACTCCTTGTCTGTTAATCTGTAGTGTTCCTTGGTAGAAAGATTGTAGTATCATTATTCATTTCTGTTAATCCTGTAGGTTCTCTTGGTGAAAGATTGTAGTATCAGTTATTCATTGTTGTTAATCTGTAGTATTCCTTGGTAGAAAGATTGTAGTATCAGTTATTCATTGTCTGTTAATCTGTAGTGTTCCTTGGGTAGAAAGATTGTAGTAATCAGTTATTCATTGTCTGTTAATCTGTAGTATTCCTTGGTAAAAGATTGTAGTATCAGTTATTCCTTGTCTGTTAATCTGTAGTGTTCCTTGGTAGAAAGATTGTAGTATCAGTTATTCATTGTCTGTTAATCTGTAGTGTTCCTTGGTAGAAAGATTGTAGTATCAGTTATCCTTGTCTGTTAATCTGTAGTATCCTTGGTAAGAAAGATTGTAGTATCAGTTATTTCTTGTCTGTTAATCTGTAGTTTCCTTGGTAGAAAGATTGTAGTATCAGTTATTCATTGTCTGTTAATCTGAGTATTCCTTGGTAGAAAGATTGTAGTATCAGTATTCATCTGTCTGTTAATCTGTAGTATTCTTGGTAGAAAGATTGTAGTATCAGTTATTCCTTGTCTGTTAATCTGTAGTGTTCCTTGGTAGAAAGATTGTAGTATCAGTTATTCATTGTCTGTTAATCTGTAGTGTTCCTTGGTAGAAAGATTGTAGTATCAGTTATTCCTTTGTCTGTTTAATACTGTAGTGTTCTTGGTAGAAAGATTGTAGTATCGTGTGGCTCCTTGCTTGTTAATCTGTAGTTTCCTTGGTAGAAAGATTGTAGATCAGTTACTCTTTGTCTGTAATCTGTAGTATTCCTTGGTTGAAAGATTGTAGTATCAGTTATTCCTTGTCTGTTAATCTGTAGTGTTCCTTGGTAAGAAAGATTGTAGTATCAGTTATTCCTTGTCTGTTAATCTGTAGTGTTCCTTGGTAGAAAGATTGTAGTATCAGTTATTCCTTTGTCTTTATCTGTAGTGTTCCTTGGTAGAAAAGATTGTAGTATCAGTATTCCTTGTCTGTTAATCTGTAGTGTTCCTTGGTAGAAAGATTGAGTTACAGTCTTCCTTGCTTCGTTAATCTGTAGTGTTCCCTTGGTAGAAAGATGTAGTATCAGTTACTCCTTGTCTGTTTAATCTGTAGTTTCCTTGGTAGAAAGATTGTAGTATCAGTGGCTCCTTGCTTGTTAACTCTGTAGTGTCCTTGGTAGAAAGATTGTAGTATCAGTTACTCCTTGTCTGTTAATCTGTTGTATTCTTGGTAGAAGATTGTGTATCAGTTACTCGTTGTCTGTTAATCTGTAGTATTCCTTGGTAGAAAAATTGTAGTATCAGTGATCCTTGCTTGTTAATCTGTAGTTTCTCTTGGTAGAAAGATTGTAGTATCAGTTACTCCTTGTCTGTTAATCTGAGTTTTCCTTGGTAGAAAGATTGTAGTATCAGTTACTTTTTGTCTGTGTAATCTGTAGTATTCCTTGGTAGAAAGATTGTAGTATCAGTTATCGTTGTCTTGTTAATTAGTCACGTAGTATTCCTTGGTAGAAAGATTGTAGTATCAGTGACTCCTTGCCTTGTTAATCTGTAGTATTCCTTGGTAGAAAGATTGTAGTATCAGTTTACTTCTTGTCTGTTAATAGTAGTATCTTGGTAGAAAGGTTGTAGTATCAGTGACTCCTGCTTGTTAATCTGTAGTATTCCTTGGTAGAAAATGTAGTATAGTACTTTTGTCTGTTAATATGTTATGTATTCCTTGGTAGAAAGGTTGTAGTATCAGTGACTCCCTGCCTGTTATCTGTAGTGTTCCTTGGAAGAAGATTATAGTATCAGTATATTCCTTGTCTGTTAATCTGTCAGTGTTCCTTTGGTAGAAAGATTGTAGTATCAGTTACTCCTTGTCTGTTAATCTGGTCTTCCTTGGTAGAAAGATTGTAGTATCAGTTATTTCTTGCTGTTAATCTGTAGTATTCCTCGGTAGAAAAGATTGTAGTATCAGTTATTCCTTGTCTGTTAATCTGTAGTTGTTCCTGTGGAAGAAAGATTATGTATCAGTTATTCTTGTCTGTTATCTGTAGTGTTCCTTGGTAGAACGTTGTAGTATCAGTTATTCCTTGTCTGTTAATCTGGTCTTCCTTGGTAGAAAGATTGTAGTATCAGTTATTCCTTGCCTGTTAATCTGCTTAGTATTCCTCGGTAGAAAGATTGTAGTATCGAGTTATTCCTTGTCTGTTAATCTGTAGTGTTCCTTGGACAGAAAGATTATGTATCAGTTATTCCCTTGTCTGTTAATCTGTAGTGTTTCCTTGGTAGAAAGATTGTAGTATCAGTTATTCCTTGTCTGTTAATCTGTAGTGTTCTTGGTAGAAAGATTGTAGTATCAGTTATTCCTTGTCTTTTAATCTGTAGTTTCCTTGCGTAGAAAGATTTGTAGTATCAGTTTTCCTTGTCTTTTAATCTGTAGTGTTCCTTGGTAGAAAGATTGTAGTATCATTATTCCTTGTCTGTTAATCTGTAGTGTTCCTTGGTAGAAAGATTGTAGTATCAGTTATTCCTTGTCTGTTAATCTGTAGTGTTCCTTGGTAGAAAGATTGTAGTATCAGTTACTTCCTTGTCTGTTAATACGTGTCTTCCTGGTAGAAAGTTGTAGTATCAGTTATTCCTTGTCTTTTAATCTGTAGTGTTCCTTGGTAGAAAGATTGTAGTATCAGTTATCATTGTCTGTTAATCTGTAGTTCCTTGGTAGAAAGATTGTAGTATCAGTTATTCCTTGTCTGTTTAATCTGGTTCTTCCTTGGTAGAAAGATTGTAGTATCAGTTATTCCTTGTCTTTAATCTGTAGTGTTCCTTGTAGAAAGATTGTAGTATCAGTTATTCCTTGCCTGTTAATCTGTAGTATTTCCTCGGTAGAAAGATTGTAGTATCAGTTATTCCTTGTCTGTTAATCTGTAGTGTTTCTTGGAAGAAAGATTATAGTATCAGTTATTCCTTGTCTGTTAATCTGTAGTGTTCCTTGGTAGAAAGATTGTAGTATCAGTTATTCATTGTCTGTTAATCTGTAGTGTTCCTTGGTAGAAGATTGTAGTATCAGTTATTCCTTGTCTGTTAATCTGGTCTTCCTTGGTAGAAAGATTGGTAGTATCAGTTATTCCTTGTCTTTTATCTGTAGTGTTCCTGGTAGAATGGTTGTAGTATCAGTTATTCATTGTCTGTTAATTTCTGTGTGTCCTTGGTAGAAGATTGTAGTATCAGTTATTCTTGTCTGTTAATCTGGTTTCCTGGTAGAAAGATTGTAGTATCAGTTATTCCTTGTCTTTTAATCTGTAGTTTCCTTGGTAGAAAGATTGTAGTATCAGTTATTCCTTGTCTGTTATCTGTAGTTTCCTGGTAGAAAGATTGTAGTATCAGTTATTGCTTGTCTGTTAATCTGTATGTTCCTTGGTAGAAAGATTGTAGTATCAGTTATTCCTTGTCTGTTAATCTGTAGTGTTCCTTGGTAGAAAAGATTGTAGTATCTAGTTATTCATTGTCTGTAATCTGTATTTCCTTGTAGAAATTGTAGTATCAGTTATTCCTTGTCTGTTAATCTGTAGTGTTCCTTGGTAGAAAGATTGTAGTATCAGTTATTCCTTGTCTTTTAATCTGTATGTTGTCCTTGTAGAAAGATTGTAGTATCAGTTATTCATTGTCTGTTAATCTGTAGTGTTCCTGGTAGAAGATTGTAGTATAGTTATTCCTTGTCTTTTAATCTGTAGTGTTCCTTGGTAGAGAAGATGTAGATCAGTTATTCATTGTCTGTTAATCTGTAGTGTTCCTTGGTAGAAAGATTGTAGTATCAGTTATTCCTTGTCTGTTAATCTGTAGTGTTCCTTGTAGAAAGATTGTATATCAGTTATTCCTTGTTGTTAATCTGGTCTTCCTTGGTAGAAAGATTGTAGTATCAGTTATTCCTTGTCTTTTAATCTGTAGTGTTCCTTGTAGAAAGATTGTAGTATCAGTTATTCCTTGCCTGTTAATCTGTAGTATTCTCTCGGTAGAAAGATTGTAGTATCAGTATCTTGTCTGTTAATCTGTAGTGTTCCTTGGAAGAAAGATTATAAGTATCAGTTATTCCTTGTCTGTTAATCTGTAGTGTTCCTTGGTAGAAAGATTGTAGTATTCCCAGTTTTTCAATTTCATGTCTGTTAATCTGTTGTGTTCCTTGGTAGAAAGATTGTAGTATCAGTTATTCTTGTCTGTTAATCTGTAGTGTTCCTTGGTAGAAAGATTGTAGTATCAGTTATTCCTTGTCTTTTAATCTGTAGTGTTCCTTGGTAGAAAGATTGTAGTATCAGTTATTCATGTCTGTTAATCTGTAGTGTTCCTTGGTAGAAAGATGTAGTATTCCAGTTATTGCTTGTCTGTTAATCTGGTCTTCCTTGGTAGAAAGATTGTAGTATCAGTTATTCCTTGTCTTTAATCTGTAGTGTTCCTTGTAGAAAGATTGTAGTATCAGTTATTCTTGCCTGTTAATCGTGTAGTATTCCTCGGTAGAAAGATTGTAGTATCAGTTTATTCTTGTCTGTTAATCTGTAGTGTTCCTTGGAAGAAAGATTTAGTATCAGTTATTCCTTGTCTGTTAATTCTGTAGTGTTCCTTGTAGAAAGATTGTAGTATCAGTTATTCATTGTCTGTTAATCTGTAGTGTTCCTTGGAGAAAGATTGTAGTATCAGTTATTCCTTGTCTGTTAATCTTGGTCTTCCTTGGTAGAAAGATTGTGTATCAGTTTATTCGTGTCTTTTAATCTGTAGTGTTCCTTGGTAGAAAGATTGTAGTATCAGTTATTCATTGTCTGTTAATCTGTAGTGTTCCTTGGTAGAAAGATTGTAGTATCAGTTATTCCTTGTCTGTTATCTGTCTTCCTTGTAGAAAGATGTAGTATCAGTTATTCCTTGTCTTTTAATCTGTAGTGTTCCTTGGTAGAAAGATTGTATATCAGTTCCTTGCCTGTTAATCTGTAGTATTCCTCGGTAGAAAGATTGTAGTATCATTATTCCTTTGTCTGTTAATCTGTAGTGTTCCTTGCGAAGAAAGATTATAGTACAGTTATTCCTTGTCTGTTAATCTGTAGTGTTCCTTGGTAGAAAGATTGTAGTATCAGTTATTCCTTGTCTGTTAATCTGTAGTGTTCCTTGGTAGAAAGATTGTAGTATCAGTTACTCCTTGTCTGTTAATCTGTAGTATTCCTCGTAGAAAGATTGTAGTATCAGTTATTCCTTGTCTGTTATCTGTCTCCTATGGTAAGAAGATTGTAGTATCAGTTATTCCTTGTCTGTTAATCTGTAGTATTCCTGTAGAAAGATTGTAGTATCAGTTATTCCTTGTCTGTTAATCTGGTCTTCCTTGGTAGAAAGATTGTAGTATCAGTTACTCCTTTGCCTGTTAATCTGTAGTATTCCTCGTAAGAAAAGATTGTAGTATCAGTTATTCCTTGTCTGTTAATCTGTAGTGTTCCTTGGTAGAAAAGATTTGTTGTATCAGTTTATTCCTTGTCTTTTAAATCTGTAGTGTTCCTTGGTAGAAAGATTGTAGTATCAGTTATTCATTGTCTGTTAATCTGTAGTGTTCTTGGTAGAAAGATTGTAGTATCAGTTATTCCTTTCTTTTAATCTGTAGTGTTCCTTGGTAGAAAGATTGTAGTATAGTTATTCATTGTCTGTTAATCTGTAGTGTTCCTTGGTAGAAAGATTGTATATCAGTTATTCCTTGTCTGTTTAATCTGTAGTGTTCCTTGGTAGAAGATTGTAGTATCAGTTATTCCTTGTCTGTTAATCTGTCTTCCTTGGTAGAGTTGTAGTATCAGTTATTCCTTGTCTTTTAATCTGTAGTGTTCTTGGTAGAAAGATTGTAGATCAGTTATTCCTTGCCTGTTAATCTGTAGTATTCCTCGGTAGAAAGATTGTAGTATCCAGTTATTCCTTGTCTGTTTAATCTGTAGTGTCCTTGGAAGAAAGATTATAGTATCANGTTATTCCTTGTCTGTTAATCTGTAGTGTTCCTTGGTAGAAAGATTGTAGTATTCATTGTATCCTTGTCTGTTAATCTGTAGTGTTCCTTGGTAGAAAGATTGTAGTATCAGTTACTCCTTGTCTGTTAATCTGTAGTTTCCTGGTAGAAAGATTGTAGTATCAGTTATTCCTTGTCTGTTAATCTGTCTTCCTTGTAGAAAGATTGTAGTATCAGTTATTCCTTGTCTGTTAATCTGTAGTATTCCTCGGTAGAAAGATTGTAGTATCAGTTATTTCCTTGTCTGTTAATCTGTAGTTCCTGGTGTAGAAAGATTGTAGTATCAGTTATTCCTTGTCTGTTAATCTGTAGTATTCCTCGTAGAAGATTGTAGTATCAGTTATCCTTGTCTGTTAATCTGTAGTATTCCTCGGTAGAAAGATTGTAGTATCAGTTATTCTTGTCTGTTAATCTGGTCTTCCTTGGTAGAAAGATTGTAGTATCAGTTTACTCCTTGTCTGTTAATCTGTAGTATTCCTCGTAGAAAGATTGTAGTATCAGTTACTCCTTGTCTGTTAATCTGTAGTATTCCTCGGTAGAAAGATTGTAGTATCAGTTATCCTTGTCTGTAATCTGGTCTTCCTGTAGAAAGATTGTAGTATCAGTTATTCCTTGTCTGTTAATCTGTAGTATTCCTCGTAGAAAGATTGTAGTATCAGTTATTCTTGTCTGTTAATGTTCTTCCTTGGTAGAAAAGATTGTAGTATCAGTTACTCCTTGTCTGTTAATTGTAGTATTCCTCGGTAGAAAGATTGTAGTATCAGTTACTCCTTGTCTGTTAATCTGTAGTATTCCTCGGTAGAAAGATTGTAGTATCAGTTATTCCTTGTCTGTTAATCTGTAGTCTTCCTTGGTAGAAAGATTGTAGTATCAGTTATTCCTTGTCTGTTAATCTGTAGTATTCCTCGGTAGAAAGATTGTAGTATCAGTTATTCCTTGTCTGTTATCTGGTCTTCCTTGGTAGAAAGATTGTAGTATCAGTTACTCCTTGCTGTTAATCTGTAGTATTCCTCGGTAGAAAGATTGTAGTATCAGTTATTCCTTGTCTGTTAATCTGTAGTATCCTCGGTAGAAAGATTGTAGTATCAGTTATTCCTTGTCTGTTAATCTGTCTTCCTTGGTAGAAAGATTGTAGTATCAGTTACTCCTTGTCTGTTTAATCTGTAGTATTCCTCGGTAGAAAGATTGTAGTATCAGTATCCTTGTCTGTTATCTTAGTATTCACAGTTACTCCTTGTCTGTTAATCTGTAGTATCCTCGGTAGAAATTGTAGTATCAGTTACTCCTTGTCTGTTAATCTGTAGTATTCCTCGGTAGAAAGATTGTAGTATCAGTTACTCCTTGTCTGTTAATCTGTAGTATTCCTTGGTAGAAAGATTGTAGTATCAGTTACTCCTTGTCTGTTAATCTGTAGTATTCCTCGGTAGAAAGATTGTAGTATCAGTTACTCCTTGTCTGTTAATCTGTAGTATTCCTCGGTAGAAAGATTGTAGTATCAGTTACTCCTTGTCTGTTAATCTGTAGTATTCCTCGGTAGAAAGATTGTAGTATCAGTCTGTTAATCTGTAGTATTCCTCGGTAGAAAGAAGTATCAGTTACTCCTTGTCTGTTAATCTGTAGTATTCCTCGGTAGATTGTAGTATCAGTTCTCCTTGTCTGTTAATCTGTAGTATTCCTGGTAGAAAGATTGTAGTATCAGTTACTCCTGTCTGTTAATCTGTAGTATTCCTGGTAGAAAGATTGTAGTATCAGTTACTCCTTGTCTGTTAATCTGTAGTATTCCTCGGTAGAAAGATTGTAGTATCAGTTACTCGTTGTCTGTTAATCTGTAGTATTCCTCGTAGAAAGATTGTAGTATCAGTTACTCCTTGTCTGTTAATCTGTAGTATTCCTCGGTAGAAAGATTGTAGTATCAGTTACTCCTTGTCTGTTAATCTGTAGTATTCCTCGGTAGAAAGATTGTGTATCAGTTACTCCTTGTCTGTAATCTGTTATGTAGAAAGATTGTAGTATCAGTTACTCTTGTCTGTTAATCTGTAGTATTCCTCGGTAGAAAGATTGTAGTATCAGTTACTCCTTGTCGTTAATCTGTAGTAATTGTAGTATCAGTGTCTGTTAATCTGTAGTATTCCTCGTAGAAAGATTGTAGTATCAGTTACTCCTTGTCTGTTTAATCTGTAGTATTCCTCGTAATCTGATTGTAGTATCAGTTACTCCTTGTCTGTTAATTGTAGTATTCCTCGGTAGAAAGATTGTAGTATCAGTTACTCCTTGTCTGTTAATCTGTAGTATTCCTCGTAGAAAGATTGTAGTATCAGTTACTCCTTGTCTGTTAATCTGTAGTATTCCTCGGTAGAAAGATTGTAGTATCAGTTACTCCTTGTCTGTTAATCTGTAGTATTCCTCGTTGTAGTATCAGTTACGTCTGTTAATCTGTAGTTGTTGTCTGTTAATCTGTAGTATTCCTTTGTAGAAAGATTGCAGTATAGTTAAC
>CM042154.1:9670982-9678482 GCA_023376005.1 Doryteuthis pealeii | reverse complement strand
GTCACCCACAGAATGCGAAGGGGATTTTAACTGTTTTATATTTATAATTCGATGTGTATTTATCAATTAAAAATCTGCTCAAGAAATCGGACTGGTGAAAAGTGAGTCAGGTTTCTCACCCGGTTAGAAGTAGTTGCTAAGTCTAACCACACTGAAGAGACATGAAACGTCGCAACACTGGGTCTGCGAATGACTATAGATAGCCATCCACAGAACCCGTATTTCTTCAGTGTGGCTAGACTTAGCACTACACATACTCGCACACACACTCGCGCGCACGCACGCACGCGCATACACACACACATATATATATATGCGCATACAAGCACACACGCACTTTCTACTATATATATATATATATATATATATATATAGAGAGAGAGAGAGAGAGAGAGAGAGAAAGAGAGAGAGATACGCATATATACACATATACAAATCTACCCAAGTATACTCAAGTGTATATACCCAAGTGTATATACTATATGTTATTGTATGCATATTATGTATGTATGCATATAGACAAGAATTTATAAAAATTTGATTTTAGTATATATATATATATATATATATATATATATATATATCTATAAAAATTAAAATTTTAATAAATTCCTCTCTACATATTTACATATAATACACACACTATAAAATGTATATACACCCGGGTATATATTATATATATATATATATATATATATATATATATATATATATATATATATATACCTGAGTGTAGATACATATGTCATTGTGTATACATAGTGTATGTATGTAGTCAAGAATTATAATAATTTTAATTTAAGTATATATATATATATATATATATATATATATATATATATATGTTTTAAATCCATTAGTTTTTATCGCTGCTTTCCATCCCCGCAATCCAAAAAGGAATATTCATTTTGTTTAACGTCAAATAAAATTATTTCTCCACATGCAATTACCAAGAATTTAATGTCATCGATTTCCCAAGAATTTCAGATATCTTTCTTTTTTCCCCCATTAGTATTCTCTTGCTCAAAGCATCGAAAAAAATGGTTTTATATATTTTTCTGTGGTTCTTGTTTCTTTCTCTAAAATTTCATTTGAAAATGTAAATCCATTAAAATGTCTTATATTCAATAATGAAGGCGTTCTGTTAAGATTGAAGTTTTATATCGCCCCATTCGATAGAACACAAAACAACGAACTAGAGAGCGATCGGGAACAGTCATATAATGAGCTTAGTCCGGTCTGACACAAGGCCAGGATTTCGGGGAGCTCAGTAAGACAGAACATAAAATAACGAACTAGAGAGCGATCTGGAACATTAATTTAATGAGTTTAGTCCGGTCTGACACAAGGCCAGGATTTCGGGGAGCTCAGTAAGACAGAACACAAAACAACGAACTAGAGAGCGATCTGGAACAGTCATTTAATGAGCTTAGTCCGGTCTGACACAAGGCCAGGATTTCGGGGAGCTCAGTAAGACAGAACACAAAACAACAACTAGAGAGCGATCGGGAAACAGTCATATAATGAGCTTAGTCCGGTCTGACACAAGGCCAGGATTTCGGGGAGCTCAGTAAGACAGAACATAAAATAACGAACTAGAGAGCGATCTGGAACATTAATTTAATGAGTTTAGTCCGGTCTGACACAAGCCAGGATTTCGGGGAGCTCAGTAAGACAGAACACAAAAACAACGAACTAGAGAGCGATCTGGAACAGTCATTTAATGAGCTTAGTCCGGTCTGACACAAGGCCAGGATTTCGGGGAGCTCAGTAAGACAGAACACAAAACAACGAACTAGAGAGCGATCGGGAACAGTCATATAATGAGCTTAGTCCGGTCTGACACAAGGCCAGGATTTCGGGGAGCTCAGTAAGACAGAACATAAAATAACGAACTAGAGAGCGATCTGGAACATTAATTAATGAGTTAGTCCGGTCTGACACAAGGCCAGGATTTCGGGGAGCTCAGTAAGACAGAACACAAACACACGAACTAGAGAGCGATCTGGAACAGTCATTTAATGAGCTTAGTCCGGTCTGACACAAGCCAGGATTTCGGGGAGCTCAGTAAGACAGAACACAAAACAACGAACTAGAGAGCGATCGGGAACAGTCATATAATGAGCTTAGTCCGGTCTGACACAAGGCCAGGATTTCGGGGAGCTCAGTAAGACAGAACATAAAATAACGAACTAAGAGAGCGATCTGGAACATTAATTTAATGAGTTTAGTCCGGTCTGACACAAGGCCAGGATTTCGGGGAGCTCAGTAAGACAGAACACAAAACAACGAACTAGAGAGCGATCTGGAACAGTCATTTAATGAGCTTAGTCCGGTCTGACACAAGGCCAGGATTTCGGGGAGCTCAGTAAGACAGAACACAAAACAACGAACTAGAGAGCGATCGGGAACAGTCATATAATGAGCTTAGTCCGGTCTGACACAAGGCCAGGATTTCGGGGAGCTCAGTAAGACAGAACACAAAACAACGAACTAGAGAGCGATCTGGAACAGTCAATTAAAGAGCTTAGTCCGGTCTGACACAAGGCCAGGATTTCGGGGAGCTCAGTAAGACAGAACATAAAACAACGAAGTAGAGAGCGATCTGGAACATTATTTAATGAGTTTAGTCCGGTCTGACACAAGCCAGGATTTCGGGGAGCTCAGTAAGACAGAACACAAAACAACGAACTAGAGAGCGATCTGGAACAGTCATTTAATGAGCTTAGTCCGGTCTGACACAAGGCCAGGATTTCGGGGAGCTCAGTAAGACAGAACACAAAACAACGAACTAGAGAGCGATCTGGAACAGTCATTTAATGAGCTTAGTCCGGTCTGACACAAGGCCAGGATTTCGGGGAGCTCAGTAAGACAGAACACAAAACAACGAACTAGAGAGCGATCTGGAACAGTCATATAATGAGCTTAGTCCGGTCTGACACAAGGCCAGGATTTCGGGGAACTCAGTAAGACAGAACATAAGACAACGAAGTAGAGCGCGATCTGGAACAGTCAATTAAAGAGCTTAGTCCGGTCTGACACAAGGCCAGGATTTCGGGGAGCTCAGTAAACAGAACATAAAACAACGAAGTAGAGAGCGATCTGGAACATTAATTTAATGAGTTTAGTCAGGTCTGACACAAGGCCAGAAGTTCGGGGAGCTGAGTAAGACAGAACATAAAACAACAAAGTAGAGAGCAATCTAGAACAGTCATTTAATGAGCTTAGTCCGGTCTGACACAAGGCTAGAATTTCGGGGAGCTCAGTAAGACAGAACATAAGACAACGAAGTAGAGAGCGATCTGGAACAGTAATTTAATGAGCTTAGTCAGGTCTGACACAAGGCCAGAATTTCGAGGAGCTCAGTAAGAATGGTTGGTTGGCTGGAATTTACGGCATGTCAACCCTTGTTGGATTAATTTTTGCTGAAGATATTTTGTTTTATTTATTCTTGATGGGCACTCAACTTCTTTTAAAATTCAATTTTTTAAACACATTTAAAAAACTCATTTTAGTCTATTTTGTTTCTTGAATGAAGCATTGTCAATCATTGATCTTATAAAATATCTTTCTTTATAATTTTAGGTTTTTTTTTTTTTTTATCTCAGATCTATCCTAGTCAAAAGATTGGTAACACTTCATCTAAAGAATAAATATAAAGGAAATATACCCTTAACATATATGGTAAAAAGTGTTGAGAAAGTACTATAGTTGATAATGAACAGCCGATTGATCGGAGGGGACCTCTCCGACTGCCCGTCTAGTCTAAGTAAGGGCCAAAGTGGAGTATTGCATATCATAGATTGCTTTGCCACTAGGGTTCCATCCTTAAGCATCGTGGGTCGCCACCCACGGCCAACAGGTGGACCTGTTGTGTGTGTGTGGGGGATCCTAATCCTGTTCAGGGTGGAGTCGGCGTTTTCTACAGCCCCAGCCGACAGGGCGTCAGTAAGAATGGAATGTACCGTTGGCCCAATTGTCCTTAACCATTTTTGAAAAAAATATATGGACCCTCTTTGATTTCCATTTTACCCTAGTGGACCCACCCTAGCCATTTAAAGTTTAGAAGTCATTTTGTATTCTTATGATTAAATATCTTTTGTTTACTGGGCCCCCTCCCCAAAATGTTATATGGTCCCCATGGAGCCATATGGCCTCTGGTTGAGAAACACTGTTTAGCCTACCCACTTGATTTCATTTTATCCCTTCCGATAATTTATGGAATATTTTTTTTTTAATCAAAAGTGGAGAATATCACGAGTTTATCACATGACAGGTTGAGGTCACGTGACAAGCTCTTTTAAAGAGGTGACAAGTGTTTCAAGACTAAAGTGAGATATATGCGCAGCCTGACTAGTTCAGGTCACGTGGCTAAACGTAAAATATTTAAGTTGAAAGAGTAATTACTTCCTGAGTAATTCCATTCATTTTGCTGTCCTACGTCAGAATTGACACTTGGGAAACTTGAGTAGCAAGAAGATTTTTATGAATTTAAGTATCTAATATTTATTATAAATTACCCTACTTCGTATATATGTATAGATAGATAGATATAGATGTATATTGATATAGATATACACAAATAGAGAGAGAGAGAGAGAGAGAGAGAGAGAGAGAGAGAGAGAGAGAGAGAGACCAAGTGAGATAGATATATATATATCGATAGGTATGAACAGATTGTTTGAGAGAAAGAGAGAAATAGAGATGGATATATATATATATATATATATATATATATATATATATATATATATATTATATATCCATCTCTATTTCTCTCTTTCTCTCCAACAATCTGTTCATACCTATCGATATATATATATCTCACTTGGTTTCTCTCTCTCTCTCTTGAGCACTCTGGGGGGGATCTTGCTGACGGCCGCCAACTCAAGCGTAAACGCAACGCTCTTCTAAGGAATGGAGCACTCTGTGACGGCCTTTACACGCAAAGCGATGAGTGTATTAAAACAGTTAAAATCCCCTTCCCATTCTGTAAGTGAAGACAGCCTAATGGTTACGGTGCCGGACTGGCACCCAACCGACCGGATTTCAATTCCGGCTGTAGGTAGCTTACAAAATGTCTAGCCACACTGAGGAGACTTGATAAGTCGAAACACGTGTCTGTGGATGACCCTATATATACTATATAATTAAAAATACGAACCCATATATATACTTTTTAATATTGATTATATAGTTCCCTAGTTTTATGAGTAGAGAGTGCTCAGTGCCATTGTTAGAGCATATATATTCAACACAATAGTAGAAATAATGGAACACATCACAAATCTAATACAATTTTAGACTAGAAAACCCTTCCCAATGGCCTAGAGAGTAAACCAGCCTTGGCGTCCTGAGCCACGAAGTATACTAGGCTTCACATCATCCACCAAAAATACAACTACACTTCCCATGATGTACCACAAAACTGTATATAATTAAGAATACGAACCCATACAATTTGCTGAGTTTTGAAAATGACACAGGCGAGAAACTGACAGTTACCAGGCGCTGTTGACACTATATTCACTACCCTAACTTATATATAATATATATATAGTATATATATATAGTATAGTATATATATATAATATATATATAATATATATCTTATTATAATGGAGATTGTGTGTTTTTCTGTCTGTAACCGAAACTATATTACTACTCAAGTCACAATTCCCTTAGTTATTTACGTCACATTCTCCATGATTCTATTTCTATTTAAACCGCAATTAATAATAAAACTATTTGACATTATTAATACTGTTGGCCTTACCTAAATACTAATAACATGCAATTGTATTTATATATACAACAAAATACCAGTTTTCAGTGTAAACTTAAAGCTAATTTGCATATTGATATTAAAAAACTGATTTTAATAAAAATGTGCTTGTTATTATTGATTTCTAATTGTTTCGTTTTATCTTAATGAATATAAGTAAAAGTCTCTTCAATAATTCCTAAAAGAAATTCATTAACAATAAGAAATAACTGTAATTTTATTCTTTACTGCCTATTTTAACTAAATAGTTAAATTAGGAAAATTTAGCATTGAAAAACGGAAGTGATGAAAGAGTAAGTTTCAGTTGTTCTATTTTCCGATTATACCCCCTCCGTTTCAACTCTTTTTATTTGAATTCTTAATTAGTTTCATTAGACTTTCTGATTTAATCTAATATTTTATTACATTTAATTTATTACATTTAAACTTAAATACTTGCACCCGGAGGGTGCATATATTTGCTAGTATATATATATATATATATATATATATATATATATATATATTAACAGATTGAGACTGGCATGAACATATATATATAATATATATATATATATATATATATATGTAAATTTTTTGGTGTACATAATTTTATTAGTGCTTTAAATATATATAATATATATATAATATATATATATATATATATAATATATATATATATATATATATTATATATATATATATAATATATATATATATATATTATATATATATATATATATAATATATATATATATATAGTATATATATAGTATATGTATATATATATATATATATATATATATATATATATAATATATATATATATATATATATGTATATATATATATATATATATATATATATATATATATATTAACAGATTGAGACTGGCATGAACACACACACACACACACACACACACACACATATAATATATATATATATATATATATATATATATATATATACATTTTTTTGGTGTACAGAATTTTATTAGTGCTTTAAAAAGACCTCCTAAAAGATTCATTGTATGAAAAAAAAATTGATATACCAGAGAGTACATTCATTGAACTCATGAAATTTGCCACCAGTTCTGTGGAATCCAGTTTCAATGATATTATGAATCGACAGATAGACGGAATAAGTATGGGTCCGTCTCCTCTTGGTCTGTCACTGTCGAACATTTTTATGGGGTTTTGGGAGAAGAAAATAATGTCTGATCCCAATAGACCAGCGGTATATTTCCGCTCTGTTGACGATACATTCTGTCTGTTTAATGGGGAAGGTGAGGCGAGTCTTTTTTCATGTCTCTCAACAATTTACACCCTGCCTTACAATTCACCTTAGACAAAAAACAGGATATGATGTTACCTTTTGTAGATGTTTTAGTTTGCAGGATGCCGTTAGGTTTTCACACCACGGTATATCGAAAACCCACATTCACAAGTCTCTACACCCGTTGGGATTTATTTTGTCCCATTAAATAAAAAAAATAATTTAATTATGACCCTTACTCATAGGGCTTTAATGATTTGCTCGGATTCCAAATTGGATGAAGAGATTAAATTTATTTCTGCAACTCTCTGCAATAATGGATTTCCATTGGATATTGTTGTTACATAATTATTAGATACCTAATATTTATGGCAATAGTGTAGAAATCATAATGGCGATTAGTGCAGCTGATGGCCTTGAGAGTGAGTGACGGCGCTTGACCTCACTCTCACTTTGCC
>CM042154.1:9645982-9665982 GCA_023376005.1 Doryteuthis pealeii | reverse complement strand
GGTAATGACATATTAGTAATAATTCTATTTAGCCATAATGTTGGAATAAAAGCAACAATAATAATGTATTGTAAAACTCGTAATGAAATATTATTAATAATAGCCATAATGTTGGAATAAAAGCTACAATAATAATGTATTGTAAAACTGGTAATGACATATTAGTAATAATTCTATTTAGCCATGATGTTGGAATAAAAAGCAACAATAATAATGTATTGTAAAACTGGTAATGACATATTAGTAATAATTCTATTTAGCCATAATGTTGGAATAAAAAGCAACAATAATAATGTATTGTAAAACTGGTAATGACATATTAGTAATAATTCTATTTAGCCATAATGTTGGAATAAAAAGCAACAATAATAATGTATTGTAAAACTCGTAATGAAATATTATTAATAATAGCCATAATGTTGGAATAAAAGCTACAATAATAATGTATTGTAAAACTGGTAATGACATATTAGTAATAATTCTATTTAGCCATGATGTTGGAATAAAAAGCAACAATAATAATGTATTGTAAAACTGGTAATGACATATTAGTAATAATTCTATTTAGCCATAATGTTGGAATAAAAAGCAACAATAATAATGTATTGTAAAACTGGTAATGACATATTAGTAATAATTCTATTTAGCCATAATGTTGGAATAAAAAGCAACAATAATAATGTATTGTAAAACTCGTAATGAAATATTATTAATAATAGCCATAATGTTGGAATAAAAGCTACAATAATAATGTATTGTAAAACTGGTAATGACATATTAGTAATAATTCTATTTAGCCATGATGTTGGAATAAAAAGCAACAATAATAATGTATTGTAAAACTGTAATGACATATTAGTAATAATTCTATTTAGCCATAATGTTGGAATAAAAAGCAACAATAATAATGTATTGTAAAACTGGTAATGACATATTAGTAATAATTCTATTTAGCCATAATGTTGGAATAAAAAGCAACAATAATAATGTATTGTAAAACTGGTAATGACATATTAGTAATAATTCTATTTAGCCATAATGTTGGAATAAAAAGCAACAATAATAATGTATTGTAAAACTCGTAATGAAATATTATTAATAATAGCCATAATGTTGGAATAAAAGCTACAATAATAATGTATTGTAAAACTGGTAATGACATATTAGTAATAATTCTATTTAGCCATGATGTTGGAATAAAAAGCAACAATAATAATGTATTGTAAAACTGGTAATGACATATTAGTAATAATTCTATTTAGCCATGATGTTGGAATAAAAAGCAACAATAATAATGTATTGTAAAACTGGTAATGACATATTAGTAATAATTCTATTTAGCCATGATGTTGGAATAAAAAGCAACAATAATAATGTATTGTAAAACTGATAATGACATATTAGTAATAATTCTATTTAGCCATAATGTTGGAATAAAAAACAACAATAATAATGTATTGTAAAACTGATAATGACATATTAGTAAAAATTCTATTTAGCTATAATGTTGGAATAAAAGCTACAATATTAAGATGAGGTAAAACTAGTAATGTATCAATAGTGATACTTGTATCTAGTATTCTAATGTCAAAAAAATATTCTAATGTCAAAAAATCGTCTATTACTTTCTTTAAAACAACCAGTAGTTTGCGATGAAAAGCAAAAACTGTTCTTTTTCCCACTGGTCTCTGCTGGGGTGCCTATTTGATACTTTATCCGATTGCTCGATTGATTTTAGCAGCATGCCAACCCGTCTAGGGTTATTTTACGCCAAGAGTTTAATGAATCATGTACATTGTACGTTTAGGCGTATATTGACATCGCTTTCAGAAGATGAGATATTACTACCAAAGTATATGAACTGATCTCCGAATCTGGCTTTAAATGACCAAAGATGTTGATATGCCGTTAAACAACACTCAAACTCAAACAAAAGACATAGACTGCTATAGACAAGTTATTGATCATATGGAAATCTGATCTGATAAAGCGAGAATTTTTCTAAGCTGCAGCCGTGTTAGTGCTGTATGGCTGCACCACTCAGACTCTAACGAAACACAGATTGTATCTGTTGGGATAAAAAGCAACAATAATAAGATGGATTAAAACTATTAATAAAATAATAGTAATAATAAAAGAGTGTATCTAAACAGAGTGTCAGTTGATTGTTTTAGGTTTATGTAATACATAATCAAGACATTTTGATTAACAAAGAATTCAGGTTGTTTACATTACCAGCTGTTGCTTAAGTGGTCACTCAATTAAGTATTGAACAGGGTCAATGCTGCTTAACTTCGTTGATCTAGAGGGAACCGGCGCTTTCATCATAACTTGACGATTATTCAGTGTATAGGAATAAAAAGCAACAATAATAAGATAGGGTAAAAATAGTAATGAAATAATAGTAATAATTCTATTTAGCCATAATGTTAGCAACAATAATAAGATGGAGTAAAACTAGTAATAGAATAATCTATTAATAATGGAGATTCGCTTCCGGTTTTTGTCTGTAACAAAAATTACATCACTGCTTACGTCACATTACCCAAAATTGTCATAACAGAATAAATACACTCAAAATTTGAACATGCATCATTAGACAGTCCTCATTGTTTTTTAAAACAAGTTTTAATAAATACATGACTGGAATTATATATCTATATATAGTTTGTTGTATTTTAATACATATTTAAAGTTTACATTTCAAATTGTTTTATTTTTAATCCTTTCATGAATTTGATGATTTTACTTACTTAGGGTACAAACTCGCTGACATTGAATTTTTTTACTCCCACCCCTCAGGCAATATGTTTCAAAAATCTATTTTTACATTGCCTGGAGGTCGTTTTTTTATTTTGTACCAGTAAATGTAATAAAAGCCTCCACATTAATATAATTAAAAAAAACTGGAACACAACGCCCTTGATGATGGCACTTCGAAGTGTCGAAAGTACTCGGGACCTGAACTTTGGTGGACTTATCCACGAATTCCACCCAAATATTAAAAAGTTGGCCAGAAAACTCGAAAAGATCAAAAATGAAATTGTTAAACAGGAGATGTGTCTTTTGTTTAATTCTACATGTATAAATGAAAGAATGCTGCACACACACACACACACACACACACACACACACACACCACACACACACACATATATATATATATATATATGTTACATAATTATTAGATACCTAATATTTATGTGCAATAGTGTAGAAATAAAAATGGCTGTTATAAGCTACAGCCCACGGCCTTGAAGGATGAGTGACAAGGCTTGACCTCAGTCCTAACCTTCCGGTGGATACCGTGAGAATCGGTGGAGGAGACCCTCTTCCGGTTTAGATTAGAGATAGATTTTAGGCAGTCGGCGAGAAACCACGACGGTGGTAAGTCGTGTTATACAAGCGGCCGACTCGATCTGCGCAGATGTCTGGTTGGGTATTTAAAAATAAAGTAAGATCAAAGCAAATCGGAGTTTTGTGTTATTAGCTCTAAAAACTAACAATGACACAGGGCTTCTGATAAAGAGAAATCCCCAATAGAAGACCAGACCCGAAGTCCCCAAGAAAGTCCAGACCTTAGAAGATTCCAGACCAAGACAAGATGTTATAAGATTCCAAAGATGGCCAGAAGAATAGAGTAAAAGAAGTAAGTAAAGTAGTAAAGAAGAAGGGTATACAGCATATATATATATATATATATATATATATATATATATATATATATATATATATATATATATATATATATATATTGTCATTAAAAAAGTAATAATATTACCAAGATTGGTTTATGAGTAGCGTGTATAAACATCCTTGCGACTCTTGATATTTTTATAAGTCTTCAGCCGCAGTATAATGGTGAACGAGCTATCTTTGCAGATACATCTATCTATACATATATATTGGATAGTTGTGTCTATGAACGGAGAAAACCATGAAAATAAAACAATTAACGATAGAGTAATTCCATATACACATTCATTATCACTAGAACTTGCTTTTGGTGCAAAAATAATGAAGATTTTATTCATTTTTGGGAAGATATTTAAAAATTGAAATTGAAATAATAAAAGAAGAGAAATTCATTAGCACGTTATTTATTTAATTTATTGTTTGCCTGTTTTTTTGTTTTTTTTTTTAGCCTTGAAATACACCAGCAAAGGAAACTTGAATACCAACTTTTATCTCACACTCCAACAGTTTTTGGGGACCATATGACCTTTAGGCACCCCATCTGCGATCTCGATTCATCAGGACATGTTTTTCATTTACACCGGCAAAATCCGGTTGTTAAGACGATTTTTAGAGATTTAAACAAAATTATAAAACTAACCCGTAACCCTAAACCCTAACCATAGCAAAATATTTTTTAAATAAATAATTTTTAATATTAACTATCCGTAGAGGCACATGGACAATAAATAAACATGTCTTTCGTTTTAAGTTTTATTTAAAAAATAACAATATTATTTTATCTTTAGTGCAAAATTAATTTGAAAAAGTGTAAAAACGTGTTTTTCGTTTAATTAACAACAATTAACTATTCCCGTGTAAAGTTTTAAAAAGGCGTCTAAAAATCTTCTGTTAAAAAAAAGAAGGATTCTGACGGTATAAATAAAAAATATCCTGATGAATCGAGATCACAGATGGGGTGCCTAAAGGTCATATGGCCCGTTTTTGGCATTAAATAACTCACATTATTTTATAGGGTTATTAAACCATTAAACAAACCAAAACCGAAACAAAACAAACCAAATGAAGTTAATGAACATTATTTACAACAATTTGAAGATATTAAGAACTTGAAACATAGAAACTTTAATCACAATGACTTATTCCGGAATTAAATGACCCGTAAAGGGTTGATATGCCGAAAGAAAAAGAACATTTTAAACTTGACTCTAAAACTATCCTCAGAGAATATCCATAACTCTGTACTAAGATTCCTTTTTGAATTGATACCATCATCTATCCCGCCCTGTCGGCTGGGGCGTTAGAATGCACCGACTGCACCTCTGCAGAGGGATAAGACTCCCCAATGGGGCCACCTGTTGGCCGTGGGTGGCGACTCGTGATGCTTAAGAATAGAACCCAGGTGGATGAGCAGTTATTGACCTGCAATACTCCACTTTGGCCTTATCCTGGGCTAGACGGGCGGTCGGAGAGGCCCCCTCCGATCAATCGGCTGGTCACGTCAAGCCCTAGTACCTATATGATTTTCCCAACCCTATTGCCCTTATGGCAAGCCCCAACCCCTTTTTATCATATGGGTGCTAGAAGGCGGTGACTGAGGGTCTACATGTCCTGGGAATGACGTTAAACTCTATCTGATGGTGAGGTTCCAGTTTTGGAGGTTTGAGGAATGTGGAGCACCCCTTCATCACCATTTCTCCCTGGTCCACTCTGACCCGGAATGGTAGTACCTGTTGGGGTCCCATCTATGGGTAAATAGAAAAATGTATTTATAAAAAAATTGTATTATCCATTAAGAATTGATTTATTTCAAAACTTTATCGGCATTAAATGACCTACTGAGGTTGATATGCCGTAAAACAAAACAAAACATACAAACCATCATCTATCAATAAAAAAAATGCTTACAAGATTTTAAATCAGCCACCATACATTTATTTTGAACTAACTGAATTACTCGGCTACTACAAATTCCGAAAAATAATCTAATTGTAAAAAGTAGTTTTAAAATAATTACATAAGTTCAATATGATATTATTAAGAGGAGAATAATGAAATTAAAAATAATATATATGGGTGACAAGATTTTCAGATCACCCTGTATAAAAACAATTGGTGGTGTCTCTTCTAGTTTTCACTCGTAGTCAGCAGGGCACAGCATACACTGACTGTATGCCATATAGAGGATTGAGTCCGACAAAAATAGTTGTCCTAGATATGACTACCATCCGGTGGGGAGATTCAATTAATCTGGCTATGGAGAGTGTGGGATATCCAATCACTGTCGTTATTCCCAGATCAAGTCTGGCCCAGAATGGTAGTACTTAATACAGTCCAAATCTATGTTTCAATTAGTTTTCTTTAAAATTCTTCTTATAACTATAAATTATTAAGCAACAATTGTTTATTAAGAATTATAATTAATTACTTGAAATGACGAAGGCATGGACCACAGTCGATTTTGATATTGATTGATTGAATTAATCGCCTCATTTATATCTTATTCCTAAAAAATTGTTCTTAGTGATTATAGAAATATCCATCGATTTCCTGTTAGCTCATTTTTTTGAAGAATTCTAATCCGACTTAAAATGTTTTTTTTTAATAAAAAAAAAGATCTGTAGCCCTCGGCATTCCAAGCATTCTAAACATTCCTCTTATCTATTTAATCCATTTCTTTACAATCGCTTAACCCTAGTGAATTCATTTGTTTGCGTTTACATCTTAACCTTGTCTTTTAAATGAATACTCTTGACCCTATGGCAAATCTTTGAGTTATTAAAGAATAGAAAATTATCGAATTTGTCTTTTAGTCACTTCCTGGCAGCAAAAGGACATTGACTGCGAAAAAAAAAGAAATTTTCGAAAACTCATAAATTCCTGACAAAAATAAGCTACTATGATGAGCCATACGTTTTGCAATAGTGTGGTCGGTAGTATTGTCGTTTGGTTTAGTTTGTTGGATTTTACGACATGTCAAACCTTGTTGGGTTATTTTATGCCGAAGACGTTTGATGGAATTTGATTGGTCGATTGCTATGGTAATCCGGGTAAACTTCGTGCTACACATAGCAACCGATCAATCAAATTTCTGTCCATGAAAATGAACACTGTTTACTTAGAAATATAACAGCATACTACACACACACACACGCACACACACACACACACACATATATATATATATATATATATTATATATATATATATATATATCAGTCATCCACAGACACGTGTTTTCGAAGTTTACTTCTCATCAGTGCGGCTCTCGACTTTTAAAACAGCTACCTCTAGCCGGGATCGAAATCCGACAGAATTTTCGTCTGCCAAGTTTCTTACCCCTGCGGCCATCAGAGGCTGTCAGTCTATGGTGGACAATTAATTGATACATACTTATGATATATACTTATATCCATATATATATATATATATATATATATATATATATATTGGTTGATTTTGAAGACCATCACAATGCAATTGTAAAAAAAAATAAGGTAACTATGATGTTGTTCGTTTACCTTTGTTTTATTCTTGATATTTCGGGCTAAAGATCCTTTCGTCGACATATTTCTGAAAGCTAAGTTCTGGAGCTGTTACCTTGTAGCTAGGATTTGTCAATTCTGTCGCATGACTGGTGATATCTTCCTCCCAATTCTCTGCGTGTGTATATGTGAAAGTGTGTTTATGTGTGTTTGTCTGTCCAACAATGTCTTAGTATCGTTCCAAATTTGGCCGATCCTTTTTTTATATTTTCGAAATATTAAGAATAAACCAAAGGTAAACAAACAACATCATAGTTACCTTATTTTTCTTTACACTTGCATTTTGATAGCCTTCAAAACCAACCACCAAACCATTATAAACATAAACATTGCTTCAAGCAAATTATAGAACTCTTATATATATATATATAATATATATATATATATATATATATATATAATATATATATATATATATATATATATTTATGGATTCTCTCGTCGATTTTCGACGCATGAGGGTTCATACAATGAACGTCCACACAGTGATTTGTTTATAGTGGCGAAGGCTTGTGTTGGACCATCCACACTTTTTGGTACAGTCGATAGGAAAGAATTGGTACACGAATGCCACAAACCCAATCAATGACTGACCTCAGGAATTTTGAATTCAGAGTTTTCCCTCTCCTAGACTGGCTACCTACCCAAGGTTAAAAAGCCCAGTCTGCCCTACTATTTTACCCATAGCTGGAGGGAGAATATATGGATTCATACCTTTCCCAAGGGTATTAGCGCTATGTGAAATGCAAACAGCCTTGTCTGGGGTTTGAACTCGGGTCAAATATATATATATATATATATATCATCATCATCATCATCATCATCATGTCGCGCAAGTAGCACGGACATCCATGACAATCTCACACCAACCCTTCCTATCATTCATTGCCCCCGCGAGCTCCTCTGCACAGCATCCAGCATCCGCACATAGTTGGTCATGGTCGGCCCACACTAGCACGCCCATGTTTTGGCTTCCACAGGAGTATGTCGCTTATGAGTTCATCCTTGCTTCTCCGACAGTGTCCCGCATGCCTAATCCGTCTTACTCGTATGGTTTGGGAGATGGGGGGCAAATATATATATATATATATATATATATATATATATATATATATATATATATATATCTTGGACTGAAACAAATGAACAACAGACAATCAACCACCTTAAAAGGGAAAATCTTCCGAATTCTATTTTAAACATCATACATACACGAGGATTAAACGCGGTGAAAATAAGCGATAACGCGCTACATAACGTATATTTATTTGGATGTCATTTACAAGGCGATTCATCTGAGGAAAAGCATAAAATGCTTTGAAACCGACGGTAATAAATAAGTCATTAATGTATTGAATATAATGATAATCTCTCTCTCTCTCTCTCTCTCTCTCTCTCTCTCTCTATATATATATATATATATATATATATATATATGGGTAATTCCAAGTTAAATCATTCAGGCCATATCATCCACCTACTTCAATTTTCATGAAATTTTGTCCAAGTGTGGATTATGATAAATTTAGCCAATCCCCAAAAGTTTAGCTTCCAATTCCAAAAAAATGGCAGAGTTATGTCGATTTATAATTCTCAATATTTGAGGGGTGTTCGCGAAAAATGAAGACTTTTTGTAACCTATTTTTGTCTGTAAAATTAGGTCTAGAGCTTCCCTACTCCTAAAAATTAGTTTATAAAAGCATTCTTGTACAAGGATCTAAAAATGATATAAAAAAAGGCTTAAAGTCAACCAATTTTAAGTTATTGATGATTAATTATTTTTTCTTAGCAAGATCAATATCCCAATATGGCACTGCGTCTACAATTTTTTCTATTATTATTTGTACAAAAAAGATAGTTTGATATTTGCCCAGAACCGAAGCTGTAACATTTTGCAAACATTTTCTAAAAATTGCACTTATTTCTTAATTTTTTTTGTCTGTGTATGGACTATCTTGAAGTTAGCCAATCCCCCAAATTTGAGTTTCCAATTCCCAAAATTGGCGGAGTTATGTTGATTCTAAAAATCGACATAACTCTCCAAATTTTTGTGGGATGTCGTGAAAAATGGTAACTTTTTGTAATCTATTTTTGTCTGTAAAATGTGTTCTAGAGCTTCCCTACTCCTAAAAATTGGTTTCTAAAAGCAATTTAGACGAATGAATCCGAAAATGCTGCCAGAAAGTCTTAAAGTCAACCAATTCGAAGTTATTAATGATTTCTGATTTGCAAAATTTTAACTGATGTTGTAGCTTCGGTTCTGAGCAAATATCAAACTATCTTTTCGTTATGTTTCGTCTCAATTATTTCTGAGTACTTTGTTCATTCTGTATCATAGTCAAGTGGTCGTGTTGAAGATGTCCCTTCGTTTGTCGATTGAATCACCTTGAATCATCGGTGTGTTATAAAGACAGAATTGTCCTAAGAATTCTTATTATCAGTTGATATATACAAGTCTCGTTTTGGATGAACGTACTGGGCATGCGCAAAACATTCACATTACAAAGAAAGAAATGAAGGATTAGAAAATGGTAAAAAATATCCTGTAAAAGTCTCGACACCTGCGTTTCAATTAAAGTTTCTACTTACAATTCGACCTGATGGGAATTATTTTGTTTTTCATATTCTGTTCTTATTCAACCGCTGACATTTTGACTGAAAGTTTTGGCTTTCTTTAGGGGGTTCAGATTTCGTTTGTTCTTTCTTACTTATTTTTCGTTATTTCTTTCTTTCTTTCTTTTGTTATTTCGTTCGCTTTCTTTTGTTCATTTTGTTCTTTTATTTCTTTAGATTATTTCATTCATGTTCGCTTTGGATTTTCTTTCATTTTCTCTTTCTTACTTTCTTTCTTTCTTTTTTTCTTTTGTTCAATGTTTCTTTTGTTATTTCTTTCGCTTATTACATTTTCGCTTTCTTTCTTTCTTTTTCATTCATTCATTTATTCTTTCTTTCTTTCATTCATTCTTTCTTTCTTTCTTTCATTTATTCGTTTTTTTTCTCTTTTGTCCAATGTTTCTTTTGTTATTTCTTTCTTTCTTTTGTTCTTTTTGTTCTTTTATTTCTTTAGACTATTTCATTCATGTTCGTTTTGGCTTTTCTTTCATTTTCTCTTTCTTTCTTTCTTTCTTTCTTTCTTTATTTCTTTCTTTCTTTTGTTCAATGTTTCTTTTGTTATTTCTTTCGCTTATTACATTTTCGCTTTCTTTCTTTCTTTTTCATTCATTTATTCTTTTTCTTTCTTTCTTTCTTTCTTTCTTTCTTTCTTCTATTCGTTATTTCTTTTGTTCAATATTTGTTTTTGTTATTTCTTTCGCTTATTACATTTTCGCTTCTTTCTTTTCTTCTTTTTCATTATTTATCTTTTTCTTTTCGTTTGCTTTCTTTGTCTTTTCTTGATCTTTCTTGTCTCTAATTCGTTATTTCTTCGTTATTTGTCTTTTGTTTTCAACAATATATTTGTTTTGGGTTATTTCTCTTTTCCGCTTATTACATTTTTCGCTTTCTTTTTCTTTCTTTTTCATTCCATCTATGTAGTTCTTTTTTTTCTTCGTTCTTCTGTTTCTCTTTTCTTTTTTTTTTTTTTTTTCTTTTTTCTTTCTTTCTTTTCTTTCTTTCTTTCTTTTGTTTCAATGGGATTCTTTTGTTATTTCTTTTAGCTTATATTAAATTTTCGGGCCGTCCTTTTTTTTTTTTTTCTTTCTTTCCCTTTTTTCATTTTCATGTGTCATTTTATATTTTTCTTTCCTGCTTTCTTGTCTTCTTTCTTTCTTTATCTTTCTTTCTTCTTTTCTTTTTCTTTCTGTTCTTTTATTGCATTCATTATTATTTTTTTCTTATTTACACGCCATAAATTGGGGGGGACCTGCTAACAGGTAACACGAACCACTCGTGACAGAGTGCAGTCTGGGAGGTAATGGTTGGATGAAGGGGTACGTCCAGCATTCCACCACACATTTGGAGTTTAAAAGTCATAGGGCTCAGAGTGCATAAGAACTCAAGTGCAACGTAACGCCGGGAGCACATATAGATATAAGAGACGGTTGTGGCTTCCCAATAAAGGGGGGGGGGGGGTAAAGGGATTGGTGTGCAACTCATATACGACCTAGGGCTTGACGATGACCAGACCGTATTGATCTGGAGATAGGTGCTCTCCAACCCGCTCCGTCGCTAGCGTAACGCCCAAGTGGCAGCGCCATGTGTATTCTAAGACAAGCGCTGCCAGATGACACGGTCTGTGGTGGTGTTAAGGGTTAGTAATGCTATCTTCGGGACCATTGTTAGTGAATTCGATTTTACTTAATGACCTTTACCTGCGCAACAAAGGCTTAGAAATGAAGCGAAATATTGTGCGCGTGGGTTGTGGTTGGATTGTTATATTTGTTATATATATGGTGTTTTCTCTAATTCCTCATGTGGATTTATAGACTGTAGGGCCAAAGGTCACGTGAGTTTATTTAGTTCTTGGCAGCCGAATAACTAGCAATGAAAACTGTGTAGCTGATACAATACTTTTCCCCCCTCCACATTGGAGCATAAAATTCTGAACTGCAGCTTATTGAAATGACGGCTTAGGATTACCAGATGCTTTACCAATACCCCAGAACGGACGTTACAGGAATTAATAGCGACCAGATCTTTTACCAATAACTCAGGAAACGGACTTACAGGATTACCAGATCTTTAACAATGACTGCAGAAGAAATGATTGACAGGAAATTTACGCAGATCTTTACCAATACTGTCCAGGACGGCCACAACTTAACAGGAATAACCAGATCTTTACCAATACTGCAGGACGGACTTACAGGAATAACCAGGATTTACCCAAATACTCAGGACTGACTTACAGGATTACCAGATCTTTAACCATACTAGAAGGTACTTACAGGATTACCCAGATGTCGTTTAACCAATACTGCAGAGAACTTGAACTTACAGGATTACCCGAGAATCTTTAACCAATAAACTCAGGACAGGACTTAACAGGATTACCCAGATCTTTAGCCAATACTGCAGGAACGGACGTTACAGGAATAATCGGCAGATCTTTAGCCCAGTACGCCAGGACTCTTTATCGAAGACACCAATTCCACTGGATTAAGCGCTGCTTGCTTAAGGGGTTCTGCAATGGCCGCCAAAGATTCCTAACAGGGGTGAATGAAAGTGCGTTTATTATTGCGGCAATATGCGCAGAAAACATATAAATCTTATTGAAGACAACAGATCGTCCACTTTTGAAAACGCCAAGAAGAAAATTGCAGAGCTCACAACCAAAAAAAGGAGATTAAGCTTCAAAAGAAGGAATAACAGTTTTCAAATTGAAATAAATATTCTCAGCAAGTGTTCAAATGGATATTCATCATCTGATTCGACAGGGCCTTCATTTTTGAAAAAGATGAATGGCCACCGCCCCCGCGCTAAAAGAATAAAAAAGGAAGAAAATTGGCCGCGTATGTTTTTCTGTCGCTTGGCTTTCGATTCGCGGGACAAAATGTTGGCATAACAAGCTTCCGATTAAAGCGATTCTAGGCGTCAAAGCAAGTTCAATTTCGGCGTTTTCCGCAACGGTGCGAACCGCGAATTTAAATCCGAGCCTGGAAGGGAAGAAGATTGAAAAAAAAAATACTTTTTTCTACGAGACCGAAACAAAAAAAAANAGAAGAGAGATATATACATTTCGGCCTATTAAATGTAAGGCTAAATAAATCGAGAAAAATCAATCTCTGAATGTACATTTCGGCCTATTAGGCCTCATCAGCACAAGGCGGTCTTCCTATCTATAGCTCTGCTGATGAGGCCTAATAGGCCGAAATGTACATACAATTGATTTTTCTCGATTTGTTTAGCCTTATATTTAAATAGGTATGCCCGCCTAATTAATTAATTATTTATTAATGAACTTTCAAAAATTAGGTAAGACTTCAATTAAGCCAATATTCTCCCAATATATATATATATATATATTAGAAAAACGTGACCCGTTGGGCCACCCATTGAGCCTGGGTCGATAATTATGATCATAAAAGAAGTGGTTTGCGAAGCGAATTAATTTTAATAATGCAAGTTTAATAAGCGAGTTATTTTTTTCAAAACTTTCTGATTTAATTAGCTATCTCTGCTATGGTAAATCAATATATAAATTCATTTAAAATATGAAACGCCTAATTTAAATTTCAAATTCATATTTTTAGATTTTCAAAACATATCTCTATTGATAATGGAGATTCGCTTCGGTTTTGTCTGTAAAAAATATCGTCACTGCTTACGTCACATTACCACCCAAATCGTCATACATAGAATGAATAACACTCAAAATTTGAACATACAACATTAGACAGTTCTCATTGTTTTTTAAAAAAGTTTTAATAAATACATGACTGGTATTATATATCTATATATAGTTTGTTTTATTTTATACATATTTAAGTTTACATTTCAATTGTTTTATTTTTTATCTCTTAATGAATTTGATGATTTTACTTACTTAGGGTACAAACTCGCTGACATTGAATTTTTACTACCACCCCTCAGGCATATGTTTCAAAAATCTATTTTTACATCGCCGGAGGTCGTTTTTATTTTGTACTATTAGGTGTTACAAAAATAATGGCCGATTGAAGTGCTCGGTTTTTGAAATGTCATTTTTAACATAGAATTTATTGTTTATTTCAGGTGATTTTTGACATATATAATGATTTATGTGTGCTCAAAAATAAAATTTAATTTATTTTCAGATAGAAAGTATTTTTGAAAAATAGGGGCCTTCAAAGATGAACATCGCATAAACATGACCTTCGCCTTCTTATGTTGCATGAGTTCAAGCTTGGCACAATGCCTCCGAAACTGCAGCCAATATCAACAAAGCATGGGGAGATGAATCCACAATTGATCAGACTGTACGAAGGTGGTTCCAGAAATTCCACAGTGGAGATGAGAGTCTTGAAAATGAAGAAGGTAGAGGACGGACATGCAGTCTTGACAAATGAACAATTGCAGGCAGTTGTTGAGCAAAATCCACGACAAGTATCAGAGAAATGTTCAGACACTTGGTGTCAGCATTGCGCAACAGTTTCCCGCCATTTACAGAGTATTGGAAAGGTGAAAAAGCTCGATAAATGGGTTCCTCATGACCTCAATGAGCACCAAAAACTTAGGCGGTTTGAAGTGTGCTCGATGCTCAACAATGACCCTTTCTTGACCGAATAGTCACTGGTGACGAAAAGTGGATCCTTTACAACGGTCGTCACAATATCGATGTATATTTTTTTCTTTTATAAGATAATAGCCAATTAAATAATTATCGAAAAAAAAAGAATCTTCAAAAATTGTTTTTTTTAGTTAATCTCAAATTTATTTTCCGATTTCGGTATTATTTTTATACCAGTATAGCTCCTTAAAAAACCTTTTTGTTTCTAGAGTCACACCTTTGGTCTTTTGTCTTTTTATTTGTACTGTAATTAGTTTCAATGTTGTATAACCCCACCGATATTTTGCGCCCCGGGTAATAAGGGTAAAGGTCAAAGTTAAGTGACCTGAAAAAAATCCGAAAGTTTTGAAATAAAATAACTGATACCTTATAAATAGAGTTAAATATTAAATAATAGAGTTAATATTTGAAGAGTCCTGTTTCTAATCTTCTGACATTCAAAGGTTGCAGAGTAGAATTTTCTGCTTGAGAGATTCATGTGACACAATCCATTATACAGGGTGTCTATAAAGTCCGTGTAAACTTATCTTAAGTGCACACGGAATTTATGGACAATGTAGATTTTATTTGCATGCTAAAGTATTTTAGTGATTGTTGAATTATTTTAGATATAAGGCATGAGGCAAACGGTCACTCCTAAATATAGACCCGTTGACTACCACGTGACCACCGAAGGCATTTCTATTGTCCAATCACAGGGACTGCTGCTGCTGCTTCTGCTGTATTAATAGAGGCAATATTCTGAGCTTATGTCATTGATACTTGGATTATCTTGGACGTCGGACTTACAAAGAATACCCTAACACCGGATTCTTATTGGCTTGCTTACTTACTTATTACATCTGGAACTAAGGATGCCGACCAGATACTTAACAGTGATAACAGTAAAAATAGAAGATTGACACTAAAAATCTGATCAATTCTTCAGGAATTTCTTATAAATAAAAATTATTAAATCCAAATAAAGCATAAAATAAATTTCTTCATATGCTTATCTTTTTCTGGTTAAATCAAACTTAACGGACCTAAATTCCACCATCGTATGTCACCCTGCCAAAAACCAAAAAAAATCAGGGAATTAACTGAATTTAATGAGATTTTCAGTGTTGATAAATAAAAGATATAATACACCAGTTATTCTAAAAAACTTTTACATTTTTCAGGTTAATTAACTTGAGGCGTAACAGATTCTCAAAGTTAACTGCGAGAATTGTCAGCGTTTGTAGGCCTTATTGAGTTCATATAATAATAACTAAATATGTCGGCTGTTGTGCAGCTATGTGTTTGCTGCAATCTGTTATGTGTGTACGGCCCCGTTGAGCGCTGAGGCAGAAAACGATCTGACGCTTTTCTAGTCGTTAATTGCAAATATATAAAGCATTAATCCCCTTTGCCAAATATTCAGTTTCAACGTGACTAACGTTGTTGGACGTTGGCCAACGTTACTTTGGCGTTAAGCATCCAATCACAGATTGACAGATGACCTTATGGCGGGAAAGCACGTTGAACCAGCACAGTGAGAAGCACTTCACAGTTGAGGCATTTTATAGGTGGGAACGGACACATGGACAGGAAGCTACCTACATCATATCGCATCTATCTATCTATCTATCTATCTATCTATCTATCTACATTCTGTTTATATCTATCTACCTTTCTTTCTTTCTATCTATCTATCTATCCTAGTCTATTCATATCTATGTATCTATCTCAGTCTGTTCATATCTAATCTATCTATCTACTATCTATCTACATCTGTTTATATCTATCTATCTATCTTTCTTTTTTCTTTCTATCTATCTATCTCAGTCTGTTCATTCTATGTATCTATTTCAGTCTGTTCATTATCTATCTACTCTCTATCTACTACATTCTGATTTATATCTATCTATCTATCTAATCTTTCTTTCTATCTATCTATCTATCTCAGTCTGTTTCATATCTATGTATCTATCTCAGTCTGTTCATATCTATCTATCTATCTATCTATCTATCTATCTATCTATCTACTTTCTGTTTATATCTATCTATCTATCTTTCTTTCTTTCTATCTATCTATCTATCTCAGTCTGTTCATATCTATGTATCTATCTCAGTCTGTTCATATCTATCTATCTATCTATCTATCTATCTATCTATCTATCTATCTACATTCTGTTATATCTATCTATCTTTCTTCTTCTATCTATCTATCTATCTATCTATCTATCTATCTATCTACATTCTGTTTATATCATCTATCTTTCTATCTATCTATCTATCTATCTATCTATCTCAGTCTGTTCATATCTATGTATCTATCTCAGTCTGTTCATATCTATCTATCTATCTATCTACATTCTGTTTATATCTACTATTTTTCTTTCTTTCTATCTATCTATCTATCTATCTATCTATCTCAGTCTGTTCATATCTATGTATCTATTCAGTCTGTTCATATCTATCTATCTATCTATCTATCTATCTATCTATCTACATTCTGTTTATATCTATCTATCTTTCTTTCTTTCTATCTATCTATCTATCTCAGTCTGTTCATATCTATGTATCTATCTCAGTCTGTTCATATCTATTCTATCTATCTATCTATCTATCTACTATCTATCTATCTACATTCTGTTTATATCTATCTTTCTTTCTTTCTATCTATGTATCTATCTCAGTCTGTTCATATCTATGTATCTATCTCAGTCTGTTCATATCTATCTATCTATCTATCTATCTATCGCAATCTGTTCATATCTATCACAGATGTAGCGTTTCAAACGTGGGAACGGACACATAGGGAGGAAGCTACCTGCATCATATCTATCTATCTATCTATCTATCTATCTATCGCCTGTACCTATCAATCTATCCGTGACGTCCCATCATGGTGTAATGGTTAGCAAGCCATTACAGAATATCAGCACCAAATAACGATAGATAGATAGATAGATAGATAGATGCGATATGATGTAGATAGCTTCCTGTCCATGTGTCCGTTCCCACCTATAAAATGCCTCAACTGTGAAGTGCTTCTCACTGTGCTGGTTCAACGTGCTTTCCCGCCATAAGGTCATAGTAGCATGATACGCGAGTATCATATATATATTTACCAACCCCTCCGCATGAGCAGGATGCGACACAAGGTCAATTTCTTAAGCGGAGTTCAGCAGGTTTGAATTCAAAGTTTTCCTTCTCCTAGACCGGTTGCCTAACCAAGGTTAAAGAGCCCAGTCTGCCCCACTATTTACCCATAGCTGGAGGGAGAGTAGGATTCATACCTTTCCCAAGGATATTAGCGCTAAATGAAATGCAATTACCACGTCCAGGATTTGAACTTGGGGCGACGAAGTCCATTTCCCATGACTTTAACCATTACACCATTATACCATTAACGATCTGATGAAACCCTTAGGTATACACAGATACATGTAGGCAGAAATAGATCTATAACTGCAAAATGGTCGATTTTAAGCCTATATATATATATATATATATATATATATATATTTATATATATTGTATCAAATGTTTCCTTGACAGGATTTCAACCAAAATTTATAAACTCAACCGTACATATATAAAGGTGCTTATATATATATTTTTTTTACATATACGGACTATAAAAAAGCCGAAATAAGTTTAAATTTATATCTGAACTAAGATATTCATTTATATATATATATAATATATATATATATATATATATATATATCAGTCTGTTTATATATAAACTGTTGACATCCATCTATCTATCTATCTATCCAATATCTATCTATTTATCTATCCATCTATCTATCAAACTGTTCATATCTATCTATCTATCTATCTATCTATCTATCTATCTATCTATTTGAGTAGGTCTACGTATGTATCTATCTGTATCACTCTGTATGTCTGTTTTTTTATTATAACTTTTCTGGTCATATATCTCAGTCTGTTCATTATCTATCTATCTATCTATCTATCTATCTTATCTATCTATCAGTCTGGTGCTTAGAGCTTACGTGTGTCTATTCGATAAGTAAATAAAATGAAAAAAAAAAAAAAATAAATGGAAAACTTTCAACAAGTTGACTGTAAACGTGTTTGGGAAAATCGTTAGGTCTAATAGAATTTAAGTGTTTTCAAAATGAACTTTTGTTAAGTCAAGCGAAGGCGACTGGAGTTTCACCAAAGGAAATTGCTTCGTTACTTACATTAGAGAAATGCTATCTAACTGCTATGGACGAATATCAGCACAAAATAAAGATGGCGACTGCTCAACGCATCGGATCGTCGAAGAACAGGGACAGAAAGCGCGGGAAAAACAAGAAAGAAAGGAGGGACTAATGGCGTCCCGAAAATTCCAAAATAACGTATGTTTTATTCAAAATCAGCACCATGGAAATCGCATCCATCTCAATTCCTGTCAGAGATTTTTTTTTCATACGTTTACTGGTTTTTATTCTCGTTGTCTGATTTTCATTTAAGATGGTTGGTTGGTTGGATTTTACGGCCTGTCAACCCTTATTGGGTTATTTTATACCGAAGACGTTTTGTTTTATTCATTCGTGTTGGTTGGTTGGTTGGTTGGATTTTACGGCATGTCAACCCTTATTGGGTTATTTCTTGCCGAAGACATTTGTTCTAGTCATTCTTGTTGGGTAATCCTTTTTTTAAAACTCATTTTTCAAATTCGTTTTTTAAAACTAATTTTAAAAAACTATTTAACCAATAGATTAGACCCTAGCAGTATTCATTAGTTTGAATTCAGAGTTTTTCTTCTCCTAGACCGGTTGCCTAGCCATGGTTAAAGAGCCCAGTCTGCCCTACTATTTATCCATAGCTGGAGGGAAAGTAAGATTAATAACTTTCCCAAGGGTATTAGCGCAAAGGGAAATGCAATTACCCCATCCAATATTTGAACTCGGGGCGACGAGTCCATTTCCCATGATTTTAACCATTACACCTCGCGCTTCCATTATTATTAATGTATAGGAATACTTGAAATCATATCATTGTGTACAAATTATTTGTATTAGAATAATTACATATTACCTCATGTAACTAATAATAATCCCTAGTAAAGAATTACCTCAAAATTTAGCTTTCAACCCAAAGCAAAAAATCGACAAAACGACACATCATAACACGGAAAACTTGTAAGTCCAGATACCAATGTAATTTGAAGAAAATTCAGGTATTATTTATTGTTCATGTCTGCATTTATAAATATAGTTTCAATTTTAATACATAGTTATAATGTCACCTTAGACATTGAAATATTCCTCAATTTCCTTCTTTAGCGTAAAATCTGCAGAATACAAATTGTATGTTTACATGATGACAACTTTACTTACTTATCCACTCATACACACTTCTACGCAGTATTGCACTGTCCCCGTATTGTGCTAAAAGTCTCGAATGAATTTTCAATCCCCTGACACTCCTCCAACCATAAAATCTGGTCACTTCCTTGGTGCATACCGCTAGTGAAAAAAACATGTTTACAGTGTAAACCCGGCAAGCAAAATGGCGAGACTTTAGATGGTTTGTGAGATGGGAGGTAAGTGGCTCTACAACTT
>CM042154.1:9633482-9640982 GCA_023376005.1 Doryteuthis pealeii | reverse complement strand
TGATTTAAGGAATCAATACCTGGGCCGTCCCCATTATAAGATACTCAGGACCATTCTTAAAATGGTTAACCTAATAGATGAACAAAAATGAGTCAATATGTGTTTAAAATGAGTTTAAAGAAAAAAATTGAATACCCAATAATGGTGAATAAAACAAAAATGCCATCGTCATAAAATGCCCCCCAAAACAACCAACCAACCAACCAACCAACCTATTCCTTTTTATTCTTTGAGATATCTTATTGCAATATTGTTATCCTTCTAGACTGGTTGCTCTACCGGTTGTTTGGGAGCCCCGTCTGTCCGACTATTTTTGTTTGCTGTGTATAATTGGAGACTACAACTATTAAACTGATTTCGTCATAAAATAACCCAACAAGGATTGACATGCCGTGAAACCAACCAACCAACCAACTAAACAAAGCTAGTTGGGTCTTTATTGGATTTTGTGAGGATATAAGGTGTGTGCTAGTTACCCGCTTATATTTATAGACTAGGCAAGATCATGTGGTTTATTCCTTAGCCAATCGCTGGTCATACTGCATGGTAGATATATTACTTATGCGCCGATTCTTTCTCAGTCTACACGTAACATTCGACGAAGGAACCTAGGAATCTCTACCTGGAAGGATTATCAAAGGAACCAAATCGGAGGACTCGCTACCTAGAATCAACTGGCAAATTATGATTAAGAAAATAAAATACATTTACTGACAGTGAATTAATAAAACCTTCTCTGTTTGTTGGCATCGTTCCGTCTACTAAAGGCGATGGCATAGTGCCCAATTTTCTATTTTTTTTTATTATCTGCAACTGCGTGAGTGGCTGAACAGACCAATTTTTGAATGGCAATCTCTGGTACAGTGACTGCAAACAAACTGACGCTTGATGGATTTGCTGTTGTCTCTATTTCCTTCTGGCTCTCTTTTCTGTGGCGGCTTCTTTCCTCTCTTTTTCGCTCCTTTTCGTTCCTTATTTGACGAGGAGTCGCCAGGTCGCACGGTCTTCTGCACAAGCCTCCCATGTGTTGGTGTTGATGTGGCATGTCTTCATGTCTCTCCTGCATAAATCTTTAAAGCGCAGGCGTGGTTTCGCTACCGGTCGGGTACCTTCTACTAATTCGCCATACAGTAGGTCTTTGGGGATGCGGCATTTGCCCATCCTTCTGACCAAGCCAGCGCAGGCGTCTCCAAGCCAGAAAACGTTCTCTGTTATCAACATAAAAATAAATTTCCTGCTTTTTTCCCCAAAACCATATCTACGGGTGTCAAATACATAGGAGATACTATCATTTGCAAATCTTTACAACAAAACGTTGAAAGAGCCATGACTTCTTCATTAAATAACCCAACAAAGGTTGCCATGCCGGTAAAACCAACTATCCAATCACAAAGCTTTCTTTTTCTTTCGTCGAGAACGGTAACCGATAATTTACAATACAATGGAAAATTTAAAAATAAATAAAAGACTGACTTGGGCATTAAATAACCCAACAAGGGTTTCCATGCCGATTAAACCAGCCAACCAGTCAACCAACCAGACGGTCAGCCAACCAGCCAACTAACCAACAACTTTCGATGGTAAAGATAACCGGTCAAATACAAACACAATGCAATGGAACGTAGGAAAATGATTGACTTCGGTAGTTAATGACGGTTGGTTTGGTTTATTAATTTTAACGGCATATCAACCCGTCCAGGGTTATATCATGCCTAGCGGTTGGGGTGTTATACATATTGTGTATTCATATATATACTTTTACAAAATAATAATAGTTTGAATAATGTACACATGGATAAACTCCTGACCGTAACACGTGTAAGTAAAATTGATTAAAATGTCCTATTTTATCCATTCTATACTTTCTTTCCTTTATTTATTTTTTCAACATCTATATATATATATATATATACATAAATATATATTATATATATATATATATATATATGAATTAGAGAAAATGGCATGCGTATATATATATATATATATATATATATATATATAATATATATATATATATAAACTAATGTTACTAATGCAACAAGGGTTGCCATGCCGATTGACCAACCAACCAACCAACCAACCAACTTCGAAGCTATCTGTTTGTTTCGCCGGGAACGATAACCGATTAAATACAATGCATTGGAACGTTAAAAAATGACTAACTTCGGCATTAAATAACCCAACAAAGTTTACCATGACGGATAAACCAACCAACCAACCAGCCAGCCAGCCGACCAACCAGCCTGCTAACCAACGACAAAGCTTTCTTTTTCTTTATATAACCGGTCAAATACCTTTACGCTACAAAACTCAAACATCTTTTCGCTGGCTTTAGCATAACGATAGCCAAAACGGATAGAACCATAAATTCTATCGACTGTCTCGGGCCACAAGCGAAGGGCGGGTGACACGGAGGAAAAATTGTCCGTTATGGTTAGCCAGCCACCATTATTCAGTGGCTCGACATTATTCGGGCCCTGTCACTTATCCCGCGGCGTTTGTTGAGTTTGAGAAGCGATCACTGGCTGTTGGCTAATAAGCAATATCTACCATCTTCTCAAGCTGAGAGTCTCTGGCTCGACGCCAACATACCATGATACTCTAAGCCCGCGGGAGACCAGAGTGACTGACGCAAAGCCGATCAATCTTTTTTTCTTCTTTTATTGATAAACTGCAACACGACAGAAAATAAATAAATAAATAAATAGTAAAGACGCGTAGTTATGGTTAACAAGCTTTTCAAGTACTCAATCCTGGTAGACATGTGCCAGACTTGATTAAGTAAATCTCTACAGTAATCTACGGTGTATGAAAGGATATATGATATTTCGGACTGTTGTCCTCGTCTTTATTGTGTATATTTACCAACCCCTCCACACGAGCAGGAAATACATAGTAAATACCTCGAAGTTGTGGTTAGCGAGCTCTTCAAGTACTCAATCCTTGTTGACCTGTGACAGACTTGGATAAGTAAATCTGGTACAAATGCTCATTAGCGGGCAAGTTGGTTTGTTGGGTTTTACGGCATGTCAATCCTTGTTGGGTTATTTTATGCCGAAGACGTTTTTGTTTTATTCATTCTTGATGGGTGGTTGGTTGGTTGGTTGGGTTTTACGGCATGTCAACCCTTGTTGGGTCATTTTATGCCGAAGACGTTTTGTTTTATTCATTCTGATGGGCAAGTTGGTTGTTGGGTTTTACGGCATGTCAACCCTTTGGGTCATTTTATGCCAAAGACGTTTTTGTTTTATTCATTCTTGATGGGCAAGTTGGTTGGTTGGGTTTTACGGCATGTCAACCCTTGTTGGGTCATTTTATGCCGAAGACGTTTTTGTTTATTCATCTTGATGGGCAAGTTGGTTGGTTGGGTTTTACGGCATGTCAACCCTTGTTGGGTCATTTTATGCTGAAGACGTTTTTGTTTTATTCATTCTTGATGGGCAAGTTGGTTGGTTGGGTTTTACGGCATGTCAACCCTGTTGGTCATTTTATGCTGAAGACGTTTTTGTTTTATTCATTCTTGATGGCAAGTTGTTGGTTGGGTTTTACGGCATGTCAACCCTTGTTGGGTCATTTTATGCCAAAGACGTTTTTGTTTTATTCATTCTTGATGGCAAGTTGGTTGGTTGGTTTTACGGCATGTCAACCCTTGTTGGGTCATTTTATGCCGAAGACGTTTTTTTTTATTCCTTCTTGATGGCACTCAATTTTTCTATCTAACCCATAGATTTTCCCATAACTCCGGGTCACAGTAGATACATTAGCGCGCAAGAGACGATATCATTAAAATCACATTTTACGTATAAATAGCATTAGATGCCGGAAACACCCGAAGAAGCCTAAGCCTGACCCTAAGTCTAACCCTAACACTAATCCTTACTTTAACCCTAACCCTAGCGTCTCAAAGGGTTGGAATATTTGCGTGAAATGTAATGCTTTTTTATACTTCATCATCATCATCATCATGTCGCGCTGTCAGCGCGGATATCCATGACAATCTCTCTCCATCCGTCCCTATCGCTCATCATTCTCGGGAGGTCCTCTATGCAGCATCCTGTATCCGCGCAGAGCTGATCAATGTACGTCTTTGCTGGTCGGCCCACACTGGCGTGTCCATGTGCTGGCTTCCACAGGAGGACGTCACTTATGAGTTCGTCCTTGCTTCTCCAGCAGTGTCCCGCGTGTCTTGTCCGCCTTACTCGGATGGTTTGGGTGATATGTGGCAGGTGACTGTACGGCTGTTTTATCTCTTGCGCGCTATTGTGTATTAGTACCGTAAATCTCTACAGTTCAATACTTAATTGGGTGACCATTTAGACAACAGCAGGTACTGTAAGTAATCTGAGTTCTTTGTTTATGAAAATCACTTGATTCGGTATTTAATGATCCGAAAGAGGGTTGATATGCTGTAAAAAAACAAAACAACAAAAACGGTGCTTAGAATAGGCTGGATCTGATGGTGAGACTCCAATTCCGGAGCTCTAGGGAATGTAGTGTACCCATTCATTGCCATTACTCCCAGGTCCACTCTGACTCGGAGTGGTAGTAAGTGTTAGAGTCTCGTCTACGGGTCAAATAAATCTGTTTGAAAATTATTCGCGGGAGCCTATGACGTAGTGGCTAACGTGCTAAACTGTGACATCGTAGTAAGCGAGTTCGAACCCTAGTCGGATTACTGCGTTCCCATTTGAATACCCGAAAGAAAAGTATGAACCCTCTCCAGCTATGAGTCAAATATTACCACTACTGTTTTCTTTCCGCTTTTCTCCTTAGCCGCCATCTTCTCTACTGACATTTACTTTTCTTTCTTTCACCCCCCTCTCTCTCCCTCTCCCCCTCCCTCTCTCTTTGCTTGGATTACTGCAACTTGTATTTCATTCTACTTACTAGCAAATATATGCACTCTCCGGGTGCAAGTATTTAAGTTTTAATATGATAAAATATCATATTAAATTAGAAAGGCTAATGAAACTGAATAAGAATGCAGTTAAAAAGATTTGGAACAGAGGGGGTATAATCGAAAAATAGAACAACTTTGAAACTAACTCTTCCATTATTTTCCATTACTCCCTTCTTTCATTGGTAAATTTTCCTAATTTAACTATTTAATTAAAATAGGAAATAAAGAATAAAATTGTAGTTATTTCTTCTTGCTAATGGATTTCTTTTAAGATTTATCCCCGAGATTTTTACTCATATTCAATAAGATAAAACCAAACAATTAGAAATCAATAATACTAAGCATATATTTATTAAAATCAAATTTTTGATATCAATATGCAAATTAGCCTTCCCATTCACACTGTAAACCGCTATTTTGTTGTATATATAAATACAATTGCATGTTATTAGTATGTAGATATGGTCAACACAGGGGGTCCAGTGGCTTCGGCCCTGGATCTTTACAAGTTAATAGCGTCGATCCCAGGGGGCCATCCCCCCAGGCAACACCTGCCCCCTCGATTTAAAGGGGCAGGGCTGGGTTTATTGCCCAGCGCCTGAGGCGCCCCCTTGAGGGGGAATGCCGACGGGATCGACGCAATTTTTCACCTGCCACTCCATGAGCTTCGGCTTGTGGGTGGTCCCACGTTAATAGGGACTTTGTGCCTGACCCGTACAAGTGGGGTACGCGGTAAATATCATGTAGATATGGTCAAGAGTCTTAATGATGAAAAACTATTTTATTAAGGTTTAAATTAAAATTAAAATCATGGAGAATGTGATGTAAAGGGAATTGTGACTTGTATAGTAATATAGTTTCGGTTACAGACAGACAAACCCACAATCTCCATTATAATAAGAAGATTTCTCTCATCATTATTTATTATAACAATGATTATAATAAATGATAATGACTTATTAATAACTAAGATAGAATTATTTGCAAAACACCTGCCTTTCGCGTGTGATTTTATGATAGTAACGCTTGACTATATATTGTGATATATTGCAAGTTAATAAACTTCATACACATGGAACTTAAAAATAGAAAGTATATCCTTAGTAAATACTATTCAGTCTCTATACTAATACGCTTGTTTGTAGCTATGTACCTATCGTTCGTGTGTTTCGAAACACTCTGTCTCTGAAATCACAGATGGTTTATCTGTAATTTCAGGAAGTTTTCCAAGCAGATATGGCATTAAATAACCCGCGAAGGTTAATATACCATTAAACAAATAAATAAACAAACCATATGCAACCTGGACATCGAAAAACTCTTACTAAACAACTAAACAAAAATGGGTATCGGAATATAGAAAGAATGTTATTTCCTAACCTCTAGGCGTAAAATAACCCTAAACTGGTTGATAAGCTTCTCTTAAGGGCACGTTAATTTTTGAGCGGAGTACAGCTGGTTAAATTTTTCTTAAAAACTATCTCTACGAATCGTTCAAAACTTTGCCGGCATTAAATGACCCATCGAGTTTGATATGCCGTAAAACCAAACAAACAAACAAATTCTTTAGCGAGGATGGTATAATCCCGCCTTATCTTAGATTAAAAATTCGGGCTACAGACTTACTGGTCTTTTGTGGAATGCTATTTAAGAATCTCACTCGAGAACATTATCCCGATTTTATCATTATCACTTCTCTTTGTTGATAAGAAGTAGGTATGAGAAAAAATGAAGTTTATCATTGGAGTCCCTTTTTTTGTATGGAGACGCCAAAAGTCATTATTCTCTCGATTCATTAATAATCTTTGAACCAAAAAAATGAACCGACATTCGTTTTTTTATTCGTTTTCACCCGCTCATAATCTCATCTTCATATCATTCAGCCTCCATAGATTTACATCTTTTTTAAAAACAGGACATCCGTATATATATATATATATATATATATATATATATATATATATATATATATATATAAAGGCAGTTCAAATATATATATATATATATATATATGTATATAAAGGCAGTTCAAATATATATATATATATATATATTTGCATATTTGTGTAATACACACACACATACACACACACACACACACACACATATATATATACATATATGTATGTATATATCAAATCATCATATAACTCCGCCTCCATAGACTTACATTTTTTTTCAAAACAGCACATCCTTAACTCTTATATATATATATATATATATATATATATATATATATATATATATATATATATATATATATATATATATATATATATATATATATATATATATATATATATATATATATATATATATATATATATATAAACACACACATACGTTCATATATATATATATTCGTATATATATATATATATATATATATATATATATATTATATATATATATATATATATATATATATATATATATAAAGGCATATATATATATATATATATATATATATATAATTCATAAACACACACATACGTTCATATATATATTCATGTATATATATATATATATATATATATATATATATATATATAAACGCACTTCATATATATATATATATATATATATATATATATATA
>CM042154.1:9625982-9630982 GCA_023376005.1 Doryteuthis pealeii | reverse complement strand
TTACAAATACTGGACATTTTAAAGTAGAATTTCAATGCTATTTCTATGTATATTTTCATTTCTAAATATCTTCAAATATAAATCAAATCTTCATAATTTACAAATACTGGACATTTTAAAGTAGAATTTCAATGCTATTTCTATGTATATTTTCATTTCTAAATATCTTCAAATATAAATCAAATCTTCATAATTTACAAATACTGGACATTTTAAAGTAGAATTTCAATGCTATTTCTATGTATATTTTTCATTTCTAAATATCTTCAAATATAAATCAAATCTTCATAATTTACAAATACTGGACATTTTAAAGTAGAATTTCAATGCTATTTCTATGTATATTTTCATTTCTAAATATCTTCAAATATAAATCAAATCTTCATAATTTACAAATACTGGACATTTTAAAGTAGAATTTCAATGCTATTTCTATGTATATTTTCATTTCTAAATATCTTCAAATATAAATCAAATCTTCATAATTTACAAATACTGGACATTTTAAAGTAGAATTTCAATGCTATTTCTATGTATATTTTCATTTCTAAATATCTTCAAATATAAATCAAATCTTCATAATTTACAAATACTGGACATTTTAAAGTAGAATTTCAATGCTATTTCTATGTATATTTTCATTTCTAAATATCTTCAAATATAAATCAAATCTTCATAATTTACAAATACTGGACATTTTAAAGTAGAATTTCAATGCTATTTCTATGTATATTTTCATTTCTAAATATCTTCAAATATAAATCAAATCTTCATAATTTACAAATACTGGACATTTTAAAGTAGAATTTCAATGCTATTTCTATGTATATTTTCATTTCTAAATATCTTCAAATATAAATCAAATCTTCATAATTTACAAATACTGGACATTTTAAAGTAGAATTTCAATGCTATTTCTATGTATATTTTCATTTCTAAATATCTTCAAATATAAATCAAATCTTCATAATTTACAAATACTGGACATTTTAAAGTAGAATTTCAATGCTATTTCTATGTATATTTTCATTTCTAAATATCTTCAAATATTAATCAAATCTTCATAATTTACAAATACTGGACATTTTAAAGTAGAATTTCAATGCTATTTCTATGTATATTTTCATTTCTAAATATCTTCAAATATAAATCAAATCTTCATAATTTACAAATACTGGACATTTTAAAGTAGAATTTCAATGCTATTTCTATGTATATTTTCATTTCTAAATATCTTCAAATATAAATCAAATCTTCATAATTTACAAATACTGGACATTTTAAAGTAGAATTTCAATGCTATTTCTATGTATATTTTCATTTCTAAATATCTTCAAATATAAATCAAATCTTCATAATTTACAAATACTGGACATTTTAAAGTAGAATTTCAATGCTATTTCTATGTATATTTTCATTTCTAAATATCTTCAAATATAAATCAAATCTACCTATTTTTTGCACAAAATGCAAGAACCGGTGATATTTAATGTGTATATATATATTTACTTTGTCGTTTGTTTTCTATTTTTGTAGTTTTATCCGGACATACATACATATACACCAACTGTTCTTTATATATGTATAGACGACCATCGACAGGTCTTGCATTCTGTTGGGAATCAAGTGGCAGCACCTCTGCAGAGGGGTAAGACTCCCGCAATGGGGCCATCTGTTGGCCGTGGGTGGTGACCCGTGATTATTAAGGATAGAGCCCAGGTGGATGAGCAGTTCATGACATGCAATACTCCACTTTGGCCCTATCTTGGGCTAGACGGGCGGTCGGAGAGGCCCCCTCCGATCAATCAGCTGGTCACGTCAAGCCCTAGCACCTATATGATTTTCCCAACCCTATTGCCCTTATGGCAAGCCCCAACCCCTTTTTATCATATGGGTGCTAGAAGGCGGTGGCTGTGGGTCTACATGTCCTGGGAATGACGTTAAACTCTATCTGATGGTGGGGTTCCAATTTTGGAGGTTTGGGGAATGTGGAGCACCCCTTCATCACCATTGCTCCCTGGTCCACTCTGACCCGGAGTGGTATTACCTGTTAGGGCCATCTATGGGTTAAATAGAAAAATTATTTATAAAAAATTGTTATTATCCATTTAGAATTGATTTATTTCAAAACTTTATCGGCATTAACCACTGAGGTTGATATGCCGTAAAACAAAACAAACAAACAAATCAAGTGGCAGCAAGACTCCTCGATGGTGTCATAGTGTCAAATCAGCGCCTCCTTATGCCTCCAAACTGAGCTGAGGGCAAGGGAAATAAGCGATAATTGTTCCGGGGAGACAGGATAGAAATTATAAAGAAATGTGTTTGTCTAGGCGGGAGGAGAAAAAAAAAAAGAGCTAAAAACGGAGCCATAAAAAAGGAGTGAAGAAGCTGAATGTGTATTATTTAGCTTCATAAAAACACCATTTAGAGATGTTTATCGCTACTAATCGCCAGATTGTTGCCTGTCTTGAGGTCTTAAAAGAAAGAGACTTGGGGTTTTATGATGTGAGCCTCTTATGTACAATACGATCACACCCGGGAGATATTAGTCAATAAACAGATTACCATATATTATATATATATATATATATATATATATATATACACACACACACATATATATATATACACACCACACACACACCACACACACACACACATATATATATATATATATGTGTGTGTGTATATGGTCTTGGTCTGTTGATCGCATAGTAGAGGAACTGAGAGCTACCAAGCGTAACTGACCTCTGTCTGCAGAGAGAGAGAGAGAGAGAGAGAGAGAGGAGAGAGAGAGAGAGAAGAAGAGAGAGAGAGAGATGGAGGAGAGAGGAGAGAGAGAGAGAGAGAGAGAGAGAGAGAGAGAGAGAGAGATGGAGAGAAGAGGAGAGAGAGAGAGTAAAGAATGTGAGGAGTGATATTTGTTCTCATGCCGAGAAGCTGACAGTTACTGAGCGCCACTGAATTCTGTGTCTACACACACTCACAGTATGACTGTGTGTGTTGTGTGTGTAAGAGAGAGAGAGAGAGGAGAGAGAGAGAGAGAGAGAGAGAGAGAGAGAGAGAGAGAGAGAGAGAGGGGAAGAGTTGGATATATATATATATATATGCAAACATTGTCTTGGTATGATGATTTTCAAACGAGAAACTGTCTGTGTCGATACATACACATACAGTGCGTGTGTGTGTGTGTGTGTGTGTGTGTGAGAGAGAGAGAGAGAGAGAGAGAGAGAGAGAGAGAGAGAGAGAGAGAGAGAGAGAGAGAGAGATATTCGTTCATATGCGAATACATAGGCCACACACACACACACACACAGATATATTATATATATATATATATATATATATATATATATATATATATATATAAAGATGAACAAAAACTGATATGACAAAAACGTCAAGCCCTTGCACCTGTCTCAACCCTATACCTTATGGAAAGTCCCAATCCTTTTTATTATTATATACGGTTAGAAGGGCAGTGTCTTAGTGTCTTCATGTCCTGGGTAATGACGTTAAACCCTATCTGACGGTGAAGAATGTGGTGTGCCCCTTCATCACCATTACTTCCTGGTGTACTCTGACTCGGAGTAGTAATATACCTTTTTGGGTCCGATCTATGGGTTAGATAGAAAAAATCAATTTAAAATATGTTTTAAAAGATTGAGTTAAAATTGGTTTTTGAAAAAAAAAAAAAGAGTTTGAAATAGATTTGGAATTCCCACCAAGAAGGAAACCACTTTGGCTTAAAATAACCCAACAAATTTTGACATGCCGTAAAATCCAATTATCTTTTCTGTTTTTTTTAAATTACTTTTTTTTAGGTTTTCTTCATTCTTTTCTGTTTTCTTCATGCTTTTTTAATTTTTTAAAACTCTTTCTGTTTTCTTCATTCTTGTCTGTTTTCTGCCCTCTTTTCTGTTTTCTTCATTCTTTTCTGTTTTCTTCATACTTTTCTTTTTTAAAAACTCTTTCTGTTTTCTTCATTCTTGTCTGTTTTCTTCCTCTTTTCTGTTTTCTTTCATTCTTTTCTTTTCTTCATGCTTTTCTTTTTTTAAAACTCTTTCTGTTTCTTCATTCTTGTCTGTTTTTCTGCCCTCTTTTCTGTTTCCTTCATTTTTTCTGTTTTCTTCATCCTTTTCTTTTTTTAAAACTCTTTCTGTTTTCTTCATTCTTGTCTGTTTTCCTCCCTCTTTTTGTTTTTCATTCTTTTTGTTTTCTTCCTTTTCTTTTTAACTCTTTCTGTTTTCTTCATTTCTTGTCTGTTTTCTTCCCCTCTTTCTTGTTTCCTTCATTCTTGTCAGTTTCTTCCTCTTTTCTGTTTTTCCCTCTTCTGTTTCTTCCCTCTTTCTGTTTTTTCTCCTCTTTTCTGTTTTCTTCATTCTTTTCTTTACACTTTCCGTTTTTTCATTCTTTTCTGCTTTCTTCACTTTTTAAGCTTTCTTTCTCTTTTTTCTATTTTCTTCCCTCTTTTCTGTTTTCTTCATTCTTTTCTTTTTTCACTTTCCGTTTGTTCATTCTTTTCAGTTTTCTTCACCTTTTTAAGGCTTTCTTCATCTTTTCTGTTTTCTTCCTCTTTTCTGTTTTCTTCATTCTTTCTTTTTACACTTTCCGTTTTTTCATTCTTTTCTGTTTCTTCACTTTTTAAGCTTTTCTTCTCTTTTTCTATTTATTCCCTCTTTCTGTTTTCTTCATTTTCTTTTCTCACTTTCCGTTTGTTCATTCTTTTCAGTTTTCTTCACCTTTTTAAGGCTTTCTTCCTCTTTTTCTGTTTCTTCCCTCTTTTCTATTTTCTTCATTCTTTTATTTTTTCACTTTCCGTTTTTTCATTCTTATCTATTTTCTTCACTTTTTAAGGTTTTCTTCATTCTTTTCTTTTTTCTTCATTCCATAATGAACTTAAAATTGTGGAACATGAAGATAAAGGTTGTATAAATTTGTGTCAGAATAATAATAATAATAATAATAATAATAATAATAATAATAATAAAAGTTAT
>CM042154.1:9600982-9615982 GCA_023376005.1 Doryteuthis pealeii | reverse complement strand
TAAATTATAAATGTTTCAAAATTAAAAGGTAAGGCATCCAAATTAAATTATAAATTTTCAAATTAAAAGGTAAGGCATCCCAATTAAAATTAAATGTTTCAAATTAAAAGGTAAGGCATCCAAATTAAATTATAAATGTTTCAAATTAAAAGGTAAGCATCCCAAATGTTTCAAATTAAAGGTAAGGCATCAATTAAATTATAAATTTTCAAATTAAAAGTAAAGGCATCCAAATTAAATTATAAATTTCAAATTAAAAGGTAAGGCATCCCAATTAAATTATAAATGTTTCAAATTAAAAGGTAAGGCATCCCAATTAAATTATAAATGTTTCAAATTAAAAGGTAAGGCATCCAAATTAAATTATAAAATGTTTCAAATTTAAAGGTAAGACATCCCAATTAAATTATAAATGTTTCAAATTAAAAGGTAAGGCATCCCAATTAAATTATAAATATTTCAAATTAAAAGTAAGGCATCCCAATTAAATTATAAATATTTCAATTAAAAGGTAAGACATCCCAATTAAATTATAAATATTTCAAATTAAAAGGTAAGGCATCCCAATTAAATTATAAATGTTTCAAATTAAAGGTAAGGCATCCAAATTAAATTATAAATATTTCAAATTAAAAGGTAAGGCATCCCAATTAAATTATAAATGTTTCAAATTAAAAGTAAGGCATCCAAATTAAATTATAAATATTTCAAATTAAAATAAGGCATCCCAATTAAATTATACATATTTCAAATTAAAAGGTAAGGCATCCCAATTAAATTATAATATTTCAAATTAAAAGGTAAGGCATCCAAATTAAATTATAAATATTTCAAATTAAAAGGTAAGTCATCCAAATTAAGTTATAAATATTTCAAATTAAAAGGTAAGGCATCCCAATTAAATTATAAATGTTTCAAATTAAAAGGTAAGGCATCCCAATTAAATTATAAATGTTTCAAATTAAAAGGTAAGGCATCCAAATTAAATTATAAATGTTTCAAATTAAAAGGTAAGGCATCCAAATTAAATTATAAATGTTTCAAATTAAAAGGTAAGGCATCCAATTAAATTATAAATATTTCAAATTAAAAGGTAAGGCATCCCAATTAAATTATAAATATTTCAATTAAAAGGTAAGGCATCCCAATTAAATTATAAATGTTTCAAATAAAAGGTAAGGCATTCAAATTAAAAGGTACGTCATTCAGATTAAAAGTTAATAAATTCAAATTAAAAGGTGAGACACTGAAATTAAAAGATACGTCATTCAAATTATGGTGAAACAATCAAATATATGGTAAGGCATTTAATTTAAAAGATGAAGCTTTCTTTTATGTGAAGCACCACATCTACCGTCAGCTCCCAGATGCTATTTACCGTACCGATCATATTACCCAAACTGTGCTACTCATGTGCTGAGTTGACGAGAGCCGGTATCGATTATGGAACCTTGCTTGTCTTAGGCGGATGATCTACCGACTGAGATAAACCGGTTTCATATTAAATAAAATGTCCGGTTCCTAGAACTATAGAACTACGTGGGACACTTAAAGAAGGCTGGAGGATGTAACGGTTGAAACGTATTGACTATAAAGAGACAAACATGATTTTTGACTCACATCGGTTATCCATTCTCTCAGGTAAATTGTTGTTAACAATTTCATGAACTTTAACAACTGAGCTGAATTCTAGACACACACACTCGAACGCACGTACGCGCGTGCGCACAGAGAGAGAGAGAGAGAGAGAGAGAGAGAGAGAGAGAGAGAGAGAGAGAGAGAGAGATTTTGTAGTTGGCTGGAATGTTCTGGAAGCTATGGAGATTAATTGACGTCACTTCCTGGCTTAGCAAACTCAAGTCTTCGAATTGGAAATTTAATTTCCATTAAGACGTAGCATGGCAGCCATTAATAATGATTTAGAGAAATAAAATTAAATCGCCGAAAGATCTCGAGGGCAGTGGACGTCGCGCTGTATAGATCTGTTAGGCAGAGATCTAATGAAGGTTTGGGCTGAACAGGTGAAATATAAAGGGTTAAGAATCAAAATACACACACACACACACACACACACACACACACACACACACACATATATATATATATATATATATATATATATATATGAAGAAAGGAAGTGAATCCGACGGTATGTAGTATATTAGGAAAAATGAAAAAACACAGGTTTAAATGAGTTAAGTGGTGAGTTTATTGGCCGACGCTGCAGTGTTTCGATCTATCAGCGTCGGCCAATAAACTCACCACTTAACCCATTTAAACCTGTGTTTTTTCATTTTTCCTAATATACTACATACCGTCGGATTCACTTCCTTTCTTCATATATATATATATATATATATATAATATAGATTCATTTGCCCATTCCGAGAGTACCCCTAAGAAAATAAACTATACACTAATAGCTACATTGGCCATACAACAACAACACTGTCCCGCCGTCTCACATACCATCTCTCCGATACTAGCGCCATAAAACAACACTTAATTAAAAAACACCCAGAAAAATCCACCTCCCCTCGAAATTAGGAAAATTTTAAACGAAGATACTAAAATTATCTACAAAATTAATAAGAAGAAACGCCTACAGATCCTAGAAGCCACAATCATAAAAAATAAAAAACCTAACATCAACAAAATAGCATTTAAAGTTGGAGACAACGTATTAAATATCTTTAGTAACCAACACACTTAACTTACACCCCCTTTTTAAAAAATAATAGACTCTCCAAATTTAATAAAAACATAGATAAAAGAACTAAAAAAAAAATGAACTAAAAACCAAATTATATACCCCATGATGACGACTGGCGAAACAGTCGAAAGCGCTCGGGATATATGTATGGGAAATATTATATACCAATTGAATCCAGACTCAAAAAAGATCACAGGAAGACTAGAAAAAATACAAATCCAAAAAATGGAGAAAGAATACTCCGTGTTGTTCAATACCACATACCTAGAAAATAACTTGCTGCTAAAATACACAAACATATATATATATATATATATATATATATATATATATATATAGAGAGAGAGAGATAAAAGGTGGCTTACCGGTGAATCCGGGCACAATCGTTGGAGGTGCACAAAATCCAGGTGTTAAGTCAGCGATATAACAAATACAAATAGCTCAATACAAAGTCCAGCAAATTTATTAAATTTATTTATTATTGTATTCATTTCTTTTATATGTATGTATATATATATATATATATATATATATATATATATATATATATATATATATATAGTTGGCTGGTTGGTTGGTTTGGATTTATGGCATGTCAAACCATTGGGTGATTTTTGCCAAAGACGTTTTTGTTGTGTTCATTCTTGATGGAACCTCAATCTTAAAAAAAAAACACCTTTTAAAATTCATGTTTGTTTTTTTTAACTCATACCCTAACAGGTACTACCACTCCATTTCACGCCTCTTTAGTGTGGCTAGACACAACAACTAACTCCAACCAGTAGCAAATCCGGACTGACTTTACGCCCGTCCGATCCGTTAACCTCTCGGCCATTGCCAGCTGCTGTTTAAGATGCGGTGTTTTAACTGTTTTAAATACATACATCTGTGTATATACTTTACGATCACCAGAGAGATCAAATCCGTAAATAAATGAGCATTGCGTTATGCTGGCGGTGAAAGTTTATTAAAATCGCTCCTAAAGAGATCTACCGAGTTACGGGAGCATATAATAAGTCATCCACAGACACGTGTTTCGGCGTTTCAGGCCTCTTCAGTGTGGCTAGATACAACAACTAACTTCGACCAGAAGCGAACCCCGACTGACTTTACGCCTGTCCGATCCGTTAACCAGCTGCTGTTTAAGGAGCGGTGTTTTAACTGTTTTAAATACATACATTTGTGTATATACTTTACGTCGGGTTTCACATGACCACCCAATCAATTGGTTGGTCATATCAAGTCTTATCACCTATGATTTCCCCGACCGTATTCTTCAAATTGCTTTTATAGCAAATAGCCAACTCTTTTTATCATATAGGTGCTAGAAGGCCGTGATTGAAAGTCAGTCACCAGTATAGTAATTCTACCAATTTATTAATACATATAAAGTCTATAAAAATCATTATGAAACCAGGTTATAAAACCAAACCAATATTTAATTACAAATTATTCGCTTAAAATCATATATTAAAAGAATCCGTGGTGTAATGGTTAAAGTCATGGGAAATGGACTCGTCGCCCCGAGTTCAAATCCTGGACGTGGTAATTGCATTTCATTTAGCGCTAATATCCTTGGGAAAGGTATGAATCCTACTCTCCCTCCAGCTATAGTAGGGCGGACTGGGCTCTTTAACCTTGGTCAGGCAACCGGTCTAGGAGAAGGAAAACTCTGAATTCAAAACCTGTTGAACCTCGCTTAAGAAATTGACCTTGTGGGACATCCAGCTCGTGCGGAGGGGTTGGTAAATATATATTAAAAACAATATTTGGCGTTAAATAGCCCCCAACGGTTGATATGTCATTAAAGAAAATAACCAATATAACCATATAAAAACATTTAATTTCTTTATTGTCAAATACCTGTTACTAGACATTCTAGACGTCTCACCTGTTAATCATCAGATAAGAGTGATATTATTTAAGGTCAAATTTTAATTAATTTTAATTAATTTTTAAAATGAAAAGCAGACAACATTTTGGCAGTGCCTAAATTACAGTATGAATAAAATGACAAAATGTCTGCTCATCAGTTTGGTCGGCTTCTCACTTTCAGAAATCTACTTATTCATTGATACACAAATGCAAAATATACCATATCCCCAACCTCAATTCTTTTTCAGGAACACTGATAGTAGTAAGATTGGGGTACTTACTACTCACATAAATCCCCAAATGGGTTTGAATGGGCTCTTTAGCCTTGGTCGGCAACCCATCAACTCAAGGAGACGTCTGACACAAAACCTCCGCTGCCTTTCAAGGAAATGCTAGGGGAGTAAACCCCGAAAACAAATCAAGATCTGGAGTACCTAAGGTGGTGTGATGCTGAAATCCAGTGCTACCCATTAACTCCTGCGACATTACCGTTGTCAAACTGCATTGGTCCCTTACCTTTCCTTTGGATCATAGCAGCAGTGTGTAGAGGGGGGATTTGCTGTATGGGCAACAGCTCATCCTCCATATGAAACCGCCCAGGCAATGTAGTTCAAGTTAACAAAAAAAAAACAAAAAAAAAAACAAACTATTTCGGCCACTAAAGTGATAACGCACACAATTCTTACACTGTAAATGTTTTGTGATGTTTTAGAGGTAATTGCAGGAGACTGTGTTCAAATTAAAGGCATTTTACAAAAAGATTTAAGGGATATATAAGACACATTTCAGGATTTTAAACGCCCTAATAATATGGCCAGTTTTGAGAGAAATCTAACTCAATTCTTATAGAGGCATCGTTAATAAATAAGATCTATTCTATTCTATGTATTATTGATTTTGATTATAAATTAAATATTCGTTGATAAACTTGCGCAAATCTGGAGGGTATTTTGACGTAAGCAGTGACGTATTATCGGTTACACAGACAGAGACCGAATTTCCATTATAATAAGATGCAAAAGCCATCCCTGTAGAAGAACAGTAGTGGTACTATTTAACCCCGTAGCTGGGGAACTTTTAATCGGTGGAACATTTATTTATTTATTTATTTATTTATTTATTCAGAGACAGAAGAAGAAAGAAGAAGAAATATGTTTATTTTCACGCATTACATTTCTTTTTTTACAAAAAACACAACAAATGATTATTAATGTTGTGGAGGATGATCACTAATTAGGATTAAGCCTATTCTACTAGTGACCACCTATGCTATTTCATAGGATTTCAGGTTTAAATAGATTTAAAATATTTTAACAGATGTAAGTAATTCTTTGAAAAAAGAACAAAGGTTATTAATTCTAAATATACAGTTGAGACTGGATCTCTTTTTTGTTGGTATTTGATTACTTCTCTTTTAAACCAAACAATAGTAATTTCTCCATTAGAGAGAGAGAGAGAGAGAGAGAGAGAGAGAGAGAGAGAGAGAGAGAGAGAGAGAGAGAGAGAGCAAAAAGAAGAAGAGAGAGACCAAGAAGATATGGAGAAGAAGACGAGAGAGAGAGAGAGAGAGAGAGAGAGAGAGATATGCGCGTGTGTGTCTTACTAGGGACCCATTTTGTGAGCGCGCCGTCTATATTGTTCTATTTCGTCTTTCCTGGTCTCCTATTCAATCAGTCAATTAAAGTTTCTGTTCCTTCACCCCCACCCCAAACGCCCTTCTCTCACCGCCTTACAGCACCCACATCTTAAATTCTTAATGGCCCTCTTTAATTATCTCATTGTTGATTTCGTTTCTTTCACCGCTTTTCCCCCTTGGAGACCGCCACCTGATAGCTCGCATTCTCCTTCATTCGCTCACTCTGTCAGTCTGTTTGTTTGTCTCTCTCACTCTATCTCTCTGTCTGTCTTGCGTTTTACAGACACACACAATAAGAAGTGTGTCCGTAAGTATCAATCAATCTTTCTCTCTCATTCTCTCACTCTGTGTGTCTGTCTCTTCACTCTGTCTGCCTGTCTGTCTCCTGTTTATCGGTCTCTCTCTCTCTTTCTCTCTCTCTCACACTGTCTAACTGCCCGTCTTTTGCGTTTTACAGACACACACAATAAAATGTGTGTCCTTGTGTCTCTGTCAATCTTACCAATCGACTAGTAAGTAAGTAAGTCGACGGGCGGCCTAAAGTCGGTATCAGCAAGTCAGCGAGGGAGTCTATCCCCTTTTCACTAGCGCTAGACCAAGGAGATTGTTTTTAGCATCTGAGGTGGAGCGCCACACCTACCATCAGCTCCTTACTTTACCGCACAGATCCCTGTGCTACTCATACGCTGAGTTGGCGGGCACCGGTATCGAACTAGGAACCTTGTGGTTTCTAGCCGAACGCTCTACCGACTGAGCTAACCCGGCCCCAAAACACAAAGCAAGAAAACACACACACACACACACACACACACACACACACACACACACACACACACACACACACACACACACACACAAATAAATAAATAAATAAAACGAAACAAAAAGACGAAACACTATCCCCAAAAGAAAAACGTATAGAATTTCTAGAAAAATTAATGAATACTTCTTTTAAAAAGATTCTTTGTTGACGTATTTATCATAAAACTAGCAGCGGTTCCCCGGCGTCGCCTGGGTAGAGGGGATATTTTTAAAAAGTTAGTCTCGCAGATCCATTATTACTTATCACGAGTGAGATCCTCGCTAGTTGCCCCATAAAAATTCCCACGGAAATATATAACAATATGGTAAGAAATTTCCATTCGATGATTTACAATCTTTTCTAAGAATAAGATATAAAAGATGCAATTAATTCAATCAATCAATATTATATTTCAAGGCGAAAAAAAACAAACAAAAAACACACACACACACAAAAGATAAACAAAATAACACGCTAATGACTTTCCCTTCTATTACTTTTCAAATTTAAATTTTTAAATATATTCCCCAAATATAAATCAAATCTTAATTATTTTTTATAAAAATCAAGCCCCGGTGATATTTAATGTGTATATATATTTACTCGTCTTTTAGCTTTCATTAACCCCCCCCCCACAATTCTTCTTTTGACTTCCGCATAACCTCACTCTAATGTTATCTTCCGTCTCCTTCCCCACCTTTTTTTAGCTGCCCACCCTTCTGTTAGCTTCCGCTCCCACTCTTCTTTTAGTCTTCTCCTGTGGTACTACGCTGATCACGGGACCAAATGTGGTACTATTACAAACCCACATTGACATAACGCACACGATTAGTGAGTTAGAGTGAATTCAGATAAGAGAGTTCTTTAATGATAGAGAGATATATTAGAGAGAGAGAGAGAGAGAGAGAGAGAGAGAGAGAGAGAGAGAGAGAGAGATATTAGAGACAAATTAGACTTACTTGGTGAGGAGATCTTACTTGCTTCTTGCTGATCCTTCTACCATCTCCCTCGGCTGTCATCTTATTGTCTAGTTGGGTTGACTTCAAACTAACTTCTTAACTAAGGGCTGTTTCTTCTGACTATGGGGCTGATTTGTTTGTTTGTTTTGTTTTGTTTTACGGCATATCAACCTCAGTGGGTCATTTAATGCCGATAAAGTTTTGAAATAAATCAATTCTTAATGGATAATACAATTTTTTTTATAAATACATTTTTCTATTTAACCCATAGATGGGACCCTAACAGGTTCTACCACTCCGGGTCAGAGTGGACCAGGGAGCAATAGTGATGAAGGGGTGTTCCACATTCCCCAAACCTCCAAAACTGGAACCTCGCCATCAGATAGAGTTTAACGTCATTCCCAGGACATGTAGACCCGCAGCCACCGCCTTCTAGCATCCATATGATAAAAAGGGGTTGGGGCTTGCCATAAGGGCAATAGGGTTGGGAAAATCATATAGGTGCTAGGGCTTGACGTGACCAGCCAATTGATCGGACGAGGCCTCTCCGACCGCCCGTCTAGCCCAAGATAGGGCCAAAGTAGAGTATTGCATGTCATGAACTGCTCATCCACCTGGGCTCTATCCTTAAGCATCACGGGTCGCCACCCACGGCCAACAGGTGGCCCCATTGGAGGAGTATTACCCCTCTGCAGAGGTGCAGTCGGTGCATTCTAACGCCCGAGCCGGGGCTGATTTGGTCATTGCAATTGAATTAACAAGACATTTTTGATGCTTGATCAAACTTTTATTTTATTTTTGTGCCCATATCACCGCGCGAGGAGACTCTCGCTCTAGTTATAGTTTCCGCTTCCCTAACTCTTCTTTGAACTTCTTCCCACTCTCACTCTTAGCTTCCGTTTAACCTCACTCGTTTTTTTAGTTTCAGCCTACCCCCCACTGCTCTCCTCACTTCTGCCCACTCTCACTCCTCTTTTTGCTTCCGCCTCCTTTTTTTTTATCACCCTCCTACTCTCATTATTCTCTGAGCTTCCCCCTGAAAGAAAACTAAAAGATATACAAATTATTGGACTTGGCAGGAGAACTGAATACCCCCCCCCCCAAAAAAAAAAAAGATACACAAAAAAACTGTGTAACATGATGATAAAGGCCGTACTAATTGTAATCGGCGCCGTTGGGACGGTCGCCAAGGGTTTTGAAAAGAGTATGGGTGAATTGGAAATCAGAGGAAGAATCGAGACCATTCAAACAACAGCACTGTTGGGATCGGTTGGAATACTAAGAAGAGTCCCGGAGACTTTAGGAGACTTGCTGTCACTCAGCCTCCAGTGAAAGACCACAAGGTGGGTGTCAAAAAACTTCCATAGAGTGAATGATAATGTGGCGATCTGTGACTGCACCGAGGAGAATGCTGGAGATTCGGGAAAAAACTTTCCATTGGTTTACATAACTGTCAATAAATCTCTCATCGATGAAAATAATGAAAGGTAAACATTGATTAAAAGCTGAAACAACCCCCCCCCAAAAAAAAAGAAACAAAGAGAAAAACAAACAAACAAAAAGCAAAACAAAAAACAAACCAAGAACAAACAAAAACCAACAGAGACGGGTATTTTCCTTTCGAGTTTTCGCTGAGACGATGGCATGAAAAAGGTGGAACAATAACAATCCCCCCCCTCCACAAACCATCCCCCACAAAACAAACAAAACAAACAAAAACAACATAAGTATTTTCGTTTAGAATCTAGTCTTTCTTTTTCTTTTTCTCTGTCATTATTCGTGCTTATCTATTTCTCTCTCGTATTCTTTCTTTCTTTCTTTCTTTCTTTCTTCTCCCTTTCTTTCTCTCCCTCACTCTCTTTCTGCCACTCTTTCTTTCTCTTCCTCACTTTCTTTCTTTCTTTCTTTCTTTCTTTCTTTCTTTCTTCTCTCTTTCTTTCTCTCCTCACTCTCTTTCTGTCACTCTTTCTTTCTTTCTTTCTTTCTTTCTTCTTTCTTTCTCTCCCCCACTCTCTTTCTGTCACTCTTTCTGTCACTCTTTCTTTCTTTCTTTCTTTCTTTCTTTCTCTTTCTCCCTCACTCTCTTTTCTTTCTTTCTTTCTTTCCCTCACTCTCTTTTTCACTCTTTCTTTCTTTTCTTTTTTTCTTTCATTCTTTCTTTCTTTCTTCTCTCCTCACTCTCTTTCTGTCACTCTTTCTTTCTTTCTTTCTTTCTTTCTTTCTTTCTTTTCTCTCTCTTTCTTTCTCTGCCTCACTCTCTTTCTGTCACTCTTCTTTCTTTCTTTTTTTTTCTTTCATTCTTCTCTCTCTTCCTTTTCTCCCTCATTCTCTTTCTGCCACTCTTTCTTTCTTTCTTTCTTTCTTCTCTCTTTCTTTCTCTCCCTCACTCTCTTTCTTTCTTCTTTCTTTCTTTCTTTCTTTCTTTCTCTCCTTCACTCTCTTTCTGTCACTCTTTCTTTCTTTCTTTCTTCTTTCTTTCTTTCTTTCTTTCTCTCTTTCTTTCTCCTCCCTCACTCTCTTTCTGTCACTCTTTCTTTCTTTCTTTCTTTCTTTCCCTCCCTCACTCTCTTTCTGTCACTCTTTCTTTCTTTTTTTCTTTCTTCTCTCTTTCTTTCTCTCCCTCACTCTCTTTCTGTCACTCTTTCTTTCTTTCTTTCTTTCTTCTCTTTTTCTTCCTCTCTCTCACTCTCTTTCTGTCACTCTTTCTTTCTTTCTTTCTTTCTTTCTTTCTTTCTTTCTTTCTTTCTTTCTGTCACTCTCTGTCCTTTCTTTCACTCTTCGCCGATTCCCCTTCCATCTCTCTTTGTCCTTTCATCTTTCTTCATCCGTTCTCTTCCAAACACACGCACTCTCTCCCCCCCCTATGTCCATATTCACAATCTTTTTCATTTGTCTTGTTAAAGACAAACGAAAAATGAAAGAAAAGAAAGCAGTATGTCGTCATCATGGAGGGCTGGAACAGTAACAAAAAAAAAGCAAAAAAGAAAAAAAAAGCAACTTAGACGGTTATTTTCGTTTAGAATCTAGAATTTCTTTTTCTTTTTCTCTGTCATTATTCGTCTTTATCTGTTTCCCTCTCGTATTCTTTCTTTCTTTCTTTCTTTCTTTCTTTCTTTCTTTCTTTCTTTCTTTAAACCAATTTCTTTCTTTTTTTCTTTCTTTCTTTCTTTCTTAAACCAATTTCTTCTCTTTCTTCTTTCTTTCTTTCTTTAACCAATTTTTTCTTTCTTTCTTTCTTCTTTCTTTCTTTTTTTCTTTCTTTCTTTAAACCAATTCTTTCTTCTTTCTTTCTTTCTTTCTTTAAACCAATTTTTCTTTCTTTCTTTTTTTTCTTTCTTTCTTTCTTTTCAATTTTCTTTCTTCTTCTTTCTTTCTTTCTTTTCTTTCTTTCTTTCTTTCTTTTTTTCTTTCTTCTTTCTTTCTTCTTTCTTCTTTCTCTATGTCTTTATTTCCCCTCCGTCAATTTCTCACCCATCTCTCTTTGTCCTTTTATTTCCCTCTTCACCCGTTCTCTTTCAAACACACAAACACCCACTCTCTCCCCACTAGCCCTTTCCCTTATTCTCCATCTCTTTCGTTTGTCTTTAACAACCCCCCCAAAAAAAAACAAACAAAAACAAAACAAAATAAAACAAAACAAAGAAAAAACCACCGGTATGTCATCATCATCAAACACGATCGAAAACGCACAAAAAAAAGAAAAAAAAAAGAATAAAAGAAATGATTCTTCATCGATTGTTGTGGTGAAAATGACGAACTCACTCCCGCCATTTTGTCGAGATTGAATATGGCGGCGTCCGCGAAACAAGCAGAAGGGAAAGTTGATCGAGAACGAGGCTGGCTGTCAAAATGCGTCATTTGCGATCATTTTTGTTGTCGACTCTGTTTACTGATGCGGACAAATAGTAAGAGATGGCGTACAAGGAGAAGACAGAATGTTGACAGCGGGGGTGATGTAGGGACACAGGAATTTGAAGCAAGAGGACTACACTCAACAGTGTCACTGCCCGAATAACGACGGATGCAAGATGGATCAATATAGCGCCCTATCCTTACACACACACACAAACACACAAACACACAGACACGCTTACACACACCACACACACACACACACACACACACACATTATATATTATATATATATATATATATATATATATATACACATACACCCACATACAAACACACACATATATATGTTGTGGAGTCCACTTACGCTTCTTTGTCAGTATATCTGATAAGTCTCTCTCTCTCTCTCTCTCTCTCTCTCTCTCTTCTCTATATATATATATATATATATATATATATATATGTTTTAATGTATGAGTAGTAGCTTACCGGTGGGTACGAGTACGATCGTTGGAAGCGCACAGTATCCAGGGGCTAAGACTGAGAAAAAACAAATACAAAGTGCTCAATACAATGTAGAGCAAAAATTTATTTATATAATGGATAAAAGTAACCTACTCGAGTTTCATCGATTGATTCTTCAGGGTTACACCCGTTGAATTAATCGAGTTTTCCAACTGAGATTAATCGAAAACTCGATTAATTCAATGGATGTAACCCTGAAGAATCAATCGATGAAACTCGAGTAGGTTACCTCTATCCATTATATATATACATATATATATATATTTGTGTGTGTGGGTGTGTGTGTTATATAACTCAGTTCTTCCTTTATTTCACTGATTTCTTTCATGCTTCTTAACATTATTCCACCATATATATATATATATATATATATATATCTTTTCTACTCAAAATATGACGTGTGTACCAATCTCACTGGAAAGTTGAGAAAAGTGTGGAACACAAAGTCTCCCGTTGCCGTTAAGATTAGGTGAGGATCCAGTTATCTAGCTTCTGGAGTGTTGGTTACCCCTTCATTGCCATTACTCCCAGGCCCACTCTAACCTTGTGGTATTACCTTCTACATTTTTAATGATGTTTGAAAATTATTTGTATTAAATAAAAACACTTGAAACCAGTTATCTGTGTACAATTTATTTTGTATTGGTGAGATATTTATGACATGTTTTCACATCTTTTTTGTTATATATAAAAGTTTCGGCCGATTTGAGCTCCGGCCTTCTGCAGGTGTTTCTTGTCGACCTCGGAGACTTCATGTCGTAATCGGGAGCCTTCACAGAACTTCGAACCGAACCCTTTATATAAACCATGGTTCTCATTCCGTTAACCATGATCGGGTACAACGGTTAAGATACGTTAAGTATTCTATGCTATTTTCGCCCGTAGTCAGGATTGAACCTGCAGCCTTCAGATCATTGTCCCTTAGAACTTTATTAAATCAACCTTTATATCTATTGCGCCATGTGTCCAAGAATTCAGACAAATAGTGATTTTTTTTTCTTTTATTGATAAGCCATTGCTTTGCTTTGCAACAGCTGACCCCATTGGGTGTGTGTGTGAGGTGATTTTACCCCTCTACAGAGGTGCCGATTTAGCTTAGTCGATAGAGCACCCAGATTAGAATCGCACGGTTCTGAGTTCGATACTGGTCCCCGCCAACTCAGCGTAAGAGTAGCACTGATTAGGTAATCTGATATGTGTGGTTAATTTGGGAGCTGGTCGTAGGTGTGGCGCTCCATTCAAGCAAAAATAATCTCCCTTGTCTAGCGCTAACTAAAAAGGATAGATTCCCTCGCTGTCCGCCTGATATCGCCAATAGGCCACTCCGCCAACATTACTACTTACTTACAGAGGTGCAGTTGGCGTATTCTTCTGTTCCCACCCAGTTGATATAACAGAGATAAGAATTAAATTCTAATTAGAGTCTTTACTCTACTAACCAGAAAGGAGTGAATGATTCTAATTCTCCCTCTATCTGTGGGTAAATAGTTGGGCTGATTGAGTTATTTAAATGTCTTTTTACTTTTGATAATGGCTCATGTTCAGTTCAATACTTTTGAGTGGAAGGAGTAAGAGAGTCACACATGCACACACACACACACACACACACACACACACACACACACACACACACACACACTAAAAATGTGTCTTCAAAATTGAGAGAGAATTACAAATTACTGTATTGTTTAAAAAAAAAATAATTTGTAATTTTATAATCAATTTTCAGTTTGTTTTTAATTTTTCTGCAATAGTTATTTGACTGTCGATTCTCTTATGACTTTTTAGGGTTATAAATTTTACAACCATGATAATATATGGGTCAAAATTTCTCCTGTAAAAGTAATTGAATTTATTTTTAAGAATCACTCCAAGATTTTATGAACTAGAGAATAAAATATATAAATTTCATGATCCCTTTCTTAAGAATGGTAAGCCTTGTTAAAAAACCAGCCTAGGAGAAGTAAAACTCTGAATTTAAACCAGCTTTATTCCGATTAAATACAATAGAAGATCAGGCCTATATGGGATGGGTTGGGTAAATAACAGATTTTTGGTTGGTTTGTTGGATTTTATGGCATGTCAACCTTTGTTGGGTTATTTTATGCCGAAAACATTTTATTTTATTCATTTTTTATGGGTACATTCTTTATGGGTAGTTTTTCAAACTTTAATTTTTATCACACATTTTTAATACGCATTTTAATCTATTTAATCCATGTAGCGTAATTCTGTTAGGGTCTACCAGAATTTAAGAATAAAAATAAAGCTGCTTTCGGATTGCTAGAGAAAGAGAGGAAAAAGAAACTAGAGCAAACCAAGGTTGAAGTTTGGAGGAGTAGACACACAACGGGGTGCCAGTAACTTGACCGAGGAATGACCCCGGAAGGAGATTTGAAAGCTAAAAACGGAAGTTCTGGGCATTGACCGGAAGCGGAAGTGACGTGGTAAAGAGTAACGAGTAAGAAGAAAATCGTTCTCTTTTCCTTTCGGCGGTAGCAGGGTTCAGACGGGCTCGTGGTCCCTCGTGTGGGACAGCGATATAGAAGTTGAAAGAAGGAAAGACAGAGAGAAAGAGAGAGAGGATACGGTTAAATTATTCTACCTTCTAACATGGTAAGTTGATACCATGTTAGAA
>CM042154.1:9538482-9595982 GCA_023376005.1 Doryteuthis pealeii | reverse complement strand
TGATAAAAACGGAATAGTACATTATTTAACTAAGGTGACGACTCTAATAAGAAATAAGAATTCGGTGGATAAGCGACACCAGATGATCAGTATTTACAAATTGGACGATTTGAACGGTCTAATTTCTAACCAGTGGGTGTTGCAATATGATAAGGGATGAAAGGTTAAGGAACACCAGTTTTAATATATAGATTAAACAGTATTATTAGAGTTATTCGGACTATTGTCCCCATCTTCATTGTTATTTGTACAACGTTTCGGCCGATATACCCTCCAGCCTTCTTCAGGTATTTCTTGTCGGACTCGGGAACCTTCTTTTCGAACTCGGGAACCTTCTTTTCGAACTCGGGAACTTTCTTGTCGTATTCGGGAGCCATCACGGAACTTTGAATCGACAGTTATCTCTGGTTCCCAAGTTCAATACTGAGTGAAAGCAGTTAGAAAAATAATTAATTAACACAACTCCTACCCCAGCTATGGTTAGCGGAATGAGAACAGGATACCCCGTGGACTAAATAAAGGGTTAGGTTCAAAGTTACTCTGAACACCGGATTATCAAAGTTTAACCCATATATGATGGATGACTACGAGGCAAGAACAATTAATGGATTGTATATCTTAAGAGATGTAGGGCTAATCAACGCTAGGGAACAAGGTGCGTGACATCACGATTTGTACAAACAAGCGTATTGTGTAGAAGAATGAAGAATAACAATTGATCAACGCCAAAGTTATTCTATATCGAAAATAATAGAAACGTAGACCCACTGATAAAACGTCTGCAGCAATATATAAAATAGGATATATGTGTGTATTTGGGCAGCAGTCTTTCATTTATGAATGTTTAATTAAACAAAAGACACATCTCCTGTTTAATAATTTTATTTATAATTTTTTCAAGTTTTCTGGACAACTTTTTAATATTTGGATGGAATTCGTGGATTAGTCAACCAAAGTTCATGTCCCGAGTACTTTCGGCACTTCGAAGTGCCATCATTAGGGGTGATGTGTTCCAGTTTTTCAAATTATATTAATGGATGTTGAGGCTGCAAGGAAGACAATTCATAGGAAAAGTGTTATAGACATTTTAAATCACCAAAGTTTAATTCAACATGCATTTCGCGATTGACATATAGATGGTGACCCTAATAAAAATGCATATGATTTTTATAAAGTACTAACCTTCAAATGGCACGTGTCAAAATTTGAGCCCAATCTGGTTATTTTTTTTTACAAATTACAGTTATTTAAGTGAAGCTACTGTTGGAAATTTTCAATACTTAAAAAAATAAAATATACATAGAAATTCTCATAATTTTAAAATGTCAAGCATTTGTAAATCTCAAAAGTAAACAAATAAATGCACCGTGGTATCCTCTCTATACAGGCGTCGGTGGGTAGCCGCTTCTAGTACTCAGTAAAGATGAGGACAGCAGTCCGAAATATCAAAATTATTCATATCAACCTCATCTCCTAAATACAGACAAACATCTGTTGCACATTATTGAAATAATATATATATATATATATATATATATATATATATATATATATATATATATATGTGTGTGTGTGTGTGTGTGTTTAATTTCAGAGTTTTCCTTCTCCTAGGTTAAAGAGTCCAGTCTGCCCTACCCGTAGCTGGAGTCCTGTTTTCAAAACTGTTTTCAAAACTATGGAAAAATCTGAATTTCGGGACTTATTCAATGATGTATTATTATATTGGTTTGGTGGTTGGTTTTGAAGGCTATCACAATGCAAGTATAAAGAAAAATGAGATAACTACGATGTTGTTCGTCTACCTTTGATTTATTTTCTTAATATTTCGGGATAATGATCCCTTCGTCAGAAGATTTCTGAAAACTAAGTTCTGGAGCTGTTACCTTGTTGCTATGACCTGTTCATTCTGTTGTATACCTGATGATATCTCCCTCTGATTTTTTTTCGAGTGTGTGTGTATGTGTGTGTGTATGTGTATGTGTGTATATATCAGAGTCTGCGTGGGTGTGTGTGTTTATGTGTGATTGTGTGTCCCCAACAATATCTTAGTATCATTATAGATTTGGCTTATCCTTTTTTGGGGTAAGGTGGGTTTTAGGAGTTGTTTATTTGTGTGTGTGTATGTGTTTGTGTCTGTGTGTGTGATCTCCAGACTCAGCTGTTGCTGTGATATGATATGTATATGTTTGTTGTGCCTGTGTGCTCGTGTGTGTGCGCGTGTGTGTTTGTGTTAAATGTGTGTGTCTGCCGTGACCAAATGTGTGTGTGTATGTGTGTTGGATTGGGGTCTGTTATGCTTTAGAAAACGATAGATAGATGGATATATATTCTGTTAAATTACATGAATAATTTTGATTTTAAAGTATTATCATTTACATCTCTCTCTCTCTCTCTCTCTCTCTCTCTATATATATATATATATATATATTATATATATATATATATATATATATGAGGGTAATCCCAAAACTAAGGTCTCCAAAGCGCCGGGGAGCAGGGAAGTTGTCCGTGCGTCTATTGGCAACACTGTTATGTTTGTTCTGCACGCACCAGCGCCAGTCCCTGCACGCGCATCACTGCCACACTAAATATTTGCTTGTTAGTCGTTTCCGATGGAGCCGCGACCGATGGTAACACCGGGTATGAAATTCGCAACAGGCATTAAACCGATTGAAATTCAAGTGTATGGCGATTTGAGCATGGATGTTAAAAACATCCGCGAGTGGCTTAGAGAGTTTGCAATGACAATGATGTTGGACGCTTTCTCAACGACATGGCGGCGAGATAGTATGACATAGGCCCTGGGTGGCAACCCGTGATGCTTAAGGATGGAACCTTGGTGGCCGAGAAGTCCAGGAATGCAACACTCCACTTTGCAATTACTGTTACATATTAATTGGATCCCTATTACTTTTTAAGGTAGTATAGAAATCCTTATGGCGATCAGTACAGCTGATGGCCTTGAGAGTGAGTGACAATGCTTGACCTCACTCTCACCTTGCTTTCTGTGGATAGAATCGTGAGAACGGAACCCCGACAGAAAGCCCGCTTCCGGTTTAAGGTGGGCAACTCAGTAAGTCAGTTGCAGTAGTTAGTTGCAGTTAGTCAGTTGAGAGTTAGGACTGAAGCTAGCAAGATGTGACTCTCCGCGCGCATTTGTCTGGTTCTGGGGTTCCAGAATAAACTAACATCCAAAGTAAATCGAAGTCTTGTTGTTATTACTAAAAGCTAACATTACTTAGGCTAGACGGGTGGTCGAAGACGCACAGTTAAGCCATATCACCTATATGAGAGTTTCAACCCTATTACTCTTATGGCAAGCCTCGACACTTTTTATAATATATATATATTTACCAACCCCTCCACACGAGCAGGATGTAACACAAGGTCAATTTCTTAAGCGGAGATCAGCAGGTTTCAATTCAGAATTTTCCTTCTCCTAGACCGGTTGCCTAAACAAGGTTAAAGAGCCCAATCTGCCCTACTATTTATCCATAGCTGGAGGGAGAGTAGGATTCCTACCTTTCCCAAGGGTATTAGTGCTAAGTGAAATGCAACTACCACATCCAGGATTTACAAATTAACGGAACTGTATGGCGATTTGTGTATGGATGTCAAAAACATCCACGAGTGGCTTAGAGAGTGAGCGTCTTAGTGTCCCGGGTATGACCTTAAACTCTATTTGATGGCGAAGTTCCAATTCTGGAGCTCATGTTGAGTACCCCCGTCACCACGATTCCTCCCAGGCCTACTCTGACTGGGAGTGTTCGTACGCGTTATGGCCCATCTATGGGTTAAATAGACAAATGAGTTTTAAAAAATTGAGTTTAAAAAGAAAATTGAGTACCTATCAAGAATGAATCAAACAAAATACCACCCTGTCGGCTGGGGCGTTAGAATGCACCGACTGCACCTCTGCAGAGGGGTAAGACTCCCCCAATGGGGCCACCTGTTAGCCGTGGGTGGCGACCCGTGATGCTTAAGGATAGAGCCCAGGTGGATGAGCAGTTCATGACATGCAATACTCCACTTTGGCCCTATCTTGGGCTAAACGGGCGGTCGGAGAGGCCCCCTCCAATCAATCGGCTGGTCATGTCAAGCCCTAGCACCTATATGATTTCCCCAACCCTATTGCCCTTATGGCAAGCCCCAATCCCTTTTTATCATATGGGTGCTAGAAGGCGGTGGCTGCGGGTCTACATGTCCTGGGAATGACGTTAAACTTTATCTAATGGTGAGGTTCCAGTTTTGGAGGTTTGGGGAATGTGGAGCACCCCTTCATCACCATTGCTCCCTGGTCCACTCTGGCTCGTAGTGGTAGTACCTGTTAGGGTCCCATCTATGGGTTAAATAGAAAAATGTATTTATAAAAAAATGTAATATCCATTAAGAATAGATTTATTTCAAAACTTTATCGGCATTAAATAACCCACTGAGGTTGATATGCCGTAAAACAAAACAAAACAAATCAAACAAAATATATGTGGCATAAAATAACCCAACAAGGGTTGTTATGCCGTAAAATCCAATCAACAGCCAGTCTTTTCCTGCACCCTTTACAGACACTTTTTCTTTTGGACAGTTCCCATGAACTCCAATAAACTCTCGTGTTTTGGTGAAGGGTTTCTTGAGAGCACCAACAACCTCTAAATATAATCAACGCCATTGTCACCTGAATAAACTATGATTACTTCATCTCATATATTTTCATTCGGATGTTGCCGGCCTGACCAAACCCGTACACTAGATAAACGCATTCTTCTTTACCGATAATTGTTCCGTCTTGTATTCTGACATTAAGAGCTTTTATTTGTCCGGCGTCGTTTCATTGTCGTTTTCGATATGAAAGTCTTTTCGCTGAATAGAAAATTTATTCAGATTAAAAATGAAAAAAGAAAAAAAAACAAACAACAAAACAAAACAAAAAAACACAAAATAAAACAAAGACAAACATACCCCCCACCCGAAACTCTTTGCATAAATTTGTATATATTTGTAACTCTTGAAGTTTAATAAAGAATCATAACCAGATAATATTACGATATCTAGCAAATATATGCACCCTCCGGGTGCAAGTATTTAAGTTTTAATATAATAAAATATGTTAAATTAGAAAGGCTAATGAAACTGAATAAGAATGCAGATAAAACGATTTGGAACAGAGGGGGTATGATTGAAAAATAGAACAACTTTGAAACTAACTCTTCCATCAATTTCCATTACTCCCGTCTTTCATTGGTAACTTTTCCTAATTCAACTATTTAGTTAAAATAGCAAGTAAATAATAGTATTACAGTTATTTCTTCTTGTTAATGGATTTCTTTTAAGATTTATATCTGAGATATTTGCTCATATTCAGTAAGATAAAACCAAACAATTAGAAATCAATAATACTAAGCATATATTTATTAAAATCAAATTTTTAAGATCAATATGCAAATTACCCTTCCCATTCACACTGTAAACCTCTATTTTTTGTATATATAAATACAATTGCATGTTTTTAATATGTAGATATGGTCAACTGTATTAATAATGTAAAACAATTTTATTAATAATTGAGGTTTAAATAAAAATAAAATTATGGAGAATGTGATGTAAATAACAAAGGGAATTGTGACTTGATTAGTGATATAGTTTCGGTTACAGACAGACAAACCCACAATCTCCATTATAATAAGATAAGATAAATGTAACTCCGATCGCCAAGTAAGCTGGCTACCTTTAAGAGTTTAGAATGGGAGATTCCAATTATTGTTAACTCCTTTTGAGTTTTTCACATCAGCGTTAGCTAATGGCCTTTCACTGGAGTCTGAGTGACAACAAGTCTCCTCCGTTCTCCAGGACTCTTCTGAGTATTCTGGCAGATTGTAGCAACGCAGTATTCTGGATTGTCTCGATTCTCCCTCTGATTTCCAGATTTTCCAAACTTTTTTCCAATCTTTTTGGGACCGTTCCAAGTGCACCAACTACAATTGGTATAACTTTCACTTTCATATTCCATAACTTTTTCAGTTCTCTGGCAAGGTCCAGGTATTTGTCCATTTTTTTCATTTTCCTTCAGCTTCACCCTGTGATCTGCTGTGTGTGTCACATTGATAGATACGAACATACTGTCATTTATATATATTTATAGCCAATCACAGACACCGTGTTTTGACATATCATGTCTCTTCAGGGTGCCTAGACATTAGCAGACTGTCTCCAAATGGGATCGTAACCCGATTGATTTATCATCAGTCAGCTTTCTTAACCGTTCGGCCATCATCAGCCCCTACAAACTGGGACGGGAATTTTAACTGATAAATATATACATATGTATGTATATATATATATATGCTCGTATATATCAATCTCTTCATATATATAAGTGTGTGTGTGTGTTTATATATATATATATATATATATATATATATATGAACACACACACACACACAACACACACACACACACACACACATATATATATATATATTTTAAAATAAGCGTATTTTGGCAGCATTTTTTCTTTTATACAAGTTTTGTTGAACTGTACAGACAATTCTTGTCGGACAAGTTTTTGGTTGATCCTTTCTAATTTTCGGGCCATCTTTTTGGTGTCGGGGTGTAACTGGTGTAACAGTCCACCAAAGGTTTCAAAACGAGCGCTTTCGGCAATACAGTTTGCCATCATCAGGTAGGAAACGATGGTATGGTTTCGTGTCTCGTTTTTAACGAGAACGAGTAGTAGCAAGGAATTATAAGTGTGTGTGTGGTAATAACAATTGGTAGTGGGAGGTTGTCAGAATGGTAGTGGTTCGAGCGAACAATGCAGTGGTGATGTTTTTGTGGGAGGGGGGCACAAGTGTATGAAAAGGGGAGGGGTATAGTGGAAGGAGGATAGGCGGGAAATTATAAGCATTTGAGAACATGTTGACTTAATTCAAAGTTTATTTTGTTTAAGGTAGGTTTTTTTTGTTTGATATATAAAGCTTCGATTATTTGAAGTTTTTGTTTGTTTTTTCTTTATGTAGTGTGCGTGTATTTTCGGTTAGAATTTTGCGGTAAGTCCATAATATATACTAGCAAATATATGCACCCTCCGGGTGCAAGTATTTAAGTTTAAATGTAATAAAATATTAGATTAAATTAGAAAGGCTAATGAAACTAATTAAGATTTCAGATAAAAAGATTTGAAACGGAGGGGGTATAATCGGAAAATAGAACAACCGAAATTACTCTTTCATCACTTCCGTTTTTCAATGCTAAATTTTCCTAATTTAACTATTTAGTTAAAATAGGAAGTAAAGAATAAAATTACAGTTATTTCTTCTTGTTAATGAATTTCTTTTAGGATTTATTGAAGAGATTTTTACTCATATTCATTAAGATAAAACCAAACAATTAGAAATCAATAATACCAAGCACATTTTTATTAAAATCAGTTTTTTAAATATCAATATGCAAATTAGCTTTACGTTTACACTGAAAACTGGTATTTTGTTGTATATATAAATACAATTGCATGTTATTAGTATTTAGGTAAGGCCAACAGTATTAATAATGCCAAACAGTTTTATTATTAATTGAGGTTTAAATAGAAATAGAATCATGGAGAATGTGCCGTAAATAACTAAGGAAATTGTGACTTGAGTAATAATATAGTTTCGGTTACAGACAGAAAAACACACAATCTCCATTATAATAATAATAATAATAATATATATATATATATATATATATATACTAGCAAGTATTTAAGTTTTAATGTAATAAAATATTGTATTAAATTAGAAAGGCTAATGAAACTAAATAAGAATACAGATAAAAAGATTTGAAACAGAGGGAGTATAATAAAAGATTTGAAACAGAGGAAGTATAATAAAAAATGGAACAACTGAAACTTACTCTACCATCACTCTCGTCTTTCATTGTTATTTTTTCTAATTTAAGTATTTAGTTAAAAGAGGAAGTAAAGAATAAAATGACTGTTATTTTATCTTGTTAATGGATTTCATTTAAGATTTATTGAAGAGATGTTTGCTTATATTCATTAAAATAAAACCAAACAGTTAGAAATCAATAATACTAAGCACATATTTATTAAATTCGATTTTTTAATATTAATATGCAAATTAGCCTTCCCGTTTACACTGTAAATCGCTATTTTGATGTATATATAAATATAATTGCATGTTGTCTGTAGGTAGACTTAGTTAACAGTATTAATAATGTAAGACAATTTTATTAATAATTTAGATTTAGATAAAAATAAAATCATGGAGAATGTGATGTAAATAACTAAGGGAATTGTGACTTGAGTAGGAATATAGTTTCGGTTACAGACAGAAAAACACACAATCTCCATTATAATAAGATATGAAGACATTGGGAAAGATACGTTCAGACTTAGATAGATATAGATAAATTTGGCATCTATTACTGCCTATAAATACTATCCTTGCTTTCTTTTTTATTTTGTATGCAAATATGCGTGTTGGATGTTTCTCGGTGTGAATATCTGATGCAAAGGGCGAAAAGCAAAAGACGACGTGTTTGGTGAATGGAACCAGACAAGGTGGTGACAAATCAATTAGCCTTCCAATGAGGGTCGAAAGGGAGACAACTGTGGAGCGGAAGAGGAAAAAAAAACCAAACAAACAAAAACTATAATGGACGACGTGTCGGTAGGGGAGAAGAGGGAATATAATAACTGGTTGGATAAGTCTTCGCCTTTGATTTTTGGCGGGTGATGGAACACGCATGCTCAGCCGGAGAGCTGATACTCATAACCGATATAAATAATAATAATAATAATAATAATAATAATAATAATAATAATAATAAATCTTTTATGTATATGTTGTAACGATAATAATATCAAACTAGCTAGACCAGTGGATATACCACAGTGGGATAATTTAATTTTTAACGATATAAATAATAATAATAATAATAATAATAATAATAATAATAATAATAGACCTTTTATGTATATGTTGTAACGATAATAATATCAAACTAGATAGACCAGTGGATATACCACAGTGGGATAATTCAATTTTTAACGATATAAATAATAATAATAATAATAATAATAATAATAATAATAATAATAAATCTTTTATGTATATGTTGTAACGATAATAATATCAAACTAGATAGATCAGTGGATATACCACAGTGGGATAATTTAATTTTTAAAGTGATACCAATTGTAAGTGATACCAATTGTAGTTGGTGCACTTGGAACAGTCCCAAAAGGATTAGAAAAGGGTTTGGAAAGTGTGGAAATCAGAGGAAGGATTGAAACCATTCAGAACACTGCACTGCTGCAATCTGCCAGAATACTCAGCGGAGTCCTGGAGACCTGAGGAGACTTGCTGTCACTCAAACTCCAGTGAAAGACCATCAGCTAATGCTGATGTGAAAACTCAAAAGGAGTAAAATAATAATAATAATAATAATAATAATAATAATAATAAACCTTTTATGTATATGTTGTAACGATAATAATATCAAACTAGCTAGACCAGTGGATATACCACAGTGGGATAATTTAATTATAACAACGTTTGCTACGTTTACTTAAGAGCTATAGCTAATAGTTCAACACGTAAGTAGGTAAAGTAAAGTCGGTATCAGCCACACAGCGAGGGAGTCTATCCCCTTTTCACTAGCGCTAGACCGAGGAGATTGTTTTGGCGTCTGGGGTGGAGCGCCACACATACCATCAGCTCCTTACTTTACCGCACTGATCCCTGTGTACTCATACGCTGAGTTGGCGAGGACCGGTATCGAACTAGGAACCTTGTGGTTTCTAGCCGAACGCTCTACCGACTGAGCTAACCCGGTTCAACACGTAAAAAGCATAATAATCTTGATTTAACTCTTACTCACTATTTTTTCTTTCTCTTCTTCTTTTCATCTTTGCATTATGTTCGATTGAAACAGATTAGCGTTATCTCTTCCGCGCGCTGACCCCTCTTTCTGTTTTTCTCTTACTCGCTTTTTTCTTTCTTTTTTCTTTCTTTCTCATAATTTTTCCTTCCCTTTTTTTTTTTTTATTTATGATAAAAACAGAATGGTCCATTATTTAGTTGAGGTGACGACAGTCATAAGAAATAAGAATTTGGCAGATAAGCGACACCAAATAACCAAGATATATCATCTTGGACTATTTGGACGATCTCATTTTAGACCAGAGGGTGTTGCAATATGATAACGGTCGTAATTTTAAGGAACACTAACTAGTATTGTAGTTCAACAATGCAATAGGCATCAATGATCAAGTAAGGAGATGCGTTGTGTAATGGTTACCGGAAATGACGAGTTCAAATCCTGAACGCGGCTGTTTGCATTTCACATAGCGTTAATACCCATTCAACTCTTCTCCCTCCAGCTATGGGCAAATATTAGGGTAAACTGAGCTCTTTAACCTTGGTATGACAACCGTTCAACTTAATTCCGACCAAAGGGACTCTCTTCTCGTTAGTCAAAACTACTTTGAGAGCCCCCCCATATATATATATATATATATATTATATATATATATATATATATAATATATATTATATATACTAGCAAATATATGCACCCTTCGGGTGCAAGTATTTAACTTTTAATATAATAAAATATCATATTAAATTAGAAAAGCTAATAAAACTGAATAAAAATGCAGATAAAACGATTTGGAACTGAGGGGGTATGATTGAAAAATAGAACAACTGTGAAACTAACTCTTCCATCGTTTTCCATTACTCCCGTCTTTCATTGGTAAATTTTCCTTATTGAACTATTTAGTTAAATTAGGAAATAAAGAATAATATTACAGTTATTTCTTCTTGTTAATGGATTTCTTTTAAGATTTATCCCCGAGATTTTTGCTAATACTCATTAAGATAAAACTAAACAATTAGAAATCAATAATACTAAGCACATATTTATTAAAATCAAATTTTTAATATCAATATGCAAATTAGCCTTCCCATTCACACTGTAAACCGCTATTTTGTTGTATATATAACTGTACAACTGCGTGTTATTAGCTTGTAGATATGGTCAACAGTGGCTTCGGCCTCTGGACCATTGATATAATTAATAGCGTCGATCCCAGGGGGCCACACCCCCAGGCAACACCTGCCCCCTTGATTTAAAGGGGCAGGGCTGGGTTTATTGCCCAGTGCCTGAGGCGCCGCCCTTGAGGGGGAATGCCGACGGGATCGACGCAATTTTTCACCTGCCACTCCATGGGCTTCGGCTCGTGGGTGGTCCCACGTTAATAGGGACTTTGTGCCTGACCCGTACATGTGGGGTACGCGGTAAATACAGTAGATATGGTAAACAGTCCTAATGATGTAAAATAATTTTGTTAATAATTGAGGTTTGAATAAAAATAAAATCATTGAGAATCTGATGTAAATAACAAAGTGAATTGTGATTTGTATAGTAATATAGTTTCGGTTACAGACAGGCAAACCCACAATCTCCATTATAATAAGATATATTATATATATATTATATATATATTATATATGATTTCAAGTTGGATATTCAATGTACTCGGGTTTCTGCCTGCGTTTCAAATGGTTGAATATTGTGTCCCAAAGAGACAGACTCACAAAAGTCCACCAAAAGGTTCACGTCACTTGACTGTTGATAACTTATTCACATCAACAAAGTTGAAATTCACACACGATCCAGCTTGAAAGGAACCGCTTCCGATACTCGTCGCAATTCGTTCACTGTAAAAACCTCCTATATCCCTGTATCCCTTTACTGATATATACACACACACACACACAGAGAGAGAGAGAGAGAGAGAGAGAGAGAGAGAGAGAGAGAGAGAGAGAGAGAGAGAGAGAGAGAGAGAGAGAGAGACTCTCACACAAACACACTTGTGTTACATAATTCATAGCAACTCATGATTTATGTACATACCTGTAGTTAGAATATTTGAATAAAAAAATAAATGAATGAATAAATAAAAAAATAAATAAATGAATGAATGAATAAATAAATAAATAAAAATAATACATTAATGAATAAATAAAAAAATAAATGAATAAATAACTAAATAAAAGTGAATAAATAAATGAATGAATGAATAATAAAAATAAATGAATAAAAAGAATAAATGAATGAATAAATAAAAAAATGAATAAAAATAAATGAATGAATAAATAAATAAAAAAATGAATAAATAAATGAATAAATAAATAAAAGAAATAAATAAATGAATAAATAAAAAAATAAATAAAAAATAAGAAATAAAAATAAATGAATAAATAAATAAATGAATAAATGAATGAATAAATAAAAAATAAAAATAAATGAATGAATAAATAAATAAAAAATAAATAATAAATAAATAAATAAATAAAAAATAATAAATAAGAAATAAAAATAAAAAATAAATGAATGAATAAATAAAAATAAATAAATAAGAAATAAAAAAATAAAAAAAAATAAATGAATAAATAAAAAAATAAATAAATAAGAAATAAAAAATAAAATAAATAAATGAATAAATAAAAAATAAATAAATAAGAAATAAAATAAAAAAAAATATGAATAAATAAAAAATAAATAAAAATGAATAAATAATGAATAAATAAAAATAAAAAAAGAATACATGAATGAAAAAAAAAAAAAATAAATGAATAAATAAATAAATAAATAAATGAATAAATAAGTAAATAAATAAAAAAATAAATGAATGAATAAATAAATAAAATATATAAACTGACATATCGTATGTAAATTCAGACTTTACGGAGCGCCAGATCATTCAACATCTCACCGCTACCATTTTTAATTTATTTACACGATAGTCTAATTTGAACAATCGTCTTGTGTTGCAGCTGTGTACAAACCACGTGATCTAATTCATCTCACCTCCTCATAACTCAATCATCATCATCATCATCATCATCATCATCATCATCACCATCATAATCATCATCTAACAAAAGTTAGATTCAGAATGACGGTGTCCAGTGAAAACTTACTCGACAAATGACTTACTTGAAAAACGCGTGATTAGGCGTGAAATAGTTAATTAGTCAGTCCGACCCGTATGTGAAAATGGGCGGTTCTTACATTTTTCAACGTTATTAGTGCAAAAAGTAAACTTAATAAAATCCCGCGTTAGGATACAGTCTTAACGTCACAACCAACACGCATTTTCAATGTCACGCGCATTACAACATACACACACGTACAAACAAAAATAAACGCATTCACGTTCACACGAGAATACAGTTATTTAAAAAATAACATCATTTTCAAAAATGTAGCAAGATGGGGATATTATCCTGATTTTGTGAGCGAGAACTACTATATTAGAAAAGGAGGAAGAAGGAAATAAGTGAGAGATGATAAAGGTTTAAAAAATAGTGATGAGCAAAACAGGATGAACGATGGTTCGACCGTAGCGTGACCTCGAACGGAGAATTGAGTATCAACCGGAAGTTTCGGGTGTTGACCGGAAGTCACGTGGTGACGTGGAACAACGAAGAAAAGGACGAGTCTCTTTTCGATTTGGGACAGCGTAGAGAAGACGTGCCCTTGGTCCCGTGTGGGATGACGGTAGTTTAATAGTTCTCTAACTACCGTCATCCCACACGGGACCAAGGGCACGTCTTCTCTACGCTGTCCCAAATCGAAAAGAGACTCGTCCTTTTCTTCGTCGTTCCACGTTACCACGTGACTTCCGATCAACACCCGAAACTTCCGGTTGACACTCAATTCTACGGCAAAGTCTACATTTACTATTGTTGGGTCTTATCGATTTTCGCTTTGATATAATTTGTCCTTATGGCATTATTTTGTGCAGCAATTATAAGTGATTCTGTTTCTCTTTTGAGGTTTCCCTTTCTCAACCATGTCCAAGTCTTTTCATGTGCAACCTCTTCTATTTGTCGTTTGAAGCGTCCGTATAATTGTTTTCTTCCCATTTTTGTTTTCTAGTCTTTGTCGTTTTTCTGTTTGTCCATCTGCCGTTTCTACTATTGTTGGCCGCCATAAGTAGTTTGTCTTTGCTCTTCCTTGTGTAATCTTCAAGTTGTTGGATTGTGGTTTTTACGCATTCCTCTATGTTGGCAAGACCTCTTCCCCCTTCCTTTCTTGACACATACAATCTATCTCTATCATCTCTAGGATGGAGAGTCTTGTGCATGGGCATTAATTTTCTCGTCCTTTGGTCTATCTGTCTGAGTTCTTCTTTTGTCCATTTTAAGAATGGTCCTGAGTATCTTATAATGGGGACAGCCCAGGTATTAATTCCTTTGATCAGATTTCTGCTGTTAAGTTTCGTTTCTAGAAGTTTTCTAGTTCTCCTGAGATATTCTCTCTCTTTCTCTCTGCCTTTCCTCCTCTCTGATACGAACCCACGAGACGAGCATACTCTGGAAATAAAGGCTAGCAGTTGTGACTACATATTTTTCGCGTTGTAATTTTTATCAACAAGATGACCACCACGTGCAGAATGCATTTTTAGTACGGTGAAAATATACGCTTTGGGTACTGTGACCAGATATACGACAACGTTACAGATATCGTTTTAGTGCCCAGTAAAGAGGCACAACGTAACAAAAAATTCATTTGGGAAGAAATGCTATAGCTGGACTGCTTCAGTTCAATTCTTTTGATAAAGAGGTATTACCTCGAAAATTCAAGAAAGAATAAAAATACAGGTCAACACACAACACTATTGTTACTGTATTATCATTTTTTATTTATTCCAAACTGCATTGTAATAGCCTTCTAAATCAACCTCCTAACCAATACATACACAATGCTTCAAGCAAATTATGAAACTCTCTTAAACTTAACAGGTTTTCTATTATATCCAGTGTAAGGCTGAAACAGAAGACTGTGTGTTTATGACATCTCAACATTATATACCCCTTCGTATCGGGTATATAATGGTGAGAGGCGGAGAGGAGCGGAGATGAGGAGATGGATTCTTAGTGGGTCTTCTTGTTCTTACTTCATCACTGCCATCTCCTTCTAAATAGCGTGAGGCAAAAGAAGTGGAACGTTATTTGAAGAAAGGTGGGGTTTCGAGAGGTGGATATTTAGACTGAGGATTTACTACAGTACCTTACAGACACGACACATTTGTTCGTGTTTATTTCAGTCTCAAGAACATTGGTATTGCTCCGTTCATCTATATATAAGATTTTTTAAATGTTTTTTTTTAGAAGCATTGTTGATAAATTATATATTATTATTTATATTTTTGCTTGAAGGCAAAGACTGTTTCAACTTTATTAAGTCTGGCATCCAGAAATCGAAACCGGGACTTCAGCAGGATAGTCAGAAGCCATACTGCCTCGGCCACGGTACAGCACGGTACAATCCTTGCGAAATTAACCTGTCAATGATACTGATACGTCTCTACCATGCTGAAGTCCCGGTTTCGATTTCTGTCAGAGGGAAATCGTTAGTATACATAGATGATGAGACTTAATAAAGTTGAAACAGTCTGTAAGATGTTCTACACACCGAATAATTCTTTACCGAAATTCACTTGTCATTATTATCTTCTGTAATTATCGAATTTTATGCGATATACGCATTGTAATTGCCTTCAAGCAAAAATATAAATACTAGTATAATATATATATATATATATATATTATATATATATATATATATATATATATATATTATTATTATTATTATTATTCATTCTTCTGAGCTGGGTCGTCTGTGCTATTTCTTGATTGTAATAAATAAGCAAGAGGCGTGTGGTGTAGTGGTTAGCGTCGTAGGAAATGGACGTGTCGACGCGAGTTCAATTCCTGGACGAAGCTGCTTGCATTTCACATGGCGCTAATACCCTTGGGAAAGGTATGAATCCAATTCTCCCTCCAGCTATGGGTAAATAGCAGTACAGACTGGGCTTTTTAACCATACCTAGGTAACCAGTCTAGGAGAAGGAAAACTCTGAATTCAAACCTCTTAAACTCTGCTTAAAAATTGACCTTGTGTCGCATCCTGCTCGTGCGGAAGGGTTGGTAAATGTAAATAAATAAGCAATACTTTTTTAAACGTCTATTCTTTATTACAAAAATCTCAAGCCTAAAAGAGTTTACCCATGAGAAGTCGGCATCTTAGGAGCGAAGGGCCCCTACGTCTGCTCTTTCTGATTAACGGTCGAAATCTAACTTAATTTCTGTTGTCACGCCTTCCCATTGGCGGAAATCGGGGGTGGGTCAAGTAAAGGTCATTACCTATCAACAATATAACCCCCTCCGATTTTGAATCTTCAGCGAACTTCAATTCAAAATCTAACTACACTTACTGTTGGGAGGTTTGAAGGGGTCAAATAAGAACAAAACGACGGGTAACAAAAGTAGAAAAATCTATTAACAGAAAGTAGACAAATACAATAGAGAGATGTGGAAAACTACGTCCGACAAATAGAGTTATTGGCTTGCTCGCATTGGCTTACTGCCTAAGCCACAATTGTCCGTGTTATTTATAGTAACCTGTCGGAGCATTCCATCAGTCTTATAGGGTGTATCACCTATAACACTTACATACATAATTCGTAGGCTACCCACGAATTATGTAACACTAACGGTAAGACTATAAACTTTAATGTTCCTTACTCTTCGGTGATCCCAACCTTACCCTCCCCTTTCTCGGAAAATACTAAAATTGAAAATTATTTCAGAAAAGAACCAAAAAGCAGCCAAGTGCGGATAACGACAAGAAGTTTTTGCCGACACGGTCGACAAACCCCGAGACTATCATCACCAGTCTCCCTTTGCTTTTTATCTCACAGGGAAATTGTTAAATTGAAAAACTCCAAGAGCCGGTCACGTGTGGCCGACTCTGGGCGAGATTTCTGTTGATCGCTTCTCTGCGTTCCTGAGTCGGACTCTTTGTTTTTACGCGGGAACTTGTCTTGAACTGTCAAAGCGCTGAGCCGTTCATTTGTCTGGAGAATCTGTGCTAGAGTCTGTCGGAATGGTCAAAGAACACAATAAATAGCGTGAGGTAAAAGAGGTGGAACGTTATTTGAAGAAAGATGGGGTTTGGGGAAGTGTGAGATTTAGACTGAGGATGTACTACAGTACCTTACAGACACGACACATTTGTTCATGTTTATTTCAGTTTCAAGAACTTTGGTATTGCTCCGTTCATATATATATATAATATATATATATATATATATATATCTTATTATAATGGAGATTATGTGTTTGTCTGTCTGTAACCGAAACTAAATCACTATTCAAGTCACGATTCCCTTAGTTATTGACGTCACATTTACCATGAATTTATTTTTATTTAAACCTCAATTATTGATAAAATTGTTTTCCCTTATTAATACTGTTGACCATATCTACATACTAATAACATGTGATTGTATTTATATATACAACAAAATAACGACATACAGTATGAACGGGAAGGCTTATTTGCATATTGATATTTAAAATTTGATTTTAATAAATATGTGCATGGTGATATTGATTTCTAATTGTTTGGTTTTATCTTAATGAATATGAGCAAAAATCTCGGGGATAAATCTTAAAAGAAAATTATTTACAAGAAGAAATAACTTTAATTTTATTCTTTACTTCCTATTTTAACTAAATAGTTAAATTAGAAAAATTTAGTAATGAAATACGGGAGGGGTGGAAGAGTAAGTTTCAGTTGTTCTATTTTTTGATTATAGCCAGAGGGGCTTCAAATCTTTTTTTTTCATTCTTATTTCGTTAGTCTTTCTAATTTGATATAATATTTAATTACATTAAAACTTAAGTACTTGCACCCGGAGGGGGCATATATTTGCTAGTATATATAAAGGAAAAGTTGTCTTACCGGTGAATTTGGTCACGATGGTTAGTAAGTGTAGAATTCAGAAGGGTGAGTCAGCGATATAACAAATACAAAGTGCTCAATACTAAGTAGAGCAAATTTATTATAAAATGGGTACTCGAGTTTCACCATAAGGATCTTCAGGGTTAAATCCACTGAAGCCAACCCAGATTGACTTTCCGCCTGTCTGATCCGTTAACCTCAACGCCTTTGCCAACTGCCGTTTAAGGAGCGGTATTTTAACTGGTTTAAATACATACATCTGTATATATACTTTATGATCACCAGAGAGATCAAATCTGTAAACAGATGATCATTGCGTTGTGCTGGCGGTGAAAGTTTATTAAAGTCGCCCCTAAACAGCATATATATATATATATATATATATTGGGAAAATGAATCACAATTCAGACTGTAACCCCCCCCCAAAAAAAAAAAAGAAAAAAAAAACCCAAAGGAGTCAGGATGACGAATATGAAAAGTGCTCAATACATCTTTGAGAGCTGGTTTAAGGAACCGAATCAGTGATAGAAGATAACTAACCAGGTTTCACATAGAGGGATTTCAGATATATATATATATATAAATGAAATTTAACATTTTTGAAAAAACAAATGATGTTATATAATTGCTGACAGAAATCTGTTTCGACCACTTCAATAGATCGGTCATCATCAAGAGCAACATATGAGAGAAAGACGGGATAAATAACCGTTAGAAGAAAGGGTACAAACAAAACGCTATTATTCAATGCTGGAATTTTTTAAAAATGCTTGTTCTGTGCTAAAAATGAAATAAATTTTATTTAAAAAAATCAGAAGCATTATAGTTCATAATAAAACTCAAAAGAGTTTGATGTAAAATTATATAAAAGTGTATAATGAGTATCAAAATTGTTCATGATATATTCCAGCTATTAAAAAAGTAATTTACAAGTTCCACAGCATAATTGAAGAAAGATGTAAAGTTTCAAATCACTTGTGGTGTTGATAAATCCGTAGTGTTGTAGATAAAAACCTTCAGAGGTGTAAAAATCCAGATATTTTGTTTTTTCATGAGACAAATATGAAAAATAGACGGGAATTAATCCGACAGTATGAAATTTAACATTTTTCAAAAATGTTAAATTTCATACTGTCGGATTAATTTCCATCAATTTTTCATATATATATATATATATATATATATATATATATATATATATATATTATATATATAATGCCTTCTCTTTATATTTAGTATAGATTCTTATTTTTATTCCATTTCTTAGGCTTATTTTCCCCATCAATTGTACCCACTCTCTCCTGGCTTTCTTCTCCCTCTTTCTCTCCATAGATCTCCTCATTTCTTTTCTTTCTCCTCTCTCGGTCGTTATATCTTTTCTCTCTCTCTCTTGGCTTTCTTTTCTCCCCATTTCTTGTTTTCTCTCTCGCATTTCTTCTCTTATATCTATTCGTAATATACGAAATCAATCAGACTATTAATAAGACATTAACTATCTTCAGCTTTCTATCTCCAATTTTGTTTTCATCCATTCCCGCCATTTTGCAATTTTCCCGCCCTTTTCCCCAAACATTGGTGACCGCCATTAACTTGCGAGTCAAACCTACAAACGCAGGCCGTACTTCATTTACCCAATCTTTAACGACCTGGGTTCTTTGTCCCCAGGACATTAGTTGAAGTAATAAACTCGACATCGAACGTTTATACAATAGAAAAATCAGTAAGTGTGCGCGCATGTGCATACATCCATACGGCAAAATGGCCGACTGACCGAGCCAGAATATCTACATGTTGTACGACACAAACTTATTATTGCTCGGATCAACGCGAAAACGAGTAAACTGCAAATGATCTCAACCACATTTAAACACCATAAGAAAAGTGGAGGGCACCAAATGACAAATAAACAAAGTCTTATTATCCCTAAAAGGCAAAGGAATAAAATCCTACGATTTAAAAAAAATGAAAGAAAATACGAGTGAAAATTATCAATAATCTGTATATCATTTATTTAGGTGTTGTATTTTGTTATTTGTTTATTTTGTTTTATTCTAATCATTATTGTTGCTATTATTATTGTTGTTATTATTATCAATATTTCCACTATTATTATTATTGTTAATATTATTACTATTGTAGTAAGTATCAATGTTACAGGCATTTTAGATATTATCGAAGTTTATTTTATTTAGTTAAAGATTTTTATAACTAATATGTAGGTCTTCTAAAATCTTTAGTCTTTGTTTATAGTTTTGTTTTACTAATTGCTTTTAAAAAATGATCACCAATGAAAGAAGAATTTAGAATTATTTTGAAAATATTTAGGGATTTAAAACAATTACTTTAGGAGTTTGTAATTTATGATTTAGTTTTTTGGATTTGGAAGGAAAGAAAAAAGAAAGGAAAATATTTTTAGAAAAAATATTTTGGAATGTAAACAATCCATGTGTCAACGGATTGTTTACAAATGAGAGATATCAATCTGGAGTCAAATTTTCAGATGAAGATGATGATGACCAGAGTAAAAGATTTATGTTGATAAAAATTAGTTTTGTATAAATAAGAGAAATGAATATTAAATAATGAATATGTCAGTGAATATTTTGCGGAAATTAGTAGTAGGACAGGAATGTGTTTTTAAATGTTGGGCTATTAAGCTGGTGTCGGAAAGTGCATAGTAAGACGCCTGGAAAGAGTTGTTGTCGTTACACAAATGTATATATTGTTTTCGGAGATACATTCTCCAAATGGGGTTTTAAATTGATGTACTACATTAATTTTTTGTAACAGTCCAATTGAGGGGGTAGAATTATTGTTGATGATTAAGCTTTAATTTTTTCATAGTACAAAATAAGTTTTTTTTAAATAGGGTCATAAGAGAGTATATTTTTTGAATTAATGTTTTTATTATATTTTCATATATATTATTGTTCTTGTGCATCTGATTACAGAAAATAAATTTATACATTTTTTTTGTTGATTGTATTTTTGATGACGTGCCTGATTTCGTCATCAATTAGATAATTGGGGAACCCATTGTTAATCAGTGTTTGTTTAATTCAATTTTAATTATATATATCAATATACTTGTGAGTCATACCCTGCTATCACCTCAGAAATAAATAATGGAGCATTCCATTTTGATTGTGAGGAATAGAAAAGGTAAAGATAACGATAGCGGGGGCGGGGAGATAGATAAAGAGAAAGAGGGGGTAAATAGAGAATTTTGGTTGGATAATTTTACACGAGAAATAATAAAAATCCTGTTATTTTGGAGTTAGAAGAAAATAACTTTCATATAAAAAGAAATTGATACGATGTACTTATCTATGAGGGATACTGTATATTCTTGCTAAGTAGACTTAGAAATATTATCTAGAGCTAATCTATAATCTTTTTTAAATAATGACATGGGAAGCCCCCTAAATTCAAGATAAGAGTGGAAAGTTACTTGAATTTTTTGAGATGACGTATGAAAGGTTAAGAAATAGAAATAAGAAATAAGAATTTATTTATCGGTAAAATGGTAGCTTATGGTAGGTGTGGTGCTTCACCTCAAATGCAAGTGCTAGCGCTAGTGAAAAGGAGATAGACTCCCTCGCTGTCCGGCTGATATCAACAATAAGAAAATAAGAAATTTATTTATCAATAGTAGGTATAAGTTATAAAGAATAAGTAAAAGAAAAGCTTTATTTTTGTTAAACTACTATTAAAGGGAGGCCATACCTAATAGCGTGAAGCTAAGCCCATGGACATGACCATCCTTGGACGCTCACAGGAAACGATACAAGACACACCAGACACCATAAACATATAGATATATATCATGAGACAAATTAGCCGTGTGAGAATCTAAATGCAAATCTGTTGTTTATAAGAGGCAATAAAATGCTTTTTCAAAAGTTTTTTTAAGGACAAAATAATTTACCGAAACAAGCTTCACCTTTTCCTCCTTTTCTTCATCAAACAATACCGACTGAACAGTGTTCCAAGAATTAAGTGCATTAAAACGAATCGAATTATGCCCAAACTAACCGTGTTGATGATAGGGAAATTAAACAAACCAGTTTTGGTCAGCACGAGTGACCTGAGCATGGTGAAGTTACCTGTCGATCTTTGATTGGTCGATGGATGCCAACAGGAGAAAGAGTGTGAGATAAAGAGAGGGTGATGAGTTGGCAGTCTGGGCTGAATGTTTGAAGAGAACACACACAAGATTTTTACGTAAAATAAAATATGAGCTTTGAAATAAAGTAAGAACGTATTGTGTTCTTTATTAAAAACTAAGCAACGAAATAAGTGTTCCAGATTCCTCGGCGAACAGTGAGAATGTCATACAGCCCAACAACAGATCCAGCATCAGACACAGACAGATCCAGCTACTCCGATCCAGAATAACAGAGCCCAACAACCAGACCCAGACAAAAAAAAATAGTTGAACAGTAACAAGATAAGGATGTTACACTAATTTTTTTTTCAACTGACCCCGAAACGTTAGGCTCGTTTTAGACATGTAAATCGCTTATTCATTGTTTTCATAACATTTTTTTCTTTTGCTTTTATTATGATTCTTTAATATACAATGTTCATAACCTTTACAAATTATGTCAATACTATACTATAAAGTTTCTTTCATTTAACGGTTAATTAAACGGTTAAGTTGGCAAATTACAGGAAGCATGGAGGCTTTGAAAGATGCAGTGTTTCGGCAGCCTACAATAGATGCAGGCAGTTTATTCCATGCCTTGGCAACTCTGAGAGTGAAAAAAATGTTTCTGAAAGTCATGTGAGCTATGCTGTTTTCTGACTTTGTAGGCATGCCCATGTGTGTTAGAAACATGGAGATCAAAAAGGTGCTCAAGGTTTGTGTTGGTAAAATAATTAATGTCCTTATGAGCGTTTACCAAGTCAGTCAACGAATCCATTCCAGGTCAGCAAGACGTTCAGAATATGGCACAAACATATAGATATATATCATGAGACAAATTAGCCGTGTGAGAATCTAAATGCAAATCTGTTGTTTATAAGAGGCCATAAAATGCTGATGGAGGGTATTCATTTGAATATCATTTGTCTGAATTTTTGAGATCTGGCTTGATAATTTGTATTATTTAGATTTTACAGACCGTTGTCATAATCTTCATTGTTATATACACAATGATATCTTTATAAATCTGACGTAATTTCAAAATTTCTTTGATATTGTCATCTTATTTTGATGTCAATGATTAAGAGTACAACAGGAATTTTTTGCTCAAAATAAAGACCGCCCTGTCCGCTGGGGCGTTAGAATGCACCGACTGCACCTCTGTAGAGGGGTAAGACTCCCCCAATGGGGCCACCTGTTGGCCGTGGGTAGCGACCCGTGATGCTTAAGGATAGAGCCCAGGTGGATGAGCAGTTCATGACTTGCAATACTCCACTTTGGCCCTATCTTGGGCTAGACGGGCGGTCAGAGAGGCCCCCTCCAATCACTCAGCTGGTCACGTCAAGCCCTAGCACCTATATGATTTTCCCAACCCTATTGCCCTTATGGCAAGCCCCAGCCCTAGCCCCTTTTTATCATATGGATGCTAGAAGGCGGTGGCTGTGGGTCTACATGTCCTGGGAATGACGTTAAACTCTATCTGATGGTGAGATTCCAGTTTTGGAGGTTTGGGGAATGTGGAGCACCCCATTCATCACCATTGCTCCCTGGTCCACTCTGACCTGGAGTGGTAGTACCTGTTAGGGTCCCATCTATGGGTTAAATAGAAAAATGTATTTATAAACAAATTGTATTATCCATTAAGAATTGATTTATTTAAAAACTTTATCGGCATTAAATGACCCACTGAGGTTGATATGCCGTAAAATAAAACAAACCAAACAAACCAAACCAAAATAAAGAATGGAAATGTTGGTGTTCTTTCTTGAAATATGGTAACTTAAATAATTACGAAAATGGCATAAACAGCTGTCAAGTTGTTACTTGAACATACCAGATATCATACTAGTGCACCTTGCCCTCTCGTCTGGGGTTTTAGAATACACCAATTGCACTTTTGCAGAGGGGTAATAACTCCCCCTCCCCAATGGGGCCACCTGTTAGCCGTGGCTAACTACCTGTGATACCTAAGGATGGAATCCTAGTGGTTGAGCAGTCCATGGCGTTCAATACTCTACTTTGGTCCTTACTTAGGCTAGACGGGTGGTCGAAGAGGGACCCCACCTATCAATCGGCTGGTCACGTCAAGCCCTAGCACGTAAATCGTTCAGGTGAGAGGACATCATCATTCCCTTGGAAGTCACATAGTATGAGGAAATGGAATCAGTGACTCGAGTTCAAATCTTGGACGGTGCTGTTTGTTAACCTTGGTTAGGTAACCAGTCTATGAGAAGGAAAACAGCAAGAATGTCATCCAGCCCAACAACAGATCCAGCATCAGACACAGACAGACCCAGCTACTCCGATCCAGAATAACAGAGCCCAACAACCAGATACAACCAAGAAAATAGTTGAACAGTAACAAGATAAGGATGTTACACCAAATTCCTTTCAACTGACCCCGAAACGTTCGGCTCGTTTTAGACATGTAGTAAATAGACAAGGGGTTTTTTCCGACTGTTTTTCAAGTTCAACCCTTATCTCGAGATTTCTTTTAATCATTTATTAACATTCTTTTAAAAACTTTAGAAGTTACTCTAATTTATATATATTAGTGTCGTCTTGAATATAACATTTATTTCGACCGTTTATTCATTTGACAATTCTCGGCGATTTTTAAAAAAAATTGATAAATGATTATCTCTTATTAGTTACCACCAATTTTCCCAGTGAAATTTACCCCACCCCCTATATTTACGTTTCTATCTCTTCCTTAACATTTGTCCTCTTTATCTGGATCTATCTCTTCCTACCTCTTCCTTGATCACTCTCTATCTTAATCTATCTCTTTCTACCCCTTTCTCATCCCTTCCTCGACTTCTACTTATATCTTTCTACCTCAACATCTTGCTGTTTCTATCTCTTCCTTAACATTTGTCTCTCTTCATCTCAATCTATCTCTTCCTACCTCTTCCTCAACCTCTTCCTTGATCACTCTCTATCTTAATGTTCAGGTGAGAGGGCATCATCATTCCCCATGATTCTGACATGGTATTTGTGCATCATATCGGCCAGGGCAGAGGAAGATGAAACAATGCCCTTGGAAGTCACATAGTATTAGGAAATGGAACCAGTGACTCGAGTTCAAATCTTGGACGGTGCTGTTTGTTAACCTTGGTTAGGTAACCAGTCTATGAAAAGGAAAACAGCAAGAATGTCATCCAGCCCAACAACAGATCTAGCATCAGACGCAGACAGACCCAGCTACTCCGATCCAGAATAACAGAGCCCAACAACCAGATACAGCCAAGAAAATAGTTGAACAGTAACAAGATAAGGATGTTACACCAAATTCCTTTCAACTGACCCCGAAACGTTCGGCTCGTTTTAGACATTGATCTGGTGTCACATTTTACCTGTGCGAAGGCTTTGGCATTAAATAACTCTCAGAAATTCACATGCCATTAAAGAAAGAAACGAATCAAATATACAGAACCTCAACAGGACCCCATTTATATATATATATATATATATATATACATATGGAAGAAATATGAGAGGTTAATCCGACAATATGTGTAGAAAAGTAGACAAACACGGGATGTTATGGAAACTGGATGTTTATTGTCGACGATGCAACGTTTCGGTCAATTAGACCTTCTTCAGGACTTGAATATAGTTCTTGCTTCAATGATGGACATTCTCAAAATGGTGAAAACAGTAGCTTGTCAGTAGGGGCAGGGGTGGCTGGGGGTGGGTAGTAGATTTTCTTCTCTCTGGGAGTGTTCGAATGGTGATGCAGGTGTTAGTCCAGACTGTTGAATTCTAAGGATTGGTCAAGAATGAATATGTATGTGTATGTGTGTGTGTCCGTTTTAATTGTTTTTAAAAAAATTATATATGTGTGTTGGGAAACTGGATTTGTCATTAGTTGTATATGTGTGCGTTCTTTTTTTTCTGTTAATATTTATCTGTCTGTCTATCTATCTATCTATATATATATATATATGGAATCCTGATGGAGTCCTGTATTATATATATATATATATATATATATATATCAACAAAGAAACTAATCAAATATACAGTACCTCATCAGGACCCATACACATACACACACACACACACACACACACACACACATATATATATATATATATATATATATATATATATATATTCATGGAGTCGTGATGAGGTCCTGTATATTTGATGATATATATAAATCGATATTGTAGCATATATATATATATATATATATATATATATATATATATATATATATTTATGTGTGTGTGTGTTACAACCGCGTTAAAATCGATTTCTAAAAAACAGATTCTTTACAACTATGCACATTTTTGTCGTTATGAACTCCGTGAAACTGATAATAACACGTTTGCTATAAAATAATTAGTTTTAGAATCATTTATAACACGGATTTGGATTTGAAAAAAAAAGACAAAATATTCAAGTTGTATTTATACCCACCTCCAAACACACACACACACACACACACACACACACACACACACACTAACACACGCACTAACACACACACACCACACACACATACACACACACACACACACACACACACAATTATATATTATATATATATATCTTTGAAAGGAAGGAAAAATTCAACGCCGTTATTCCATAATAAATTCATTTAGACCAAAATTCGGGCTTTTATAAATCTAAGTTGATTTAATAAAGCTCCCCAGAATCCAGTCTCATCAGATGGATAATCATCAATAATTTGAATTGCATAACAGAAAAATTTTCTTCATGTAGAATCTTCTTCCCCCTCAAAAATTTTTTTTACGCAATGTATACATTAAAAGACTGTCACTATGGTGACAGGAAGTCTTGGGGAGCTTTGTTAAATCAACTTAGATTTATAAAGGCCCCAATTTATTATGGAATAACGGTGTTGAGTTTTGTCCTTCCTTTTAAAGATATATATATATATATATATATATATATATATATATATATTGGTAGAGTTCTCTAAATAGAGATTTAATTGAAAAGTTCACCGTTCTGGCGTGTAGCTAACCCTCGCTTTGTTTACAAAAATGTTTGAGGACTCTAATGATTTCATTTCCGCTTAGAAATGTAGCAATTAAATATGCTCCTATATTTGACAGCTGCCTCTGGCCGCACGGGTAAGAGGCTTGGTGAACGAAAGTTCATTCGGATCTCAAACCCGGCCACGGGTAGCTGTTAAGGTATAACCGCACTGATGAGAGGTGATACCTCGAAACACGTGTCTGTGGATTACTTATTTATTATATTATATATATTATATATATATATATATATATATATATATATAATTAAAGAAATAACAAAAGACTTAGAGATCCTGCATTATAGACTATTTCAGGGAGCTTAGACAAAAATGTCTAATTCTCCCGACTCATTAGATGCGAATGATGAATTCTTTATTTTTAAGAATAAAGAATTCATCATTCGCATCTGATGAGTCGGGAGATATAGACATTTTTGTCTAAGCTCCCTGAAATAGTCTATAATGCAGGATCTCTAAGTCTTTTGTTATTTCTTTAATTATAAATTTGCTCTGTGACTCTAAAAATAAGAGCACACATTGAGCTCTCAAACTGCGACAAGTTGTTTTAAAAAAAACCCTATGTCGTAAGGAAGATTTCTTCTCTGGACTTTTGGATTATATATATATATATATATATAATATATATATATATATATATATATATATATATTTTTAAAGTTTACATTCAAATTACTTGTGTTTCGTATATATATACAAAAGTTTGAAATTCTGATTCTACTATAACCATTTGGAACTAAAAATGAAAGAATAATTAGCAAATCACGGTGGGCTCTGGCATCATAAATCTCAGAAGTAGTGGCTACTTCTGAGATTTATGATGCCAGAGCCCACCGGGGGCCTCTTTCATGAACCTGTCGTCACAGCTATGACTGTATCTCCCTTTCTCTGCTACTTGATCCAACCTCATTAACGATAAACTGGGAGGGGACAGGTGGACTTATACTAAGTTAAAACTTATATCCTACGACTCTTCTCCCCTCTTCATTTCCTTCTCTCCCCCTCTTCATTTCCTTCTCTCCCCCTCTTCATTTCCTTCTCTCCCCCTCTTCATTTCCTTCTCTCCCCTCTTCATCTCATTCTCTCCCCCTCTTCATTTCCTACTCTCCCCCCCCTCGTACAAAACTTCTACTTGCCACCCGGCACGTAAAACCAAACCATGGGTAGCAGCATGGTGGATGTGAGATGCGGCGGAAGAGCCTAAATAGGCCAACGGTGTATATCATAAGATGCTGGGCGGATGAACCCTGAATGGGTCAACGGCCAGGATCAACAAGTTCAGTTAGGTAACTACTGCTCCTCATCTCTAAGACCGGCGCCTATTGATGAGTCAAACAGCTACCGATAGATATCGATGACCTTGACCCAACCGAAACCATTCATGACATTACACAAAGTTCAAAAATCATGTAGCAACGTACCCTCTGCTATAAAAATGGTACGCGATCTGCTGAGGCTCGAGCACCGGTCCAGTGTTCGATAAATACCTTACGGAGCTCAAAAAACACGACACATTTAAATCACATCATTCTCAGCACAGACAAGCAAGGCATACAACCTAGAGCAGACATAACCCTAACCGCAATATCTAATAAGAAAGACACAGAACCCAAATCCAATACAAACCTACTTAGATGTAAAAAATCTCTCAAGCTAGCAACATTTAACATTAGAACACTAAAAACGATAGGTCAACTCCCTGAACTCATGGCGTCCGCAGCCGAAAAGAATATAGACATCATATGTGTACAAGAACACAGACTTTACCATGGTGATATAGAAATAAAATACCATGAATCTGGAAATGGCTGGACGTTTGTGTCAGCATCTGCATGGAAAAACTCTGTCAATGCCACTATAGGAGGTGTAGGAATGCTTCTTAGCCCTCGAGCACTAAAATCACTTAACAGCATAGAAAAAATTCAACCTAGAATCATGAGCGCTACGTTTAATGGCAATCCCTGCCTGACTATAGTCTCATGTTACAGCCCCACAAATGTTAGCGATGAAACAAACATCGAAACATTTTACAATGGGCTATCCTCTCTATGTCGGCACACCCCCAAACATAATGTATTGATCATTGGGGAGACATGAATGCACAGGTAGGAAGAAACGAAAACAATAGATTCAGCTTACATAACACCCCAAACAGGAACGGTGATCTCTTAGCGGAGTTCTCCCTTGAGAACAGGCTTGTTTGTCTAAACACCAAATTCCAAAAACGGAAGGGCAAACTATGGACATACACGTACCCAAATAGCACAAAAGCGCAACTAGACTACATCCTAATAAACAAAAAATGGATAAATAGCACAATGAACTGCGAAGCATATTCCTCCTTTGAAGGAGTATCCTCCGATCACAGAATAGTCACAGCAAAATTACGATTAAGCCTACGTAGAAACAAAAAACAAACAAGTAAACACATACGATACGACTGGTCGACACTTGCTAACAGCGATATAGGCAATCGCTACGCTGTAGCAGTAAGAAATAAATTCAATATCCTCCAGGAGTCATCTGAAAGCTTCACACCAAACGAAGAATACGAAAACTTTGTTAGTGCACACCTAGAAGCAGCAGCCGAGTGCGTACCAACCAAACAAAGTGCTAAACACACTGTTCCTTGGGAGACTGAAGCAGTTAGACAAAGGAGAAACGATGTAAAAAAAGCAGCCCAACGCAATAAAATAAAACCAACTAACACCAATCTACACAACCTTAAGAAAGCCCATATAGAACTAACCAAAGTGTACAAAAAAAGAACAAATAGAATATATCCAAGCACAAATAAGTAATATCAGACAATCAGTGGAAGACAGACAATCGAGATTAGCCTGGCAAACAGTGAACGAAATTAGCGGTAGGAAAGGTACCTCTAGATCAAAGCTAAAGGCAACCAGCCAAAAAGATAGACTTCAGAAATGGAAAGACCACTTCCAGAAACTTCTGGGGAACCCACCTAAAATCATAGAAAATAACATCCAAAAAATCATAGATAGACAATTAGATATCAAACTAGGGGATTTTTCAACAGAAGAACTCAACGAAGTCCTAAAAAAACTAAAAGGCAGAAAAGCTGCAGGACTTGACGAAATACCCCGATGTATGGAAGTCAGGTAAGTTCAATGACATACTTCTTAGGCTATGCAACGCAGTATATAGGCAAAACAGAATAGATAAATGGACGAAAGGATGCATTGTCCCATTCCCCAAAAAAGGAGACCTAGGAATAGCTAAAAACTACAGAGGCATAACCCTTACTGCCATTGCAGCTAAGATATATAATGCCCTTCTTCTTAATCGAATCCGACCGAGATAGAGAAAGTCCTCAGGAAAAACCAAAATGGCTTCCGCAGAAATAGGTCACAACCTCTCAAATCCTGACTGTACGACGCATCATAGAAGGGGTTCGAGCAAAGAATTTGGAGGCAACATTACTATTCGTAGATTTCTCCAAAGCATTTGATTCTATACATAGACGGAAAATGGAACAAATACTACTGGCATATGGTCTCCCCAAAGAAAACTACTGACGCTATAATGATGCTCTACAAAGATACTAAAGCAATGGTACGCTCACCTGATGGCGATACGGATTTTTTTGACATCGTCGCCGGAGTCCTACAAGGTGATACATTGGCACCATATATATTTATAATATGCCTAGACTATGTACTCCGAACATCTTTAGATACCATAAAAGAAAAAGGTTTTACACTAAGAAAAGCAAGAAGCAGGAGATATCCTGCACAAACAGTCACAGATGCAGACTATGCTGATGACCTCGCACTTCTTGCAGATACACCGGCACAGGCTGAGACACTACTGCATAGCCTGGAGGAGCAGCAAAAAGCATCGGCCTGCATGTGAACTCTGCCAAAACAGAGTTCATGAGCTTTAGAAAGAAAGGAGACATCTCCACGTTAGACGGTAAGCCCCTTAAGCCAGTAGAACAATTCACGTACCTGGGTAGTAATATCTCATCCACAGATAACGATATTAACACACGAATAGGAAAGGCATGGATGGCCACAAACAAATTGTCTGTCATATGGAAGTCTGATCTCACTGACAAGCTAAAGCGACATCTCTTCCAGGCTGTAGTCATATCAGTACTACTGTATGGCTGCACTACCTGGACCCTAACGAGGCGCCTCGAAAATAAGCTAGATGGGAGCTGCACAAGAATGCTGCGAGCAGTTCTGAACAAGTCGTGGAAACAGCATCCCACAAGGGAGCAGCTGTATGGTCACCTGCCCCCTATCTCACAGACTATCCGAGTGAGACGGACTAGGCATGCAGGGCACTGCTGGAGAAGCAAGGATGAACTGATAAGTGATGTTCTCCTGTGGAAGCCAACACATGGACATGCCAGTGTGGGCCGCCCAGCAAGGACTTATATCGACCAGCTATGTAAAGATGCTGGCTGCAGCGAAGAGGAGCTCCCTGTGGCGATGAATGATAGGGAAGGTTGGCGAGAGATCGTCTTGGATATCCGTGCTGCCTGCGCGACATGATGATGATGATGATATATATATATATATATATAAGATTTTTGGATGTTTGTTTTTTATAGAAGCATTGTTGAATAAATTATTATTTATATTTTGCTTGAAGGCAATTACAAATGCATGTATCGCATAAAATTCGATAATTATAGAAAATAATCTTGACAAGTGAATCCCGGCAAAGGATGGCTCGCTATGCAGAACACCGTACAGACTGTTTCGACTTTATTAAGTCTCTTCAGCGATGTATACTAACGACTCCCCGGATACATGCGATACATGCATTTGTAATTGCCTTCAAGCAAAATATAAATAATATATATATATATATATATATATATATATATATAGAGAGAGAGAGAGAGAAGAGAGTGAGAGAGAGAGAGAGAGAGGAGAGAGAGAAGAGAGAGAGAGATTACTGATCGTAGACAGTTGGTCGACTTTGTAATGTAAATGTAAATGTCGATAAAAGTCTTATCAGTAAGAGAAAAAAAAATAATTTGCAAAATAAATTTAGATAATACTTTTATAATGGGGCAGAATAAAAAAACATGACAAAATTCTGACTCGAAATGTTATTTAAGAAAAACAAATCTGTTAAAAGTATAGCATGGATATAGACATCGTGACGCGAATTATTGTTTACTTATGTTAAAGGTCACGGAAGAGATATGGCTATGCAAAAAAAGGACCCCCCACCACCAAAAAAAAAAAAAAAAAAAAAAATCACAAATATATACCGATTTATAGATTGAACTAGTAGAAGTACCTACCAACGCAAGGTAAGAGATGAAGACTTGTATCGGTATTGTTTATAAATGACGCTAAATTTTAATTACATTAACTGTTAGCATAGCTCGTCAAACATTATAGCGTATGAGTCATTTTTTGATGTCGCCTTCTTCCAATATTCCCTATAATAATAATTGGAAGCACGTGGTGTAATGGTTAAAGTCATGGGAAATGGACTCGTCGCCCCGAGTTCAAATCCTGGACTTGGTAGTTGCATTTCACTTTGCGCTAATACCCTTAGGAAAGGTATGATTCTTACTCTCCCTCCAGCTATGGATAAATAGTAGGACAGACTGGGCTCTTTAACCTTGGTTAGGCAACCGGTCTAGGAGAAGGAAAACTCTGAATTCAAAACCTGTTGAACCCCGCTTAAGAAATTGACCTTGTGTCACATCCTGCTCGTGCGGAGGGGTTGGTAAATATATATATATATAATTATTTTTATAATATGCCTAGACTATATACCACGAAAATCACTAGATACCATAAAAGAAAAAGGTTTCACGCTAAAAAAAGGCAAGAAGCAGGCGATATCCCGCGCAGACTGTCACGGATGCAGACTACGCCGATTACCTTGCACTTCTTGCAGATACACCGGCACAGGCCGAGTCACTACTGTATAGCCTGGAAAAGGCAGCTAAGAATATCAGCCTCTACGTGAACTCTGATAAAACTGAGTTCATGAGTTTAAAAAAAAGGATACATCTCCACACTCGACGGTAAGCCTCTTAAGCTAGTAGAACAATTCACATACCTAGGTAGTAATATCTCATCCACAGAAAGCGATGTCAATATACGAATAGGAAAGGCATGGTCAGCCACAAACAAATTATCAGTCATATGGAAATGCGATCTCACTGAAAAGTTAAAGCGACAATTCTTCCAGACTGTGGTTATATCAGTACTGCTCTATGGCTGCACCACCTATGAAGCGCCTTGATAATAATCTAGATGGAAGCTGCACAAGAATGCTGCGCGCGGTCTTGACCAAATCGTGGAAACAGCACCCCACAAGGAAGCAGCTGTATGGCCACCTGGCCCTCATCTCACAAACCATCCGAGTGAGGCGGACAAGGCATGCTGGACACTGCTGGAGAAGCAAGGACGAGCTCATAAGCGACGTTCTCCTGTGAAAGCAACAAATTGACATGCTAGTGTGAACCGGCCACCAAGGAGCTACATTGACCAACTTTGCAAGGATACTGGATGCTGCGCAGAGGACCTCTTTGGCACAATGAATGATAGCGAGAGATTTCATGGATCTCTCTCTATCCGTTGCTGCTTGCGCGACATGATGATGATGATGATATTCTTAGGCTTTCCAGTTCTTTTTCATTTTGGCAAATATCTTAATATCACCCTTGTACATATTTACCATGTCAAGTCAAGATTTTTTCTGGGGATAGTAGTCAGATAGTAGTCTGACTAACTATACAATAATTTGTTGATTTCCATGAGACTTTGTTTAAATCAACTTAGATTTATAAAGGCCCCAATTTTGGTCGAAAATAAATTTATTATGGAATAACGGTGTTGAGTTTTTCCTTCCTTTCAAAGATATATATATAATATATATATATATATATATAATATATATATATATATATATATATATATATATATATATAAGACCAAGATAATCGTACCAACAAAAATAATCTATTACTACAATATTTTGGCCAAAAGAAAAAAACATTTATATGCATATATATATATATATATAATATATATAGTATATATCATACAAACCCACCAGGAGACTAAAGCTAATAAGTTAAAAAGTGCTCAATACCTAAGTAGAGCAAATAGCAATCTTAGCCCTGAAGACATTAAGCGAAACTTTTAGTAGGTTCGTCTGACTCATTAGATTTATCTTTATATATATATATATATATATATATATATATATATATATATATATGTATATATATATATATATATATAATATTATATATTATAACACTATATATATAACCGTGAGCAAATAATTGAAATAAGCATAATTACTTTAAAGCTATGCTTATTTACGTATATTATTATCATTATAATACAATAATAAATTTATAATACAATAATAAACGTATATTATTATCATTTATAAACAATAACAAATTTATATACAATAATAAGTAAAAAAGTAAGTCGTCGGGGCGGCGTAATGTCGGTAAGCCAATCAGCGAGGGAGTCTATTCCTTTTCACTAGCGCTAAGACCAAGGAGTTGTTTTTGCGTCTGAGATGGAGCGCCACACCTACCATCAGCTTCTTACTTTACCGCACATATCCCTGTGCTACTTATACGCTGAGTTGGCGAGGGCCGGTAATCGAACTAAGAACCTTCGGTTTCTAGCCGAACGCTCTACCGACTGAGCTAACCCGGCCCCTTACTGGCAAAACAGACTGATTTCGGATTATATAAAAGCAAGTCAAATGGAATGAAGAAGAATTGCTACGGTGCCATTTAAAAAAAAAAAGTAGATAATTAGCTGCCTAAGAAATCAGCCTTTAAAATCCTGACTTGAGTTCGAAACACCGACGCACACACCAGTGGCACTTCGCAACTAATCAACCCTAGACATTTATTGGCTTCCTTAACTCTTCCTTTCTCTGTCTCTGTCTCTGTCTCTGTTTCTGTCTCTGTCTGTCTGTCTGTCTGTCTCTCTTCTCTGTTGTTTTGTCTTTTCTCACAATATATCCACTTGTAATTGTCTCTGTCGCACCCCAGCCCAACCCACCAACGCACACACATATAAATTCAAATACACAAACTCATACACAAACACATCTTTATATATACATTTCTATCCTACATATGCATATATATATATATCGTTCCATTCTTGCAGTCTACTTTAGTTTCTATTATCAGATACTTCCGGCTTCTCACCGACTCGCACTTTCGTCTTCCACTCCGTCCTGCATCTAAAAATGGCCGTTGTGCGCCAGTGACATCTCGGCAAAGACAGCCGGGGAAAAAAGCCCACCAACAGTTTCTCAAAATTAAAACCGCCCAACAAAGAAGTCAGGGGCGGACATTTTGGGTTTCAAATACAAAAACAAAACACATAAAAGAAAAAGAAAAGAAAAGAAAGAAAGAAAGAAAAATAAACACAATTGGCCTACAGCAGCAACGGCAGCAGTTCACTTCGCAGCCTGATGGATAGATAAATAGACAGACGGATATGAACAGTCTGAGCTAGATAAATATCAACAGACTGATAGATAGATAGATAATAGACAGATATGAAGACTGAGATAGATATCCACAGACTGTGATAGATAGATAGATAGATAGATAGATAATGAACTGACCGAAAAATAATGAAAGGAAAATAATGAAAGAGAGATATGGATAAAACCATAATATATATACTAATATATATATATATATATATATATATATAGTCCGCCCAGTCGGCTTGGGGCGTTAGAAATGCACCGACTGCACCTCTGCAGAGGGTAAGACTCCCCCAAGGGGCCACCTGTTGGCGCGAGGGTGGCGCCCGTGATGCTTAAGGATAGAGCCCAGGTGGATGAGCAATTCATGACATGCAATACTCCACTTTGGCCTATCTTGGGCTAGACGGGCGGTCGGAGAGGCCCCTCCGATCAATCGGCTGGTCACGTTAAGCCCTAGCCCTATGTTAAAACCCAACCCTATGCCCTTTATGGCAAGCCCCAACCCTTTTTATCATATGGGTGCTAGAAGGCGTGGCTGGGGTCTACATGTCTGGGAATGACGTTAACTCTATCTGATGTGGGTTCCAGTTTTGGAGGTTTGGGAATGTGGAGCACCCTTCATCACCATTGCTCCCTGGTCACTCTGACCCGGAGTGGTAGTACCTGTTAGGGTCCCATCTATGGTTAAATAGAAAAATGTATTTATAAAAAAATTGTATTATCCATTAGAATTGATTTATTTCAAAACTTTATCGGCATTAAATGACCCACTGAGGTTGATATGCCGTAAAACAAACAAACCAAACAAACCAAACATGCATATGTTAGTTACGCAGCATTTCTTCTCTAGGGCATATTTCGTTGAACAAGCGCATTTTTTGTCTGCAATCTTGTTCTGTGTTTTCAATTGCCGGATTGATTAATTATATTCTGGCAAAAATTAACATTTATACAATAAATAATATTAACATATTAATAATAGTGGAAACAATGATAATAATAACAATGATAATAACACTAATAATAACAACAACAATAATTAGAATAAATGAAATAAACACAACCCTTCTATAAATAGAATAGAGGAATGGAACACTCCATTGTTGTATGGCTTGTAACTACCCTGAAGATGGCCACACAGGGCTGAAAAGTACTGGGGAAATAGATTATGGCAATATATCAGCCAATTTGTCCGAATATAATTAGATCAATCAGCAACTAGAAAGGACACAGAACAAGATTTGCAGACAAAAATGGCTGCGTTGTCAAACGAAATATACATGCATATTCATATTATGTGTGTGTGTAGTGTGTGTGTGTGTGTGTGTGTGTGATAGAGAGAGTAGAAGAGAGAGAGAGAGAGAGAGAGGAGAGAGAGAGAGAGAGAGAGAGAGAGAAAATAATATGATTGATGGGTATATACAGATTGACAGAGATAGATACGATGGGACGGAAATAGATAATTAGATAGACATGAAAAGGTTGAAGTAGATGAAAAAGACGGAATAGTTAGAAATGAAAATGAAATAGATGTGGAAAGACAGTAAATAAGGAAATAAAGTTATATTATATAGATAGATATGTACATTTTAGATTGTCCAAATCTATTTCATTCTGTTCATATCTATCATCTATCTTATCTATCTATCTATGTGTTTTAGTCTGTTCATATTATCTATCTATCTATTATCTATCTATGCGTTTTAGTCTGTTCACATCTATCTATCTATCTATCATTCTGTCTATGTGTTTAGTCGTATATCTATCTATCTATCTATCTATCTATATCTGTCTAATCTATGTCTATGTTTCTTGTCTATTCATATATATCTATCTATCTATCTATTATGTGTTTTAGTCTTGTTATATCTATCTATCTATCTATCTATCTATCTATGTGTTTAGTCTGTTCATATCTATTCTATCTATCTATCTATGTGTTTTAGTCTGTTCATATCTATCTATCTATCTATCTATCTATGCGTTTTAGTCTGTTCATATCTATCTATCTATCCATCTATCTATCTATGTATCTATGTGTTTAGTCTGTTTCTATCTATCTATCTATCTATCTATCTATCTATGTGTTTTAGTCTTGTTCATATCTATCTATATCTATCTATCTATCATCTATCTATGTGTTTTAGTGTTCTGTTCATATCTATCTATCTATCTATCTATCTATCTATCTATGCTATCTAGTGTTTTATCATTTATGTCTGTTCATATCTATCTATCTATCTATCTATCTATACTCTATGTGTTTTCAGTCTGTTCATATCTATCTATCTATCTATTCTTGTGTTTTAGTCTGTTCATTATCTATCTATCCTATCTATTTATCTATTGGTTTTAGTCTGTTTCATATCTATCTATCTATCTATCTATCTTCTATCTATCTATCTATGTGTGTTTTAATTTTTCTATGTGCTGTTCATATCTATCTATCTATCTATCTATCTATCTATGTGTTTTAGTCTGTTCATATCTATCTCGTATACTATCTATCTGTTTTAGTCTTTCATANAAGAAAACAGAGTAGTGGCGCTGCTAGTAATTATTTATTAATAGCACGAGCAGGATGTGGCACAAGGCTAATTTTAAGCGGAGTAGTTAAGGGTCTGAAATCAGTTTTCCTTCTTCTAGACTAGTTACTATACCATGGTTAAAGGACTCAGTATCTACTTACTATTCACACATAGCTGGAGGGAGCATAGTTAGATTCATACATTTCCCAAGCACTATGTGAAATGTAACCAGCTCTGTCCAGGAATTGAACTCGTCTTGCCGTGTTCATTTCCTCCGGCAATATCCATTACACTACGTACAGCTAAGGATTCCCTATTTAAGGGATTGTGAGATTCATGCCTGAGAAGTTTTAAACCATACTTTAAGATCAAGTTTGCGTTTTTTTTTTTTTTTTTTTTTAAGTCGTAGGAAATGGACGCGTTGATCCGAGTTCAAATCCTGGACGACGAAGCTACAGTTCACATTCTCTCTTTTATTTATTTCATTTTACATTTTCTACTACGATAACCATTACACAACGCGCCTCTTGATACTTCCTCTTCAAGTTGCGAAAATTAATCATATCAATTATTCAGTCGAACGAACCCGAAGCCATCTTAAACACGCCACACTTTGTGTAAACAAACAATAACTTGTAAATAAACAATAAAAACTTATCATCTTCATCAAATTGTGCTGACAGTCCCGATTCCCTTTACTCCACCCCTCTCTCTTTCTCTCTCTCTCCTCTCTTCTCTCTCTCTCCTCTCTATCTATCTATCTATCATCATCTATCCCTATCCTCTCTCTCTCTATCTTATCTATCTATCTCTCTATCTATCTATCTATCTATCCCTATCTCTCTCTCTATCATCTTATCTATCTATCTATTTTCTCACCAGCCATCCTATCACTCCTAAGGGGTCTACTCCAAATATAAACGATGAAAAACATTGTAACATTGTGGTATTTTCACAGTACCAAAATGATATAAATAACGTAGCGGGGTGGCGATATATTCACCGTAACTAAAAAAGGCATTCTGCACGTGGCGGTCATTCTGATAAAAATTACAACGCGAGAAATATGTCAGTCACAACTGCTAGCCTTTATTATCGTGCTCGTCTCGTGGGTTCGTATCAGACAGGAGGAAAGGCAGAGAGAAAGAGAGAGAGAACACTGTTAAATTACTGTGACTCCATACTAGGCACCAGAGGCCTGTCCGTTCCCCTACGCGTCCGAAAGCAAAAAGAGATTGGTACCTTTCTTCGTTGTTCCACGTCACCACGTGACTTCCGGTTCCGGTCAACACCCGAAACTTGCGGTTGACACTCAATTCTCCATTCGGGGGTCACGCCGCGGTCAAATCCTCGTTCATCCTGTTTTGTGCTCATCACTATTTTTTTAACCTTTACTCTCTCACTTATTTCTTTTCCCCCCCCCCCCCCCCAGTTCCATTAGTAGTCCTTGCCAAATGCAATCTTGCTACAACATATCAATATCTTATGAGGTACCGCTGATCGTCCGGAATCCCATGATTCTCTCTCTCTCTCTCTCTCTCTCTCTCTCTCTCTCTCTCACACACACCCTTTTCTCTCTCTCTCCTCTCTCTCTCTCTCTGTATATATATATATATATATATATTCTTTATCTCGCCACCCGTCCCAATCGGTCATCGCTCCTGTGAGATATTCCGCACATATAAATACACGATGAAAACATATCATCATCTTCATCAAGTCACTCTGACAACCAAGATTCCAGGACACTCTCTCTCTCTCTCTCTCTCTCTCTCTCTCTCTCTCTCTCTCTCTCTCTCTCTCTCTCTGTGTCTCTCTCTCTATCTATTTATCTCGCGACCCATTCCTATCGATCATCGCTCCTAGCGGGTCTTCCGCACGGCATTCAGAATTAGCACTGAGCTGATTTATGTAGCTTTTTGCTGGTCGGCATACATCTATTTGTCTATGTGTACGTTTCCACAGGAGAACGTCGCTTATGAGTTCGTCCTTGCTTTTCCAGCAGGTACAAAAGCAGCTAACGAAATATACCATGACTAAAAGCATATAAAGTCTTTTAAATACGAAAATTTTTCCAACGTTTTGATAAAAGCTAATGTTCATCCTTTATTTTTAATAAAGTATGTAATTTTCAAGCCGTATGTAATTTCACATAAGTACTGCTTACAAATAATTATTCAAAACTTTAATAAAAGCAAATCTCCGTTCTTTATTTTCAATAATGATCTTCTTGCCACACGGACAGAATGCGATCAATTGTCAAGCTGACTGCAACTGTTTTTTTATCGTATATGTTCATATATATATATATATACGCCCTGTCGGCGGGTTCTAGAGTACGGAGACAGCATCCTCTGTCGATGGGTAAGATTCTCCGCTCCATACACACACCCCAAAAATGGATGCCCTCGGTATGAAAAAAAACCTCATCCGGTCGTTCAGGTCATTACTCCTAATTCCACACTGACAACCCCCACCCCCGTGTGTGAATACCTGTTATCATCCCATCAACGAATCAAATAGATCTATTTGAAATAATGTTTAAAATGATAGAGAACTTTAATCCGTTAGTACTTATAATATTGATATTGCGTCTAAGTATCAAGTATCTAAACCACCCTGTCGGCTGGGACTGTAAAATACACCGACTGCAGAGAGGTAAAATCTCCCTAATGAGGCCATCTGCTGGCCGTGGGTGGTGACCCAAGATGATTAAGGATGGATCCCTGGCGGCTGAGTAGTCCATGACATACAATACTCCACTTTGGTCCTTACTTAGATGAGAAAGGCGGACGGAAAGGCCACTTCCGATCAATTGATTGGTCAGATCAAGCCCTAGCACCTATATGATTGCCCCAGCTCTATTGCGTATATAAAAAGCCCCAACCCTTTTTATCATATACGTGCTAGAAGGTGAGGGTCTTAGTGTCCTGGGTATGATATTAAGCTGCATCTAGTATTGAAGTTAGAATTCTGGAACTCTGGAGAATGTGGAGTATATATTTATCACCATTACTCCCAGCTCCACTCTGGTTTGGAGTGATAGTACCTGTTAGTGTCTCACAGATGGGTTAAATAGATAAATATAATAAATATTAAGAAAATTGGTTTATAAAAAAATTGAGTTTGAAAAAAATTGAATACGCAACAAGAATGAATAAAACAAAACGTCTTCGGCATAAAATAACTCAACAAGGCTTGACATGCCGTAAAATCCAACCAACTAACAAGAATGAATAAAATAAAACGTCTTCGGCATAAAATAACCCAACAAGGGTTGACAATGCTGTAAAATCCAACAAACCCACCAATCACCAACGACTAACGAACCCAATCTGCCCTACTATTTACACAGATGGGGGAGACTAGGTAGATTCATGCCTTTAACTTTTTTCTGAAATGTAAAGAGCCACGTCCAGGAATTGAACTCGGATCCCCGACTCCATTTCCTGCGACGAAGACCACAACAAGCCACCTATGTAGTTCATTTGCTAAACTTTCATTTCCTACAACGATAACCGTTCAGCTTTAGCACGCATCAAATATTATTACGTGTGATTTTTTATTTTTAAGTCCAAATTTAAACTTGAGTTGAAAAAATAAATTGCGCCCGTTGCATTATTGGTCGTCTTGAAAAAAAAACGCTGGGGACTAGCGGTGGGAGCGACACTAACTCGTCAACAGGGAAATAACTCCATTCCCTCGCTACCATATATTCATTATAACGACGAGGTTATTCAGAGAGGGACAGTTTATAGTTTGGTTACTGTCAGTTGATTGAAAAATAAAAATAAAAAAATTGATTGAGTTTCCGTTTAGTGAGTCAATCAATGATTCGTGAAGGTTTGTCGATGGAAAGTTATAGAAAAGAAATCGAATTTGTCATTTTTAGATTCTTTCAACGTGAAAAAATCGATGCATTTTAAAAACTTAAAATCCCATGAAGACATTTCTTAGATTTAAAATAATTGATTGTACCAGAAAAAGTAATATTTTGAAGAGAACAAAATGAAAGAGGGGGAGAGAGGGAGAAAAGGGTAGTGTGAGAGAGAGGGGGTAGTGTGAGAGAAAGAGGGGGATAGGAAAAAGAAAGAAGAGGTTGTTTGTGAGAGGGTAAGGATATACAAAAGAACAGAGAGGTTGAAAAAAGACAGAAAAAAAGTTACGAGAGAGAAAGAGAGAGAGAGAGAGAAGGGGTAGTGTGAAATAGAGGGGGTAGTATGAGAGAAAGAGGGAGATAGGGAAAAGAAGAAAGAGGTTGTTTGTGAGAGGGTAAGGATATAGAAAAGAACCGAGAGGTTGAAAAAAGACAGAAGAAAGGTTACGAGAGAGAAAGAGAGAGAGAGAAGAGAGAGAGAGAAGGGGGTAGTTGAGATAGAGGGGGTAGTATGAAGAAAGAGGGAGATAGGAAAAAGAAAGAAGAGGTTTGTTTGTGAGAGGGTAAGGATATAGAAAAGAACAGAGAGGTTGAAAAAAGACAGAAGAAAAGTTACGAGAGAGAAAGAGAGAGAGAGGGGGGCGAGAGAGAGAGAGAGAGAGGGGGCGAGAGAGAAAGAGGGTGTGAAGACAAAATAAAATTACCAGAGAGTGGAATGGAGAAGAAATAATATTATTAGGGAGAGAGAGAGAGAGAGAGAGAGAGAGAGAGAGAGAGAAGAGAGTCTGTGTGTGTGTGTGTGTGTGTGTGTGTGTGATGAGAGGGAGAAAGGAGGAGTAGAAAAGGAAATAAGAGGTTGTTAGTGAGAATGTGAGGCTATAGAAAAGAACAGAGGGGTTGAAAAAAGAGAGAAGAAAAAAAGAAAGGGAAAACTAGAAAAATTATCAGAGAGGGACAGAGACAGAGAGGGAGGGATAGAAAGTGAGTGAGTGTAGACAGAAGAAAATTATCAGAGAGAGAGGGGGGGGAACAGAATATTATGAGGGAGAGAAGGGTAGTGTGGGAGAGATAAAGAGAGAGAAGGGGGGGAGGATGATAAAAGGAAACAAGGGGTTGTTAGTGAAGAGGGCTATAGAAAAGAACAGAAAGTTGAAAACGAGAGAAGAAAAATTGCCAGAGAGACTGAGCGAGTGAAAACAGAAGAGAATTACTAGAGTGATATATATATATATATATATATATATATATATATAATAAGTAATCCACATTCACGTGTTTCGAAGTATCCCTTCTCGTCACTGTGGTTATACATTAACAGCTACCCCTGGCTGGGTTTGAGACCCGAATGAACTTTCGTTCGCCAATCCTCTTACCCGTACGGCCAGAGGCAGCTGTCAAATATAGGAGAATATTTAATCGCTACATTTCTAAGCGGAAATGAATTCACTAGAGTCCTCAAACATTTGTAAACAAAGCGAGGTTTAGCTACACGCCAGAACGGTGAATCTGCAATTAAATCCCTATTCAAAGTACTCGACCAAAGTGGGTGTATATATATAATAAATAAGTAATCCACAGACACGTGTTTCGAAGTATCACTTCTCATCAGTGTGGTTATACATTAACAGCTCCCCCTGACCGGGTTTGAGACCCGAATGAACTTTCGTTTATGACTTCAATTAAGCACATATTCTCCATATATATATAATATATATATATATATATATATATTATATATATATGTATGGAGAATATGTGCTTAATTGAAGTCATACCTAATTTTTTTAAATTAATTAATTAATAATTAATGAATTAGGCGGGCATACCTATTCAAATGTAAGGCTAAACAAATCGAGAAAAATCATTTTTGTGAAGAGAAAAGAAAAGGTTTTGTGCGAGAGAGTTAGGAAAAGAAAAAAGTGAGGTTGGAAAAAACAGATAGAGAACGAAGAAAGAAAACTGCGAAAGAGAGTGAGAAAGAAAAGATATATATATATATATATATTACAAATATTCTACAGACGCTGCCGCTGTCAATAACAACAAAGTCAAAGGATCCGTTGAACAGAAGTGACATTCATTTGAAAAGGGGAATCTAATGATCCCGAAAATTTATGATAACAATGATTAAAAAAATAAGTGAATCCAGTACTCTATAACATCGAGTTCCTTCATTTATTTTTAGATGCTTCATAATAACGCCCAACTTCAACATAAAAAAACATTATATATATATATATATATATATATATATATAATATATATATATATTGGTTTGTTGGTTGGTTTTGAAGGCTGTCACAACGCGAGTGTAAAGAAAAAAGAAGGTAACTATGATGTTTTTTGTTAACCTGTCATTTATTTCTCAATATTTCGGGAAGAAATTCCCATCCTCAGAAGAATACTGGAACTGAAGTTGTCCTAACTCGCGTTGTGACAGCCTTCAAAACCAACCAACAAACCAATATATACACAATGCTTCAAGCAAATTACAAAACCCTTTTATAATATATATTATATATATATATATATATATATATATATGGAGAGAGAGAGAGAGAGAGAGAGAGAGAGAAGAGAGAAGAACGAAGACTAGGAGAGGAGAGAAGGGGTACGAGAAATGGAAAAGAGATTGTAAGTGCGAGAGTAACGATTAAAAAAGACCAGAGAGAAAGAGATTTGGGGAGAAATAAGAAAGAATCAGTGTTTTCAAAGATAGAGAGAGGGAAAGAGGGAGAGAGAGAGGGAAAAAAGGAGAGATAGAGGAAAGAGGGAGAGAGAAGGAGAAGAAACAGAGAGAGAGAGAGAAGGGAGACAGTTGGAAAGAAGAACATAGAAAGTAAGGATAGGGGGAGAAAAGGAAGATATTTTCTTAGAAATAAGGAATTAGAATGAATCAAGTGTTTTTTTTTCTGAGAGGGAGAGAAAGGAGAGAGAGAGATGACGTAGAAAGAAAGAAAGAAAGAAAGAAAGACAGAGATAATGAGAGAGTGGGGAAAGAGAGAGAGAGAAAGTAAGGAAAGGGGGAGTAAAGGAAAGTGATTTTCTTAGAAATAAGGAATTAGAATGAATCAAGTGTTTTTTTCTGAGAGAGAGAGAGAGAGAGAGAGAGAGAGAGAGAGAGAGAGAGAGAGAAAGAGAGAGGGTGAGAGAGAGAGTGAGAGAGTGAGAGAGAAAGAAGAGAAAGAGAGAGGAAAAAGAAAGAGAGAGAGAGAAAGAGAGAGAAAGAAAGAGAGAGAGACCGAGAGAGAAGAGAGAGAGAGAGAGAAAGAGAGAGAGAGAGAAAGAAAGAGAAAGAGAGAAAAGCGAGAGAGAGAGAGAGAGAGAAAGACAAAGAGAGAAAGAGAAAGAGAGAGTATAATTGTGTTATTATCCATATTTTCTAATTTCTCTTCCAAAAATGTCTCTTCCCTTTCGATTCCATCAAATTGGCAGGTTTATTCACGTACCATTAGTCACCTTTAATAGCCGGCATCGGTTTTAAATATCAACGAAACAAAATGATTCAACGGAAAAACAAAACGAATCGAAACGAACCGAAACGAAACGAAGCGGAACTATTGGAAAGTTGTCATTCCGATATTCAGAACGAGGCTGGCAGCCATATCGTAAATGAAAAGTTTCAAACCAGGTACGCGGCGCCGGGACATTTTACGAGTCATTGGATACCATTTGAGGAAAGTTCGCCTCTCTGTACCATTAAACAATATATCTCCGTATTTTTCTCTCGGTTACAACTTGGCTGTCCCGCACTGACAGCGGTGTGTTGCTTCGTAAGACCCACCCCTGCTCGACAAAACAGAGATGATAAATAACAGAAGTTAAACGCGTATTTGTTTGGGTGTTGGGTGCGTGTGATGGTAAACGAGTTAGTATTAAACTTTGTTAGTCTCGAAGATCCCTTACTACTGAATAGCGAGTTCGATCCTCCCTAGATGCCCCATACTAGCGACCTTGAGTCACATCCTACTCGAAGATATTTATTAAGCCCAGTTTAGTTTTTGGCGATCATCAGTATGTGACTCCCAGTGAGAGTCGAACCCACTAGTCATTATCAGTTAATACTAGCTCGTTGACCATCACACACCAACGCGATACCCAAGATATTTACTATGCCCAGTTTAGTTTTCGGCGCATGACCCAACCACCAGTATGGGACACCCAGTGAGAATCGAACTCACCAGTCATGATCTATTAATACTAACTCATTAATCATCACACGGCTAGTGAGTTCGATTCTCACTAGGTGTCTCATGTTGGTGATTGCCAAAAACTAAACTGTGCTTAATAGTTATCTTCGGGTAGGGTGTGATACAATGTTTGAATTTTGGGCGCGTGATGCTAGTATTAACAAATAAGGACCAGCCAGTGAGATTGATTCCCACTGAGTGCCCAATACTGGGGATCGGGTCATGTGCCCAAGACTAAACTAGGCTTAGTCAATATACTCGGTTAAATCATTGATGTTCGATGGTAAATGAGCTAGTATAAACAGATCATGACTAGTGAGTTCGATTCTCACTGGGTGTCCCATATTGGTGATCGCCAAAGACTAAACTGGGCTTAATAGATATCCTCGGGTAGGATGTGACACAAGGTGGCAAGTATGGGGCAACCCTGCGAGGATCGAACTCGTATTCAGTAGTAATGGATCTATGAGACTAACAGAAGTTAAACACGTATTTGTTTGGATGGTGGGTGCCTCACCGGCGTGTGATGCTTAACGAGCTAATATTGACAGATCAAAACTTGTGAGTTCGATTCTCACTGGGTGTCCAATACTGGTAGTTGGGTCATGCGCAAAAAACTAAACTGGGCTAAATAAATATCTTCAGGTATCACGTTGGTGTGTGATGGTCAACGAGCTAATATTGATAGATAACGGCTAGTGAGTTCGACTCTCACTGGGTGTCCCATACTGGTGATCGCCAAAAACTAAACTGGACTTAATAGATATCTTCGGGTAGGATGTGACACAAGATCGTAATATCGGGCATCCAGCAAGAATCGAACTCGCTATTCAGTAGTAATGGATCTGCGAGACTTACAAAAGTTAAACGCATATTTGTTTGGATGTTGGCCGCGTGTGATGATTGATGAGTTAGTATTAACAGATCATGACTGGTGAGTTCGATTCTCACTGGGTGTCCCATACTGGTAGTTGGGTCATGCGCCAAAAACTAAACTGGGCTTAGTAAATATCTTGGGTATCGCGTTGGTGTGTGATGGTCAACGAGCTAGTATTAACTGATAATGACTAGTGAGTTCGACTCTCACTGGGAGTCCCATACTGATGATGGCCAAAAACTAAACTGGGCTTAATAGATATCTTCGAGTAGGATGTGACTCAAGGTCGCTAGTAAGGGGCATCCAGTGAGGATCGAACTCGCTATTCAGTAGTAATGGATCTTCGAGACTAACAAAAGTTAAACGCATATTTGTTTGGGCGTTGGACGCGGATGCAATGTTTAACGAGCTAGTATTAACAGATAACGACCAGAGAGTTCGATTCTCACTGAGTGTCTCATACTGGTGATCGGGTCATGCGCCAAAAACTGAACTGGGCTTAGTAAATATCTTCCGTATCGCGTTGGAGTGGGATGGTCCACGGGCTAGTATTAACAGATAATGACAAGTGATTTTGATTCGCACTAGGTGTCTTATACTGAACTGGGCTAAGTAAATATCTTCAGTTAGGATATTTCACAAGTGTGGGGCACCCGGGGAGAATCAAAATCGCTATTTAGTAGTAATGGATCTACGAGACTAACAGAAGTTAAACGCGTATTTGTTTTGTTGTTGGGCGTGTATAATTCTTAACGAGCTAGTATTAATAGATAACGACTAGTGAGTTCGATTCTCACTGGGTGTCATATACTGATGATCAGGTCATGCTCTTAAAATTAAATTAGGGTTAGTAAATATCTATATTATATTGGGCGATAGTTATTGTGTAAAAAATATGGTTCTACCATTATTTCGATCCTATGATAAAGGATCTAAATATGGTAGACCATAATTATTTCACTATATATATATTATATATTATATAATATATATATATATATATATATATATTGGTTTAGATTTTTATCCCGAAATATTAAGAATAAAATGACAGAGTAACAAACAACATCATAGTTACCTTCTTTTTTCTTTACACTTGCATTGTGACATCCTTCAAAACCAACCAACAAACCTATATAAACACAATGCTCCAAGCAAATTAAAAAACCCTTTTATATGTATATACATATGAATAAATGGATACATTACTTCAGACATAAATTTATTTCGGTACTGTTTGCCTCTTTCTGTCTGATTTCCACTAATCCGAAGATTTCATATCGGCTCTTATTGCTATGATTTCCCTGTCTCACTGATTTTTTTGATTTTTTTAAAATTTCGTTTTTCAGCTCATGGGCACTCACATATTCACAATTTTAAGAAATTCTCTAATTTGCCCTTGTTGGTATTTTTTACGACACTGCAGTTTTCAAGCCTGATTTCTTTACTTGTTAATATTCTAACTACGTGTATTTTATGTATTTTATGTTCCGTTTGACAGGATTTTGTATGCGTATATATGGATACGTAAATGTTAAGTGTTTTTAAATGTTTTTTTAATATATAAGTTTAAATTTAGTATTATCTGTGTTATTCGGACTATTGTTCCCATCTTCATTGTTATTTGTACAACGTTTCGGCTGATATGCCCTCCGGCCTTCTTCAGGTATTTCTTGTCGGACTCGGGAACCTTCTCGGACTCGGGAACCTTCTTTTCGAAATCGGGAACTTTCTTGTCGTAATCGGGAGCTATCACGGAACTTTGAGCCTAACCCTTTATTTAGTCCACGGGGGTATCCTGTTCTCATTCCGCTAACCATAGCTGGGGTAGGAGTTGTGTTAATTATTTTTCTAACCTTCACTCAGGAGTCCCAGAAGGTTCCCGAGTCCGACAAGAAATACCTGAAGAAGGCCGGAGGACATATCAGCCGAAACGTTGTACAAATAACAATGAAGATGGAGACAATAGTCAGAATAATGCAGATAATACTAATCTTCAAGCCTCATCTCAAACATTCAGAGAAAAGGTTTAAATTTATTTGCATGTTTACATTAGAATATGATTCATTTCTTTTAATTAATAGTTTCTTCCGGGTTTTTAAAAAAATTATTTTGATATCATCCACCCATATCTGTATATATATATATATATTTTTTTTGGGGGGGGGAGAATATGTGCTTAATTAGAGTCGTACCTAATTTTGAAAATTAGGTACGACTCTAATTAAGCACATATTCTCCAAAAATTGTCGGCAAAAAAGCCATTCCAAACATACCTTGTTTACAACTTATCATATATATATATATATATATATATATATATATATATATATATATATATATCCTTATGCTTATATATATATATATAACCAATGGTAATATTATGGTTTCACACTCATAAGTTAAAGTTTCATGGTAATCCAATCATCAGATGAGATCAATGGTTGAGATGTCAAAAATCCAGTCGTGAAATATATATATATATATATATATATATATATATATATATATATATAGATAATTTTGGAAATATATACATTTAATGTTATACACTGAGATTGGGCGCCTACCGGAGCATGATAACCAGCACGTTAGTCTCTCACTTCAATGGCCTTCAGCCAGACTTGCCATTTAAATAGTAGGTAACGACGCACTTATACTTATTATTAATTCAAGCAGGAACCTTGATTGCACGCGAGATCCGTAACTCTCCTGTCCCAGTCCCTGGGATACGGCCAACTTGTGGATCATTCCAGCGAAAATAATTAGACAAGTCTCACGGGGTAGACTGACGTCAGGTCGGTGGGGATGTGTGGGGGAGAGGGTCAGTAATTAAATTGACGGCACTGACGTCAGAATTGACGGACAGACTACCTGTCTCAAATCCATGCGCTGTAATTAACGTGTTCATTAAACCGCATAATAGTCAACTCCGGGTAATTTTCAGTTATGCCTATTCGGGGACAATTAGATATGGCGTGAAACATAGGGTTACGGTTAACCAGCTGACTTCGGACATCCCTTCGTACGCTATGTCTTTATTCGCCTAGCATCTTACTTATGCTGGTATGACACAAGGTCGTTTAATGCGAGACCACTCACGGACCGAATCTCATGGGGTGAGAGGCACAAAAAATACGTAGATCCCGTCGGCATTCCCCCTCAAGCGGGGCGCCCCAGGCACTGGGCAATAAATTCAGCCCGCCCCTTTGAATCAAGGGGGCAGATGTTACCTGGAAGATGTCCCCACCTGGGATCATGCCATTGCACCCCCGCCCTGAGTGCCGGGTAAGTATGAATATGTACGTTATGTAAGTAAAGTTAACATTGTGGCCTATTGTCGGTATTTTTTTTAATCTTAAGCCAACTTTTTTAATCTTTAAGCCATAAAAGAGTGAAAATCCAAGCTTTAAGTATTTTCTCTAGTTTTTGGTATCAGTATTCATTATACTGTAGGGTTATCCGCCCCTGTTTCGCTGGAAGAGTTATCTTCCCTTGTGTTTATGGTATTGCCCACCAGGCGCCTTGACTATTTAAGCAGGCAAGCGCCAGATTCGAATTCTCTTTCTTCTCGGTGACTTCGTTTAGTCAACATGAACTGATTGGACTGCTGAGGAATTTTTTTAAATTCCAATCAGTTCAATACTTTCTTTTAAAATCTATTTATTCATCCCATTTCATTTTTTTTTTTTTTTTTTGGAACATTTTTAATTATTTACGTTATGTTTTTACATACAGATAAAATACGGAAGACTGAATGAAAATCCAAGACCAGGATGTTGGAAATTAACAAGGTTTTATTTAACACAGGGTAGAGAATGCTTCTTCTCCCAAAAGTGGCTTAATTAGCTCAACCGTATTAAGCGTGCGTGCGTGCAGACCGCACAAACCCCAATCCAAAAGTGTCATGGTGGAAACCCCATCCGATCAATCGGCTGGTCATATCAAGCTCTAGCACCTATATGATTGTCTTGATACAATTGCGTTTATGGTAAGCCCCCAACCCTTTTTATCATATAAATTATATCTTATTATTTTATTATAGAAAGCAGTGGCTGAGAGCTTTACTGTCCTGGGTATAACATTAAACTGCATCTAATGGTGAATTTCCAATTCTGGAGCTCTAGGGAGTGTGGAGTATATCTCCATTACCATTACTCCTATGTCCACCCTTATCCTGCTAGGATCCCATCTAACCAGATGAAAAATTCTCTTATCATTAATAAATTCCAGGCTAATTATTTTGGCCGGGATTAGATGATACGTCTGTATCTCAAAATCCCAGAGTCTAGGATTGAGGTTTGTGCATATACCATTTTGTAGCGCGGTGAGAATTGAATTTCTTGCACGATCTCTAATAGATTTCCTTTACCATTTAGTCGTGCTTAGTCTTGTATTTCCCTCGTACTTAGTTTGTTGTATTAGATTATTACAAGATCAAACATTTCATTTCCATTCATCCCAAACTTAGCATTCTCTTGCGTCTTATCTATTTTCTCTTTGAGATAGTTTGTTCTTATGGCATTGCCTTGTGCTGCAATTATTAAAGATGCAGTGTTAAGCATCTGGCCGCCATCCTTGGCCAGTTGAAAAGAACTTAAAGTAAATAAGTAAGTCCCGAGTTATAGAATCCTTTGGTAAGTGAATAAGTCCTGTGAGATAGAATCCTATGGTCCGTCGTACAAGAAGATCGAAGTAGTAATGCTCAGGTATGACCAGAAAAGGCCAGTATAAATAATAATATCAGCAGCAGAGCACTGCCAGTGATTGGACAATAGGTTGGTCACATAGTTGTCGGCGAGTCTATAAGTACAAGTGGCCATCTGGTACACACCTTATATCGGAAAAAACTCGTCGCCCCGAGTTCAAATCCTGGATGTGGTAATTGCATTTCATTTAGCGCTAATACCCTTGGGAAAGGTATGAATCCTACTCTCCCTCCAGCTATGGGTAAATAGTAGGGCAGACTGGGCTCTTTAACCTTGGTTAGGCAACCGGTCTAGGAGAAGGAAAACTCTGAATTCAAACCTACTGAACTCCGCTTAAGAAATTGACCTTGTGTCGTATCCTGCTCGTGCGGAGGGGTTGGTAAATATATATATCGGAAAAAACCAACATGCAGTTATTCTCTTGACGTTTCTTTTTCTCGGCTTTGTCCGTGTCTAGGTATTCTCATGTGCAATCTCTGTAATATTGTTGCTTGAAGTATCTATACAGTTGTTTTTCTTCTCATTTTGCAATTGCTTTTTCTGACTGTAGCAATTACGCCTTCTTTGCTCATTATAGTACTTGAATTGTTGCATTAAGACAATATTCAATGTTGATGAGACCCCACCCTTCTTTCTTTCTTGAAACATATATTCTATGTTGTCTCTTTGGTGTAGTGTCTTGTGCATTGTCATAAGGCTCCTTGTCATTTGGTCCATCTGCCGAAGATCCTCTCTTGTCCAGTCTAAGAATGGTTCTGAGCATCTTACAAGGAGGGACTGCACAGCAGTTTATTCCCTTGACGAGATTTCTGCTGCTGAGCTTGGTCTATAGAACGTTTCTTGTTTTTATGAGGTACTCTTTTCTCTCATTTTCTTTGTTTGCTGGTATTACTCCCAGGTTCACTTTCTTGTCTTTATGAATATTACAAGAAAACTTAACACAAGAGTTACATTAAGAAATAGATTTGGTAGAAAATAGTAGAGGTTCCAATTCTGGAGCTCGGTGGAGTGTGGAGTACCCCTTTATCGCCATTACTCACAGGTCTATTCTGAACCGGAGTGGTAGTACCTGTTAGGGTACCATCTATCTATTCAATATCAATATTCCCAAGTATTGTAATTCTCCTTTTCCCCAAGTGTCTTTATTTCTTCCTAATTATCTAGTCCTATTCCCTCTGTTGTTTCTTTTTTCCTTTTTTCATCACGGGCATGGCACAGATTTCGATGCCGAATTCCATTCCTATATCCTGAATGTTGTTGTTTGTACAAGGGTTTCCAGCTTTTTTCCATTTATTTCAAAAATCTTCACATCATCCATGTACATAAGCTGGTTTTTTCATGTGATTTTGTAAATTTGTAGCCTCCTGTACATTTCCTAAGTATGAGTGGTATCATTACTATTCCAAATGTTGTATACCCTTTCTTTACTTCTATTACTCTTCTGCTCATCTTTGGCATCTTACGTTCTTCTTCTAGCGTCTGGACTTCGTCTTGGTGGTTGGTCGTCCTTGATTCATTGCTTCTTCTAGGTCAGTCTTGTTACCAAGACATTCATCAACCACAAAACCATATTATTTATTTAAACCTTTATTTACTTAACTAAACATATTTCTCTAACTAAACATAGCGCGCGTGTGCAGATGAGTCCCAGCTAAGCAGATAGGCCTTATCTGTCTGACAACCAAGCTGGAACTGAGAACCAACCAGGTCCCACGTGACTTCACGTATTTCGCTGGCTTTCTGTGATATTCCATGGGAAGTCCCGCCCGTGATATGAAAAGGGTCCATCTCTTCAGAAATACAGGGGGTTGACAATAATCTATGCATAGATTATGTAACACAAATACCAGTGGTGATAAAGAGTTTCCTTGAATGCTGCCTATTTTGATTTTCACCTCTGCTAAGGTCTGACACTCCTTCTGTTAATTCCATTTACCAATTTTTCTTGGCTTTGGATAATAATCAAATCAGGAAAATATGAGAACACATGGAGAAAAGGAGAATTACAAATACTTGGAAATTTTTTTATATCAGAGGAAGAATTGAGACCATCCAAACAACAACATCGTCAAGATTGGCTAGAATATTCAGAAGATTCCTAGAGACATGAGGAGACTTGTTGTCATTTAGACTCCAGTGAGAAACCATTAGCTTACTCTGGTGTGAGAAACTCGTAAAGAGTGAAATATTATTATTATTATTATTATTATTATTATTATTAGTAGTAGTATTATCATTTACTCCTTTTGAGTTTTCACATCAGTGTTAGCTGATGGTCTTTCACTGGAGTCTGAGTGACAGCAAGTCTCCCCAGGTCTCCAGGACTCTTCTGAGTATTCTGGCAGATTGCAGCAGTGCAGTGTTCTGAATGGTTTCAATCCTTCCTCTGATATCCAAACTTTCCAAACCCTTTTCTAATCCTTTTGGGACTGTTCCAAGTGCACCAACTACAATTGGTATCACTTTCACTTTCATATTCCATAACTTTTTTCAGTTCTCTGGCAAGGTCCAGATATTTGTCCATTTTTTCATTTTCCTTTAACTTCACCCTGTGATCTGCTGGCACTGCAAAATCCACCAGTTGACAAGTTCTTTCTTTTTTGTTTATCAACACTAGGTCTGGTCTTCTTGCTGGGATAAGGTGATCCGTTTTTATTTCAAAGTCCCAGAGAATTTTGTGCGTTTCGTTCTCAAGAAAAGATTATGGTTTATACATATACCATTTTGTTGTGAGGTCAAATTTTAATTTTTGCATAATTCCCAGTGGATCACCTTCCCAACCCAGTCGTGTCTAGTTTTGTATTCTCGTTGTGCTAGTTTGCTACATTCGCAGAGTATATGGTTTATAGTCTCATCTCTATTACAGCAAAATCTACATTTTCTATTTTTGGGTCTTATCAATTTTCGCTTTGATGTAGTTTGTCCTTATGGCATTATTTTGTGCAGAAATTATAAGTGATTATTATTATTATTATCTTCTAATTCTGTTTGTTTTGGGGGTGTTTTTTTTTATCTCGAACGCTCATTAACCTGAAAAGAAAAACGAATATGCTAAGAAATGCCAACGTATTCAAATAAACGGTCCACAATATTTTGGTCGTAAAATGTTTATCCTAAACGTAATGGATGAGTCACACAACGATTTCTTTAAGAGTAAGGTATAATTATTTTTGGTCTGGCCGGCTAAAAGACCGGATCTCAACATTATTGAACACGGATGAGCTTTGAATAGTAAGGAAGATGGAAGCCATTTTAATACGACACAGGAAATTATATCTTAGCAGCTTGGAATAAAATGTCCGCTGAAATCCTCTCACATTTTCTTCAAAGTTTTTCCAAGAAATTAACAATGAACAATAGAAAAATAAAATTTATCAACAAGAAATCTAATAAAATTTTCAATGAAACAATTAAATTAACTATTAGAATAAAAAAATTAATAAATAAAAAAGTATAAATTAAAAAAATCTGAATAAAGACATTAACTATTAGAATAAAAAATGTCGATGAAAAAGTTTGAATAAAAAGAAATTAGTATTATCTGCGTTATTCGGACTATTATCCCCATCTTCATTGTTATTTGTACAACGTTTCGGCCGATATGCCCTCCGGCCTTCTTCAGGTATTTCTTGTCGGACTCGGGAACCTTCTCGGACTCGGGAACCTTCTTTTCGAACTCGAGAACTTTCTTGTCGTATTCGGGAGCCATCACGGAACTTTGAACCTAACCCTTTATCTAGTCCACGGGGGTATCCTGTTCTCATTCCGCTAACCATAGCTGGGGTAGGAGTTGTGTTAATTATTTTTCTATCTAACTGCCTCTACTCAGGATTGAACTCGGGATCCAGAGATAACTGTCACTTAGAACTGTCTTAACCTAACTACCTTATCCAATTGGACACATGGCCTAGAATAACGCAGATAATACTAATCTTCAAGCCTCATCTCAAACATTCGGAGAAAAAAAAAAATAGAATAAAAAATTAACTATTAGAATTTTTAAAATATAAATAAAAATATTAGAATAAAAAAATTAGAATAAATAAATATAAATTAAAAAAATTAGAATTAAAAAATTAGGATAAAAAATTAGAATTAAAAATTAGAATTAAAAAATTAGAATAAAAAGTTAACTATTAGAATAAAAAATATAAATAAAAGAATTAGAAATTAAAAAATTAGAATAAAAAACATTAAAATAAAAAAATTAAAAGATAACTATTAGAATAAAGAATATAAATAAAAAAAATTAGAATTAAAAAATTAGAATAAAAAGATTGGAATAAAAAATTAAATTTTGGGATAAAAAATATAAATAAAAAAAGTTAGAAAAAAAAAGAAAACAAAATAGAATAAAAGATTTAATTTTAAAAATAGAATAAATATTAACCATTAGAATAAAAAAATGAATTTCTATTATTTAATCTACGAGCCTGAGTCAAAAGTATTGCAATATTTTGGTAACTAGGGAGAATATACATCCCCCAGGCGTAAGTATCTAAATTTAAATTTAAATATAATATATTAAATTACAAAGACTAACGAAATTAAATAAGAACGCATATGAACAGATTACGCTTAATTTGATTATATTTTAATTGTTTTCTATATAAGATCATTCATAAGATGAATTTTAATACGTTGGAGAATAAAATAATAATGTTAGAGATAACATAAAGTAATTATTTATTAAACCCGGTAAAATCAGTATGAGGGTAAAATATGGATATGAATCCGACAATATATAGAAATAGGAAAAACAAATGGTTCCAAAAAAGATGAATTTATTATATCTATATCGTCGTTTAAACGTTTCGGTTTATATAAAAACCTTCTGCAGGTCAATATGATAAAAAGAAGAGACAAATATTTTTTGTTGTTCAAAAACATCCATCGCCTTTTGGACAACAAAAAATCTTTTTCTCTTCTTTTTATCTTATTGTCCTGAAGGTTTTATATAAATAGAAACATTTTAACGTCGACATTTTAACGTCTTTTATGCAGGTTTTAAGGACATAACTTGTAGTTTGGATTTAAAATATTTTTTTTTGTGACACTAGTCCTGGAACTTTTCTGACACACTTCGTTATTCATTTTCTAACATACTTTTCTCTTATTTCTTTTTTCTAAAATATTATTTGTTCATTCAACTCCTGTGTTGTTCTTTTGTGCAAGTTCAAATTGCCCGTTAGATAAGTCCAATAGTATTAATAATGTCAGACAATTTTATTGACAATTGAGGATTAAATAAAAAATAAAATCATGGAGAATGTGACGTAAATAACTAAGGGAATTGTGACTTGAGTAGTAATATAATTTCCGTTACAGACAGACAAACACATATTCTCCATTATAATAAGATTATCCGTTCACTCAACTCCTGTGTTGTTCTTTTGTGCAAGTCAAAGCTACGATCGCCTGTTAGATAAGGTCAATAGTATTAATAATATGAGACAATTTTATTGATAATTGATGATCAAATAAAAAATAAAATCATAATAATAGATTCATCTTTTTCGGAACAATTTGTTTTTTCTATTTCTATAAAATCAGTGTGCAAATATACGCATATATTATGTAAACCTTTATTTCCCAGTGATATATTAGACACTTTGCAGGATTTTAAACGCACTAATAACATGGAATCAGATTTTCGTAGAGATATCGTCAATAAACAAAATATATTCTATATATGATTTGGTTTGGTTTGTTTTGTTTTGTTTTACGGCATATCAATCTCAGTGGGTCATTTAATGCCGATAAAGTTTTGAAATAAATCAATTCTTAATGGATAATACAATTTTTTTTATAAATACATTTTTCTATTTAATCC
>CM042154.1:9515982-9535982 GCA_023376005.1 Doryteuthis pealeii | reverse complement strand
AGTATTGTAATGTAAACAATTTTATCAATAATGAAGGTTTAAAAGAATGAATCATGAAAATTGACGTTAATAATTAAGGAATTGGGACTTGAGTAGTAAATATAGTTTCGGTTACAGACAGAAAAACACACAATTCTCATATAATAAGATATATATATATTATATATATGGAGAATGCTGGGTTGGCTAAAGTGACAAGGGGGTAGTGGATGACGTTATTTGAAAAAGTTTAAAAGTTTTTCTGATTTATCCATTTATTATATATATCATATATATATTATGTGTATATATATATATAGTATATATTATATAGACAGAGAGAAAGAGAGGACAGAAGAGACGAAGAGACAGAAAGAAAGAGAAAGATAGAGATTATATATATACATATAGAGAAGATATAATACATATAGAAGAGAAAGAGATCACACACACACACACACACACATATATATATATATATGTTATGTGTGTATGTGTGTGTGTGTGTGTATATAAGTTTAAGCTAGTATGAAAATATAGTCTACGGGCGCGGCTGGTTACTGAGAGTTTCTTGTCTATGCACATCCTAGACTGGTCTGAAGATGCATAGACGGGAAAAACTGTCTAGTGCAGCTAACTCCATATATATATATATAATATATATTATAAATAATATATATATATATATATATGGAGTTAGCTGCACTAGACGGTATTTTCTTGGTAAAGCTAAAGTTATATATATATATATATATATATATATTAGTATATATATAACTTTAGCTTTACCAAAAAGAAAAAATACGCCAAAATTACTATATTATCTAAACATATATTGCAAGATAAGAGACGAAGCAGGAAAATCTTATAATGAAATGGTACAAATGAAAAAAAAACACAATGTAAGAAAATTATCTATAATGAAATATACTGAAAATATTAACTGCTTGAACAATAGGTGAACTGGTTCTAGGTTAGACATATAAACAATATCTTCAGCACCTAACTGATTTAATATTCATTTTACCAAATTTTGGACTAATTCAGATTTTAAACCGGAATGGTGTCACCGTGACTTAGTGGCTAACAGGCCGAGAGTAGGTAGGTCGATTTTTTACTTTAAAAAAATATCAAATTGTCCATCTTATGCGAAAGTTGTGTGTTAGTATCCTGAATACTGATACCATAAATTAGATCTTTAACTTACACCATTGTTGAAGAATAGCATCAAAGAATCGTCTATACTAAATGCACTGAATTTCCTCGTTTTCGCAAAAGTTAGCCTTTTGAAAATGAGGATTTGAGATGCACTTTAGTAGACGATCTTTGATGCTATTCCTCAAACAATAGAGCGAATAAAAGATCTATTTTTGGTATCAGTATTCAGTATGATTGGAACAATTTGATATTTTTAAAAAAGTCAAAAATCGACCTACCTACAATCGATAGTAAGTGAGATCTGAACTCTAGCCTCTTCGGAGGAAGGTAAGACACCCTTACCACACCACAACTCCAGCTATGGTTTGGTTTGTTTTGTTTTACGGCATATCAACCTCAGTGGGTCATTAATGCCGATAAAGTTGAAATAAATAAATAAATCTTAATGGAATATACAATTTTTTATAAATACATTTTTCTATCAACCCATACTACCATTCCGGTCAGAGTGGACCAGGGAGCAATGGTGATGAAGGGCTTCACATTCCCCAAACCTCCAGAACTGGAACCTCACCATCAGATAGAGTTTACGTCATTCCAGGACATGGACCCCTCAGGCACCGCCTTTCTAGCACCCAGATGATAAAAAGGGGTTTTGGGCTTGCCATAAGGGCAATAGAGTTGGAAAATCATATAGGTGCTAGGGCTTTGACGTGACCAGCCGATTGATCGGAGGGGCCTCTCCGACCGCCCGTCTAGCCCAAGATAGGGCCAAAGTGGAGTATTGCAAGTCAGGAAGCTCACCACGCTGGGTTCTATCCTTAAGCATCACAGGGTCGCCACCACGCCAACAGGTGGCTCCATTGGTGGAGTCTTACCCCTCTGCAGAGGCAGTCGGTGCATTCTAACGCCCAGCCAACAGGGCGGTGCTATGGGTTGTTATTATGAAAATATTTTTTAAATAATGCCGACATTTTTTAACAAAAAGCTTTTAGAAAAATACGTTGAATGCCGATTGCTTGGTGAACTGTTAGATTTTGAAAAACTGTTTTGTGATATATACAACTAGTACAAAATTAAAAAACACCCTCCGGGCGATGTAAAAAAGATTTTTGAAACATATTGCCTGCGGGGTGGGGAGTTAAAAATTCAATGTCAGCGAGTTTGTACCCTTAGAATAAAATCATCAATTCATTAAAGGATTAAAAATAAAACAATTTGAAATGTAAACTTTAAATATGTATTAAAATAAAACAACTATATAGAGATATATTAATACCAGTCATACTACTAAATGAATGAATTCTAAATGAACTGGGGTGGCCCATTTAGTTGAAATCTGGAATAGATTAATTTAACAGAAATTCCTAACAAATTACTGACAAGTAGTCGAGATATCTTTTTATTACCCTACAGCTGAGCAGACAGGACAATATATATATATATATTTTTTAAAAATCTGTTTTCAAATGCCTTAAAAGTATAAAGAATTCATCATTCGCATCTGATGAGCTGTGAGAATTAGGCACCTTTGTCTAAGCTCCCCGAAATAGGCTATAATGCAAAATCTCTAAGTCTTTTTGTATTCTTTACATTAAATTTGCTCTATGACTCTAACAATAAGAGCCCACATTGAGCTCTCAAACTGCGACAGGTTGTTTAAAAAACCCTATGTCGTAAGGATTTCTTCTCTGGACTTTTGGATATATATATATTATATGCATATATATATATATATATATATAATATTGTGGTGTGTGTGTGGTGTGTTGTGTGTGTGTGTGTTCTGTGGAAATAAGAAAAACAAAATATTCCAAAGTTATATTATTGGGGGATAGTGCAGTCGACGTTAAAACGTTTGGTTGTTAAAAATCGTTCATCAGGATATTTAGGATCAGTATGAGTTGTTGTAAAGTTATGTAATTCTTTTCAAAATCTTAAAGAATTTCATCATATGTGGACACATATATCAATCCAATATTCCTGATGAAGGTTTTATAATAAACCGAAAACATTTTACGTCGACTTCCCATCAGCATAATCTTATCTTTGGAATATTTTGTTTTTTATTTATATCGTAAGGTCGGATTTATTTTCCATAGTGTTACCCCACACACCACATAGCATATTATATATATATATATATTTATATAATATATATATATATATATATAATACTATTATATATTATATATTATACTTATATATTGAGGTAGTGGGGCAGAGATCAATGATGCTGTTTAATGACAGTTTTCTCACCTACATGATCTTCAGGAACTAAGTATAAATAAGAATTCGTGTTGAGCTATATATGATCAAATATTATATGATATCTCTTTAATCGCTCACAATATCTTAGCTCTTTCATATTACTCCAATCATTCTATAAGACTGGAGTCCGGCTGATACAATTATTCTATACGAGGTTGTTATTAGGGTTTTTGTATATTTTTTAAACAATATTTGCCTCCATTGAAATGAAATGTCTAACCATCCACCATCTTATCCATTTTCATTGATATAACGACAAATATGATTGTCAGTTATGAAGTTAACATCAAAGCAACTTATATATGTGTTCTTCATTTATCTTTGATTTCGTGTACTGACTAATTGATCATTTAAGGAGGAGAGGCAGGGAATTTATTAGTAAGATACTATGTGTAGCAGGATGAGGGTAGCCGGATGTACAGTTATTAATTAGTACGAATTTTACCTTGTACTCTACTCTTTATAGTATGTGATGATTGCATTGCCTCTGCTGGACTCCATGACCAAGTTCCTGATAAGATATAGATTGCTCTAATCAATTGATATTGAAGTTTGTTTCGTTATAATACATGCATCTCATATTTCTACTCATCAACACACACAGTATCCTATCTACAGAAATGACTGCAACAGTTATATGGTTTAAGTATTTTATCAAATAAAAACGCTCTAAATCCAAAATGGAATATGGAACAAGCTGTCCCTGCTTGGGGTAATTTGCACAAACATATTTACTACAATAATATAAAAATTATAAAGTGAACAAAAATGGTACACTAAGATACAGAAAATCATTAAAGTAAATTCCTCTTTTAGCATGATAGAAAATGTTTGCTTACCTCGTTACAGCTTAGTATCGTACAAAGAAAAAAGTGTTTTTGGCTTACGTATCCCATTAAATATGAGTCGGCGTCTGATGGCTGGTACTAACACCATTCAGAAGCGCGTGCTTTGTATTGATTGATGAGGTCACAACCGTCTTGTATATAAAAAAAGATTTTCCCATCAGTCTTTTAGCGGTAAGAAAAGGTGTGCACCAAGAGTTAGATCGCCTTTTGTGGGTCTGGCAATGCGAGGGATGTATGAATGTTGTAAGACCCGACATCCAAGAACTTTGTATAAACATTACTGAAGACAACACCGAGCGCCCAAAAAGAAATGAGGATGTTTAAAGATATATATATAAATATTAATATATATATATATTATCATTTGACCCAAGGTTAATTTCGCAGGGATGTTCGCTATGTACCGACGGCCGAACGGATTATGGTCTCTGACTATGCTGTGAAGTCCCGTTTCGATTCCTGTCGGAGGGAGTCGATAGTATACATCGCTGAAAGAGACATTGATAAAGTCGAACAGTCGGACGGGTCCTGCATAGCGAGCCATCCTTTGCCCGGGATCACTTGTCAATGATATTTCTATAATTATCGAATTTTATGCGATACATGCATTATAATGCCTTCTAGGCAAATATAAAATAATAATATATATTTATTTATTATATATATTAATTTATATATAATGACTATGAAATTGTATATAATATATTATTATATATATATTATATATATATATATATATATCAGTGATTATTGTAGTAATAATATTAATTTTTTACCTTTATATTTTTATCTCTTTTATTTTTACATCTTTTCATTTCTTAATAAAATTAGATTTATAATTAAACTTTAATTAGACTAACTGAAATTTAAAATTAATAAAGCTCCCATATTATCTACAATAATAATATATATATAATTATTATATAGGTAATATTATACATAACATAAGACTATGATGTATATAATATTATATATATATATATATATATAATTATATATATATATGCACATATAAATTATTTCTGATGAAGCTCAAATATATAAAAATACCGCAAATTATTCTTTTCATTCTGTCTGATATTTTATATATAGTATATTAGATATATATATATATAATATATTATATATATATATCTAGGCGGATAATCTCTTCTACACGTATGTTTCGTTGTGCTGTGCCAAATGTTTATCCCCCGCATAAGTCATTCGTGTCCTGGGCCAAGCAGTGAATCGTTTTCACATTTTTAGTCCCCACAGATCTCCATCCCAACAACCGCCTCCCCGGCCACCATAAATACACTCATCCCCCCCACTTACCCCCCACATCTGACAACAACGTAATTTTCCGCGCTGCGACTCCCAATATCACAATTCCATAACGCCGGAAATAAGCAAGCGTTATTCCATCTTGTCAAAATCTTGAAACATTCCCTAATTTGCCCAACCACCACCGCCATCTAGCCAGGCCGCCAACCACCGCACAGTTCTCTTCTCCTCTCTTCTCTCTCTCTCTCTCTCTCTTCCCTCTCTCTCTCTCTCTCTCCCTCTCTCTCTCTCTTCTCCCCCTCTCTCTCTCTCGCTACACACACACACACACACAAACACAAACATACACACGCAAACGAACGAACAACGAATCGGTCTGTTTTACAGGAAGAATATCAGTTTCTCTCTCTCTCTCTCTCTCTCTCTCTCTCTCTCTCTCTTCTCTCTCTCTCTCTCTCTCCCTCTATTCTCCCCCTCTCTGTTCACTATCTCTCCCCCTCTCTCTCTCTCTCTCTCTCTCTCTCTCTTCTCTCTCTATCTATCTATCTCTCCCTCCTCTCTCCCCTTTCCCTGCTCTTTTACAATCTTTCCCTCTCTCTCTCTCTCTTTCTCTCTTTTACTCTCTAGCTGTGCATCTGTTCTTAGCACGATCGATCTGCTCCGTATGCAGACGAACAAAGCGACAGCGGACACAGCGAGCACCAAGAGTACACGAGAAGGCGACTAGAGCATGACAGACGAACAGCAGAACAGACAAGAACCAGACCGAGACAGAATCAGGCATAATAATAATAAAGTAGTACAGAGGATAAGAAGAAGAGAAAAAAAAGAGTAAATAAAGAAGTAGATAAATCAGTCTCTACTACTTAACTCTCTCTTCTGTCTAGCTCGATACTCTCTCTTCTCTCTCACACTACACACACTCAACACTAACTACACATACACATCAGCAAACACTGACACGAACACACACACAACAACCACACACACACGTTGAATTATGCATGAGCCAAGTACACACAATAACAATATCTCCTCGTCGAATCAAACAAAGATTTGAGGAGCCGATACATTATCCTTCTTTCTTTTTCTATCCATCTATTTCTTTCATACTACCATACTTCCTCTATCTATTATTCTATTCACTCTTTTTACTCTCACTCATTCCACATGCACCAGGTTCAACACATCATTCTTTATCTACATCTTCTTATCATTTCTTTTTATTCATTTCTTATGTTTTTATATCATCATTTCTACGGGCTTCTAGCTTATATTATTCAGTTTTTCTTATCTTTCATGAGTCTCAATTCTCAGGTCGTCTCGTTCTTGTCTCTTCTTTGCATTCGTATTTTCTTTTATACTCATTTCTTTGCTTTTTTTTTTCTAAGCTTTCTTATCTAGGTCTATTATGCGGTTCATTCTTTCTCTTTACTTTCTTTCTGTTTTTTCTTCTTTCTGTGTCATTCTATGTTTCTTTCTATAGTGTTCCTTTCTTTATTTTTTTAGACTGTGTGCAAACTGTGTCTATTGCTTTGCTTATCGTTCTTATTCTTTACTTTCTTCATTTCTATTCATTTACTATATTCTTTCTTATATTTCTTTCATTTTTTTACTTTATCATGGTTTTACTATTATCTTCTTTCTATCTATTTCTATTCTTATCTCTATTTGTTTTTATTCACTTTCCTGTCTTTATCAGTTTTTTTTACTCATTTCTATATTTGAATGAGGTCTATCTATTTCTTTATCTTGCTTATTCGTTTAATTGTGTATCGATTCATTTCTCGTGTTACTTTCTTGCTAGTATCTGATTCTTCTACTTTGGTAACTTATTTTATCTATTATTTTCGTATTGCATTACTCAGTTTTATTGTTATACATATTCACTGCGAAGATACTTGTGACTACTTATTACAGTATTCTTCTTATTTCATATATCAGTGACTTTGTAATGGTGTTCTTCTTTTCTTTTCTTCTATACTTGTCTATTTTTCTTTATATATATCTTTTCCTTATTTTATTTTGTCACTTTACGGCTCTTTTAAATATTCGTTTTTTTCTGTACTTTCATTCAATATGTGTTCTACATTTCTTCTTTCTATTCATTCTTCTATTCTATTTTTGCTTTATCGATTTCTCACTCTTTTCTCTTGATTTTCCTTTCTTCTCTTTTATGTTCACCTCTTTCTTTTTTCATGTCACTCTTCTTCTTTTAATGATTATTCTTCTACTTTTTTGCCTTCTTTTATCATTCTTCTTTATTTTTTTCTACCGATCTACTGCCCCGTATATTCATTCAAATGATTCTTTCTTTACTCTATCTTTGTGGAGATCTATCTTATTTTGCTTTTCCGATTCCTTTTTTGTTTTTATTAGTTCATGAGGGTTATTTTATTTGGGGGGTAGGGTGAGTTCATTTTATTTCTTTCTTTGTTTTAGTTAACTTCTCTTTATTTCTCTTATATTTATCTATTAAAGTATAATTCCATTCCGTATATTTTATTTTCCTTTCTCCATATACTATTATATTTCATTTTCTTTCTTCGTAAGTTCCTCTCTTGCTCCAGTACGTTTACTTCCTTTCTTGTCATGAGTCTCTCTCTTCTTTTCTGTTTTGCCTCATCTCTTTTTTTCTTTCTGTGCCTGTCTTATGTTTATTTTTCATTTAACGCAAAGAATGCTAGAGTATCATTTATTCTTATGTGTAAACTCACACATTAAAATCGACATAATTAGCGCTCACCTTCACTTATTACCCACGCTCCACTTCTTCATAAGTAATGCAAACGCTAAATAAACTCTGGAAACGGTAGGATGTTACTTATTCTTCCTCAGCTTTGGTAAAAATAGGGCCGCTGGTCTTTACTTGGTAGGCAACTGTATAGGAGAAGGAAAACACTGATTGAAAGCCTTTTAAATTCTGTTTATGGAAGAATTTAGGCTTGGTCACATTGTACTCGTAGCGGAGAGTCGGTTAGAATATATCATAGTTATAGGATTTGGCGAAGTGTCACAGTTAATTGAGTTCTACCCCTGCCGCTAGCGGGGGCATCCCACACTGTACGTTGTGAGCCAAATAGCCATTAAAAGATTTTCTCTACTTTATTCGCTAGCTAGTTACTGGAGAGATGTGAGCCGTCTAACTAAAAGCTCTTCATCTACCAAGCCTCACAATGTTCAGGCCACTTATCACAGAACCTCTCTACAACCAGAAACCACTTCTAATTGCATCTGTATCAGCATATCGTAAAAAGGCGTACAATAAGGCACACTACCGATAGGGAGCGAGAAAACTACCGAGACGAAGCGTCTTAATTCATTAGCCATTTCCTACGCAGCACCGAGAATACCCCTTGTATCCGGCACTACTCCAAGAATCTTGCCTCAACGGTCACAGACAGTCTTAGTATGCAAATACCACGATACAAATTGCAAAAGCATTTATGTAGAGTTTGATTAATATCACTGATGTGTCCATTACTTTCGTGTGTGCCTTCTTTTCCGACAATCTTGCCTACATACTTACGCAGAAGTATAGAGCTGCCTTTTCACCAGCGTAAGTACTCTTAATAGAGACAGCATCTCTCGAATCGGAGCAGTGAGAGAGCGAATTGAAGTTTGCGGCCCTTCAGGGCAGACGTGGAGGCTTTCTNTGTTTAGTCAATTCATATCTATCTATCTATCTAATCTATCTAATTGTATTTTAGTCAATTCATATCTATCTATCTATCTATCTATCTATCTATGTGTTTTAGTCTGTTCATATCTATCTATCTATCTTACTATTCGTGTTAGTCTGTATACTATCTATCTATCTTATCTATCACTATCTATCATATAAAATTAATTATATATTAACAGTTTGAGATTGATAAATACACATGAACAAAATTAGAATAGATAGATACATAGATAGATAAAGAAATTAATAGACTGGGATAGAGATATATGTAAGTCGTCGGGCGGCCTAAAGTCGGTATCGGCCATGCTGCGAGGGAGTCTATCCCCTTTTCACTAGCGCTAGACCAAGGAGATTGTTTAGCGTCTGAGGTGGAGCGCCACACATACCATCAGCTTCTTACTTTACCGCATAGATCTCTGTGCTACTCATACGCTGAGTTGGCGAGGGCAGGTATCGAACTAGAAACTTGTTATTTCTAGCCGAACGCTCTACCGACTGAGCTAAAAGGAACAAGCTGAGATAGATAAACACACACACACACTCACACACACACACACACACAACACATATATATATATATATGTGTGTGTGTTGTACTACCCTCTACACGAGTAGGATGTGACACAATTAATTCTTAAGTGGAATTTTACCAATTTGAAATCAGAGTTTTCCATCTCCTACACTGGTTGCCTAACCAAGGTTAAAGAGCCTAGTCTACCCTACTATTTACCATAGCATGAGGGAGGATAGTTGAATGCATACCTTTCTCAAGAGTATTAGCGCTATTTGAAATGAACACAGTCTCATACATAACCATTACAGCACGCGCCTCCGCAGATAGATGCCTAGGCAGCTAGCTATGAATGCACTGAAATAGATTCTCTTCTATTGATTTTTGGCGACTCGTTACCACAAAACGAAAAATCATTGCAGTGAAAGCAAACACAACTTTCAAAGCACAACCGATTGAACTGTCAATCATCGGCTACAATATTGAACATTTTCAATCGAAACGATCCACGTGTCTTGAATTTTTTTACTTTTTCTTTTCTTTCTTTCTTTCAAGCATTTGGGTAATGTCCTCCACTCGTTGTCATTTAAGTTTGGATTTGTCTAGCGCTGAGCCTGAAAGTCGGAAAAGAATAAGCAATGAGAGAAAGACAAAAATAACATAGAAAAAGGAAAAAGAAAGAAACAAAGAAAAGAGAAAAGAAAAAGTAATAACGAAAAGCAAGAAAATAAAGAAATAAAATGACAGAGAAAAGAAAAGAAAGAAAGAAAGAAAGAAAGAAAGAAAGAAAGAAAGAAAGAAAAGAAAGAAAGAAAGAAAGAAAGGAGAAAGAAAGAAAGAAAAATAAAGAAAAAAAAAGGAACAAAAGAAAAAGAAAAAAAAACAGAAGGAGAGAAAGAGATTGACTCAAAATTAATAGTATGTAAGTAACTAAAGTCGTCGGGGCGGCCTAAAGTCGGTATCAGCCAGTCAGCGAGGGAGTCTATCCCCTTTTCAATAGCGTTAGACCAAGGAGATCATTTTGGCGTCTGACGTGGAGCGCCACACCTACCATCAGCTCCTTTCTTTACCACACAGATTCCTGTGCTACTCATACGCTGAGTTGGAGAGGGCGGGTATCGAACTAGGAACCTTGTGGTTTCTAGCCGAACGCTCTGCCGACTGAGAAAAAAATTGACGAAAACAATAAAAAAAAATTAGTAACAAAAGAAAGAAAGAAAGAAAAAAGAAAGAAAAGAAAGAAAGAAAGAAAGAAAGAAAGAAAGAGATTTGTCCCAAAAGAAGAGTCATGACCTTTTTAAGGGTCAATAAATAATAACTCAACACGGGGATAAAATGTAGGGAACAGATGTATTCAGCAATATGTCAATGTACAATTGAGGAAAGTTTCCTTGTTACAGCTTACACGAAGAACATGTATCTGCCACTTCTCACTTGAGTAGCTTTGCTCTGTTTAATATACCCTTTGGGTAAGTCCATGTTCGTGTCATAGGTGAGTCACCTACAACAGATAGAGAAGAAAGGAAAGAAAGAAAGAAGGAAAGAAAATATTTAATGGTGGATAGAAAGGAAAAGAAAGAAGTAGAGAAGGAGAAAGGAAAAGAAAGAAGGAAAGAAGGAAAGAGGATGAATTAGGGAAACAGGAGTGGATAGTGTAATGACCTGTTTAAGGGTCAATACATAATAACTCAACACGGGGATAAAATGTAGGGAACAGATGTATTCAGCAATATATCAACGTACAATGAAAATGGTTTCCTTGTTACAGCGTACACGAAGAACATGTATCTGCTGCTTGTCGTTTGAGTAGCTTTGCTCTGTTTAATATACCCTTTTTTTGAAAGAAAGAGAGATGGGGAAAGATAGAGAGAGGGGGTGAATGCACAGAAGTGATTTTGCTTATCTGTTTCAATCGAACATGATGAAAAGGAAAGAAAGAAAAAAAGAATAAGAATGTAAGAGTTAAATCAAGATTATTATACTTTTTACATATTGAAGTATTTCAGAATAACTCTAATGCAAATATATCACTCAGATATGCTGATAGGCACTCGTCCTACGTCCCTGATGCACAAAAATCTAAAAGGATGCAGTAAAACCATATCCATGCATCCCACTGTTTTTCTTTTTTCTTCCATCACCATTTCAAGCTAACTGTAAATAGATTTCAATAGTTTCTTAGAAATGAATTACACAGGATAGGTTACAAAGTAGGAGTTAGAGGGCTTTAGTTGGGATCCATAAATTTTCCTGGGGACTCAAAGCAAATATGTGCGTCCCAGGATGCACTAAATCAAAAATGTTTGTGTCATAGGTGAGTCACCTACAATAAAAGAAAACTGGAAGTAAAGAAAGAAATATGTATGAAAAAAGAAACACAAAAAAACCCAGGTTAATTGTAACAGAAATGTAGAGAAAGAAAAGAAAGAAAGAAAGAAAGATGAAAAGAAAGAAAGAAAAACTATTGACGGAAAGAAAGAAAGAAACAAACAAACAAACAAAAAAAAAGAAGAAAATAAAGAAAGAAAATGTGGACGAGCAGATTCCCAGCCCCCACGAACGAAACTAGTCTGGATATATGTGGCCTGTGCGAGGGGGAGGAGTGTAGCGAGTGACCACGGAAATTGAACTCGTCACCTCTTCGTTGCTGAAATGCTGGTGAAATTCTGCACGAGCAGCGCAGAGTGGCCCGGATGTGGAGTCTCGTCGTGAGGATTGACGCGTGCTGATGAATGTCGAACGTGCAATTCAGAGTGAGGAGCCCGGATGAAACACAGCAATGGGATATTTAGGGACCTGCCCTCCCAGATCGGGGAGAAAGGCTGCAGTAGCATTTTGGCTGTCGAAATCCCACATTGCCTAAGGCTAAAGAACCCAGACTGTCCAACTAATTATTCCTAGCTGGTAGCACGGGGGACAGACGGATTCATGCCTTTCCCTATAACATTAACGTGAGGAAGTGCGTGGTGTAATGGTTAAAGTCATAGGAAATGGACTCGTCAACGTGGTAATTGCATTTCACTTAGCGCTAATACCCTTGGGAAAGGTATGAATTCTACTCTCCCTCCAGCTATGGGTAAATAGTAGGGCAGACTGAGCTCTTTAACCTTGGTTAGGCAACCGGTCTAGGAGAAGGAAAACTCTGAATAAAAACCTGTTAAACTCCGCTTAAGAAATTGACCTTGTGTCACATCCTGCTCGTGCGGAGGGGTTGGTAAATATATATAACATTAACGTGAAAATGAAATACAAACCTCTTCGCCCAGGATTTGAACTTGTTGGGACACAAAATAGAATTGTCTCCCTTTTTATATTGGAGGCGGGGATTTTTCACCTAACGCACCAAGCACAGAGAACAGATGGATTCGTACCTTTCCCAATACGATTAACGCGAATATGAGATGCAAACAAACTTCGTCCAGGATTTAAACTCGAATCACCTTTCCATGTTTTCTATAACGATACTCGTTTCGCAAAGTGTGCCTCCTAACGTAGGATTTAACATATGAAGTTTATATCTAACTGAAAATGACGTTTCCAGAATCTAAATTTATCTAAATCTCTAACCCCATGTTGCCCAAGGCTAAATAACTCAGTCTGTCCTATTAATTACTCATAGCTGGGGGAGGGGGCACGGGGAACAGATGGGTTCATGCCTTTCCCAATACGATTAACGCGAATGTGAGATGCAAACAACCTCGTCCAGTTTGTATTAATTGTCTTCATCTTTATTGTTATCTACACAACGTTTCGGTCGATGTGCTCCCCACCGGCCTTCTTCAGGTATTTCTTGTCGAACTCTGGAACTTTCTTGTCGAACTCTGGAACCTTCTTGTCGAACTCTGGACCCTTCTTGTCGAACTCTGGAACCTTCTTGTCGAATTCTGGAACCTCTCTGGAATTCTGGAATTGTCTGGACCTTCTTGTCGAATTCTGGAATTCTTCTCGAACTCTGGAACCTTCTTGTCGAACTCTGGAACCTTCTTGTCGAATTCTGAACCTTGTCGAACTCTGGAACCTTCTTGTCGAATTCTGAAACCTTATTGTCGAACTCTGGAACCTTCTTGTCGAATTCTGAAACCTTATTGTCGAACTCTGGAACCTTCTTGTCGAATTCTGAAACCTTATTGTCGAACTCTGGAACCTTCTTGTCGAACTCTGGAACTTCTGTCGAACTCTGGAACTTCTTGTCGAATTCTAATTCTTGTCGAACTCTGAACCTTCTTGTCAAACTCTGGAACCTTCTGTCGAACTCTGGAACCTTCTTGTTGTAATCGGGAGCCTTCACGAAACATCGAACCGAACTCTTTGTTCAATCCACCGAGCTAGACTGTTAACCATGACCGTATACAAAAGAAGAACAGTCTACACACGTGGATTGAATAAAGGGTTCGGTTCGAAGTTTCGTGAAGGCTCCCGATTACGACATGAAGGATCCAGAGTTCGACAAGAAGGTTTCCGAATTCGACAAGAAGGTTCCCGAGCTCAAGAAATACCCGAAGAAGGCCGAAGGGCATATTGACCGAAACCTTGTGTAGGTAACAATAAAGATAAAGGACACTAGTCCGGATAATACAAATAATACAAATTATCAAACCTTATTTTTAAAATTCAGAGAAATAACTTCATCCAGGATTTAAAATCATGTTGTCGCTTCCACCTTTTCTACAACGATAATCGTTTCGAAAAGAGCGCCTCCTAATGTAGTCCACTTAACGGTCTGTGTGTCATTAATCTAACAACTTAGCCAACACCTGGCGAAGAAGGCAGACAAGACTGATGTCCAATATTTTGTTTTCGCGCCTCTTATTATGTCGTCTGCCATTCGCGTCCGCTTTCTAAAAAAGATGTAATGGCGTCGCTGAAGTCTAAGAAATCGGACGTTAATAATTCGATGGAATCTATTGGGTCTTAAAAATTGTGGATAAGAAACGGTAAAGAGACATAATCTACAAAAAAACTGAAAAGGTACACAGTTAAAAAAACATATTCATAGACAATTCTCTCTCTACCCCCCTCTCTCTCTCTCTCTCTCTCTCTCTCTTTCTCTCTCCCCTCTCCGTTTAAATAAATAGATAAATGTATGGATAGATACACAGATTTATTGACAGACAGACAGACAGATAGATAGATAGATAGAAGGGAAGGAAGAGACTGAAATAGAGATAGATAGATAGATAGATGGATAGATATAAAGAGATAGGTACAAATAGAGATAGATAGATAGATAGATATGAAGAGATAGGTACAAATTGAGATAGATAAATAGATAGATAGATAGATAGGCAGCAGGATTTTTCTTCCATACAAATTTGAATAAGATAATGGAATTGTCTTATAGTTTATTATATTGTTCTGTTGTTTTTATTTTTATTCTAAATTAGGTTTGCCTGCACGTTAAAAACATTGATAGACAATTCTCTCTCCCCCCTTTCTCTCTCTCTGCATTTTCTCTCTCTCTCTCTCTCTCTTTCTCTCTCTCTCTATTTCTCCCCCTCTCTCAACCTTGTTGATTTTGTACATACGTACAGAATCTTTCGTCTATATATAAAAGATAGATAAGTGAGAATAACACTCATCTCTCTCTCTCTCTCTCTCTCTCTCTCTATATATATATATATATATATATATATATATATATATATATATATGAATGAGAAGTAAACAAACAAACAAAGTGTTTGATATGGCTTTTTTTCGCCAACAATTTTGGGGAGAATATGTGCTTAATTAAAGTCGTACCTAATTTTGAAAATTAATTAATTGATAATTAATGAATTAAGCGGGCATACCTATTCAAATGTAAGGCTAAACAAATCGAGAAACTGAAATGTACGAACAAAGATTGATTTTTCTCGATTTGTTTAGCGCTAGAGTACTGGTTCGATACCGGTTGCCGCCAACTCAGCACATGAGTAGCACAGACTAGACACTATAAAATCACTTGAAGAAAAAGAAACTTACAAATACTTGGAAATATTAGAAGCAGACAATATCAAGCAAACAGCGATGAAAGGAAAAGTTAAAAAAGAATACCTCAGAAGAAAGAAAAAACTCTTATAAGATACTCAGGGCCATTCTTAAAATGGACAACAGAAGAACTCAGACAGATTGACCAAAGGATTAGAAAATTAATGACAATACACAAGGCTTTACACCCTAGAGATGATAGAGATTGGCTATATGTATCAAGACAAGAAGGTGGAAGATGTTTTGCCAACATACTGTGTAGAGATCACAATCCAACAACTCGAAGAATGCACAAAAAAAGAGCAAAGAAAGATTACTTATGGCAGCAAGAGCAGATGTAATATATGGACAAACAGAAAACAACGAAAACTAGAAAACAAAGATGGGAAGAAAAAATGATATGGGCACTTCAAACGACAAACCAGAGAGGTTGCACATACTGATCTATGCAGTATTTATTTTTCTTTCTTTTTTGTTTTTCTATCTTTTTTCTTCTTCCTTTTTTCTTTTCTAACTTTTTTGTTTTCCTTCTTTTTAAACTTTTGTTAATTGTTCTAAAGAAACAGTTGCTTTGATAAGCATAGATTGATTTAAAAAAAAGTATCGCAGATTTTACAAGTATAACGGAACGAATTTTGAATCAGTATATATATATATATATATATATATATATATATATATATATATATATATATATATATGGGAGTAAATATGGAAATAAATCCGACAATATTAAGAAATTTGAAAAAACAAGTGTTCCAAAAATAAGATAAATTTATTTATCGACGCTTGAACGTTTCGGTTTCTTTAAACCTTTATCAGGATGTGTTATGGGGTGAAGAAATTGATGGATGTTTTATAGATGACAGGAGATAAAAAAATCTTTATAAAATTTTTTTTAAATTTAAAATTTTAAATTTTATAAAGATTTTTTTAATCTCCTGTCATCTATAAAACATCCATCAATTTCTTCACCCCATAACACATCCTGATAAAGGTTTAAAGAAACCGAAACGTTTAAGCGTCGATAAATAAATTATCTTATTTTTGGAACACTTGTTTTTCAAATTTCTAAATATATATATATATATATATATATATATATATATATATATATATATATATCTTTGAAAGGAAGGAAAAACTCAACACCGTTATTCCATAATAAATTTATTTCGACCGAAATTGGTGCCTTTATAAGTCTAAGTTGATTTAACAAAGCTCCCCAAAATCCAGTCTCATCAGATGGGTAATCATCAATCATTTGAATTGAATAACAGAAAAATTTACTCCTCCAAAAAATGTTTTTTCTTTACAAAATGTATACATTAAAAAACTGTCACCATGGCGACAGAAAGTCAAACGAGAGAAAAGAATATTTTTCAGGGTCAAGTTTTTTAGGGGATAGTAGTCAGTCAAATTAACAACTATGAAAATTAAGTCTGAATTAGTATGAAGCAAAGATAAAACAAAAATATAAAATATAAAATATATATAAAAAAATGATAATTTTTTAAATATTATGATATATAAAAAATATTATGATATATACTAGCAAATATATGCACCCTCCGGGTGCAAGTATTTAATTTAATGAAATATTATATTAAATTAGAAAAGCAAACGAAACTAAATAAGAATGCAGATAAAAAGATTTGAAACAGAGGGGGGTATAATCGAAAGATAAAATAACTGAAACATACTCTTCCATCATTCCCGTCTTTCATTGCTAAATTTTCCTAATTTAACTATTTAGTTAAAATAGGAGGTAAAGAATAAATTCACAGGTATTTCTTCTTGCTAAGGGACTTTTTTAAAGATTTATTCACGAGATTTTTGCTCATATTCATTAAGATAAAGCCAAACAATTAGAAATCAGTAATACTAAGCACATATTTATTAAAATCAAATTTTTGAAATCAATATGCAAATTAGCCTTCCTGTTCACACTGTAAACTGCTATTTTATTGTATATATAAATACAGTTGCATATTATTAGTATGTAGATATGGTCAACAGTATTAATAATGTTAAACAATTTTATTAATAATTGAGGTTTAAATAAAAATAAAATCATGAAGAACGTAGCGTAAATAACTAAGGGAATTGTGACTTGAGTAGTAATATAGTTTCGGTTACAGACTGAAAAACACACAATCTCCATTATAATAAGATATATATATATATATAAAGGGGTCGGTTTAGCTCAGTTGGTTGAGCACCCGCCTAAGTATCGCAAGATTCCTGGTTAGATACCGGTCCCCGCCAACTTAGCGCATGAGTAGAATAGATTGAGTTATCTGATCTGTGCAGTAAAATGGTGAACAGAAAATAAATGTGGGTCTCCATCTTAGCAAAAACAGTCTAGCGCTAGCTAAAGGGGATAGATTTCCTCACTGTACAACTGTTACCGACAATAGGCAACTTCACCAACTTTACTTTTTTCGAGGAGCTGAGGGTCTTCATGTCCTGGGAATGACGATAAACTCTATCTAATGGTGAGGTTCCTGTTTTGGATGTTTGGTGAATTTGGAGCACCCCTTTATCACCATTGTTCCCTGGTCCACTGGGTATCCATTAAGAATTAATTTATTTCAAAATTTTGTCGGCATTAAATGACCCACTGAGGTTGATATGCGTAAAAACGTGAGTTCCAGTTTTTGATGTTTGGTGAATGTGGAGCTCCCCTTTATCACCATTGTTCCTGGTCCACTGGGTATCCATTAAGAATTAATTTATTTCAAAATTTTGTCGGCATTAAATGACCCACTGAGGTTGATATGCCGTAAAAACAAATCAAACCAAACCAAACCACCAATCAAAACACTCGAGAGTTTGATATTTCATTAGTTTCCATGGCTACCAATTCTGTGGTTGAGGCAGGTGGTCACATCATAACTGTTCATTAAATAGCTATAGAAACCTTTTCAAAATTACAAAATAAACTGTTTGAAGACACAGGTTAACAGAAGCCAAACCTTCGATCAAAGATTGGAAGTTTGGGAAAATATTTAAAGAATTGGCGGACATATGCGGCTTTAACCCTTTTAAGTACATATCTTCGATAAAAATATAAATTATGATTGTTTCTTGCACAGGGTGGTCCGAAAGTCATAGTAAAAATCATTGTCTAATGCATTTTTATTGAAAAATCATTTTCAAAGCATTTTTATAGTAAAATCATTTCCCGTGCATTTTTATAGTAAAAATCATTTTCCAAGCATTTTTATAGTAAAAATCATTTCTAATGCATTTTTATGGTAAAAATCATTTCCAATGCATTTTTATAGTAAAAATCATTTCCAATGCATTTTATAGTAAAAATCATTTCCAATGCATTTTTATAGTAAAAACCATTTCCAATGCATTTTTATAGTAAATCAAATCATTTCCAATGCATTTTGATAGTAAAAACCATTTCCAATGCATTTTTATAGTAAAAATCATTTCCAATGCATTTTTATAGTAAAAACCATTTCCAATGCATTTTATAGTAAAAATCATTTCAATGCATTTTTATAGTAAAAATCATTTCCAATGCATTTTTATAGTAAAAACCATTTCCAACGCATTTTGATAGTAAAAACCATTTCCAATGCATTTTTATAGTAAAATCATTTCTAATGCATTTTTATAGTAAAAACCATTTCCAACGCATTTTTATAGTAAAAACCATTTCCAATGCATTTTGATAGTAAAACCATTTCCAATGCATTTTATAGTAAAAATCATTTCCAATGCATTTTGATAGTAAAACATTTCCAACGCATTTTGATAGTAAAAACCATTTCCAATGCATTTTTATAGTAAAAATCATTTCCCATGCATTTTTATAGTAAAAACCATTTCCAATGCATTTTATAGCAAAAATCATTTTATTTGTTGTTTGTTTCTTACCTGCCATAAAATAATTTATGTTATGACTCTTCACAAAGCTATCAACAAAAAATCTGAAGTTACAGTTTCGCCTATAAACAAGTGCACCTTCACAATTTCTTTTATAAAACGTCTATTGTTTTAACATTCATTATTTTTTTTATAATGAAAATAATGTGAAAAAACCCAGAAATTTAGTTATGCGTTGTGAAATAGTGTGAATTAACTAGAATTTGGGATGACGTGTGAAAGGCTGACCTGTTGGCTTTTGATTGGTAGACGAGTGCCAAAAAGACGAAGAATGAAAGGGGGATAGGGAGAGGACAGTGTCTTTTGGAAGTTTTGGAAGTCAAACGGTCAGAGTCTGGCTGGAGTTTGGAGGAGTTTAGAGGAGAATCGTGTGGTGTGTCCGTTCGAGAACTTTTCAAATTATTCA
>CM042154.1:9510982-9513482 GCA_023376005.1 Doryteuthis pealeii | reverse complement strand
CTACATTCCTCTGATGAAGAGAGAGAGAGAGAGAGAGAGAGAGAGAGAAGAGAGAGAGAGAGAGAGAGAGAGAGAGAGAGAGAGAGAGGGGTGGTGACAAAAGTTATAAGGCAGATGGGAATATTTCTGTATAGTTATTGATTTTTTCATTTATTCTCAACTTGTTTCCACCTTACGTAATCATCAGAAAAAATCATAGTAAAGAAAATTGAAAAATATAAGTTAAAAAAAAAATTGTTTTAAAATATTTAATATACCACAAAAGAAGCGATGTGAAATGAACTGGTTACGTAGCATATCAATTTGTTGAATGAAAAATATTTTTTGGTATCCAAGTATCTTCAGCTGATCACTTATGACACATATTTAACACCCTTCATTGAATCGCCCCACACCCATAACCCCACCCTAACCGTTGACAGTATCCATTTTTCTTACAGACCTCATGTCAACATCCGTCCAACAAAATACACACAACCACGCACACATATGCATGCGAATACAAACGCTCACACTTCAGTATTGTTCAGACGTTGCACACTCGAAAACAATGTGAACGTGTTTGAAACCCACCGATTTGTATAATAACCTTTGCACTGTCCATAAACACACATACGCACCCCCTAATACACTAAACACATACGCATATCACTTCATCCAATCATAAACATCTTATGCCCGTAAAAACCTTTTGAATTTTTCGATTTTATTCGATTTTCCTTGTATTCGTATCAACGTCACCTGATGAATGCATGCGATTTTAGCATGTATGAAACCTAAGGTTATGACTGTTCTATTGACATCAAATAAATAGATATGTAATACCTTTTTATATTTATTTTATTATTATTATATTATATTATATTATATATATATATATATATATATATATATATATATATATATATATATATATATATAATATATATAGGGCTTTATCGTTTGCTTGAAACATTTTATGTATATGTTTCAAATAGAAATTAGAAGGCAATTGACAATGCAATGGAATAGGTAATTAAAATGATGTTTATTTCCCTGTTTCCTAAATATTTTCGGGATAAAATTCCATTCTCAGTGGTTTTGAAGGTACGTGTGTTTATATATATATAATGTTGCCCACCTGGCGGTGAGATCTATACGTGGAAGATATTTATCAATCATGGCTGTGTTGCCTAGTTATCTTAGTGGAAGGATATTAAATCGATGTATCTAGAGTGGTCATCATTTTAAGTGCTTCTTACTCGTTTCGTGATTTTTTCTTTGCATGTTTGTTTAATGTTTATCAAAAGCGTTTGTTTTTCAAAAGCCGTGATAAACAGTAATTGATTAAAAAAAATGTTATTGTCATGTGAGTTTGTTATTTAATTTATTCTTCAATTCTTTCAGTTTAGATTTATTAAGAGTTTTATTTTATTTAAGGAAGGAAAATAAGTTATTTGCGGAGATATATTTCTTTCGGGTTTGACTTCTAAAATGTAACATGTAGACGGAAAAGTTGTTTTTTTTTTTTTTTTTTTTTACTGATCAATTAAAGAAATGTATTTATAACTTTTGCTCAGTATATTTTAATTTTGTATTTGCAAACCTTGGTGGATCTGAGCATCTGGAACCCCAAAATTTCTAAAATGTTATTTATTTTTCGTGTTTTCTGGTGTGCTCAGTTCCCCGTATAAGTTTATCGTAAATCAACCACCCATATCGGAACCGCTTAAAAAAATTTTTCTTTGTATTTTTTTTCTTTTTCTTCAATGGATTATTATCGAATTACGAAATTCATACAAACACTTATTTACTTATTATGTTTACTTATTTTATATAAGTAAATAGTGTTTGTGTGAATTTCGTAAGTTATTTACGAAATTCTTTTTTGTCAAACAGTAAAAGAATGATAAAGAAATATCATCTAGGTGGTATCGTCTCTCCGCTGACTGGGAGTGTCTCTCGCTTAGTTCCGTCTTGCTCTGCAACTTTCAAGAACAATATGAAGACATTTAATTAGATTGGATTGTTGTATACCCTTTTCTTTACTTACTTCTATTCTTCTTCTGACGTCTTTTCTATCTTACGTCTTCTTCTAACATCTCTTCTAGCGTCTGGACTTCGTCTTGGTGGTCGGTCGCACCTAACTCATTTCTTCTTCTTCTAGATCAGTCTTGTTACCAAGACATTCACCAACCACAAAACCGTGTTATTTTCTTAAGCTTTTATTTACTTAACTAAACATTTCATGTAACTAAACATCTGACTAACATAGCGCGCGTATGCAGTGAGTTCCAGTTAAGGCAGAAACATCCCTGCCTGACGTCTAAACTGAAACTGAGGACCCAACCAGGTCCCACGTGACTTCACGTATTTCGCGGGCTTTCTGTACTATTCCATGGAAAGTCCCGCCCGTGATATGAAAAGGGCCATCCCTTTAAAAATGCAGGGGATTGACAATAATCTTATGCAACCGCATAGATTATGTAACAGGATTACCCCGACCAGAAATTTCGGCAAA
>CM042154.1:9493482-9505982 GCA_023376005.1 Doryteuthis pealeii | reverse complement strand
TATATAAGTTGGCTTTGATGTTAACTTCATAACTGACAATCATATTTTGTCTGTTATATCAATGGAAAATGGAATGATGGGTGGATGGTTAGAACATTCATTTCAATGGAGGCAAATATTGTTTTAAAAATATACAAAACCCTAATAAGACCTCGTATAGAATATTGTACTCAGGCCGGGACTCCAGTGTCTAGAGATGGAAATTGGAGAGTAATATTGAGATTGGAGAGCATATAAAGAAGAGTGACAAAATAATAAATTTGATCATATATAGCTCAACCACTGAATTCTTTTTATACTTGTTCTGAAGATCATGTAGGTGAGAAACTATCATTAACCAGGCATCATTGACTCCATGCCCACACTACCTCATATATATATATATATATATATATATATATATATATATATATATAATATATGTGTGTGTGTGTGTGTGGGGGTAAACTATGGAAATAAATCCGACCTTACGTATAAATAAATAAATAAACAAAGTATTCCAAAAAATAAAATTATTTGTTATTGGTGAAGTCGACGTTAAATGTTTCGGTTTATTATAAAACCTTCATCAGGATATTTGGATGATGCCCACATATTGTTGGAATTCTTTTAAGAATTTTGAAAAGAATTACAAACTTTACACAACTCTATACTGATCCTAATATCCTGATGAACGATTTTTAACAAACCAAAACGTTTTAACGTCGACTTCACTATCCCCCAATAAATATAACTTTTGTAATACTTTGTTTTTTCTTATTTCCACACACACGCACACACACACACACACACACACACACACACACACACATATATATATATATATATTATATATATATATATATATATATATATATATATATAATCCAGAGTCCAGAGAGAAATCTTCCTTACGACATAGGAGTTTTTTAAACAACCTGTCGCAGTTTGAGAGCTCAATGTGTGCTCTTAATGTTAGAGTCACAGAGCAAATTTATAAGTAAAGAAATAACAAAAGACTTAGAGATTTTGCATTATAGCCTATTTCGCGGAGCTTAGACAAAGTGTCTAATTCTCCCAGCTCATCAGATGCGAATGATGAATTCTTTATTACTTTTAAGGCATTTGAAAACAGGTTTTTTAAATTTTTAATTTTTTATTTTATTTATATTGTTCTGTCTGCTCAGCTGTAGGGTAATAAAAAAGATATCTGACTACTTGTCAGTAATTTGTTAGGAATTTCTGTTAAATTAATCTATTCCAGATTTCAACTAAATGGGCCACCCCAGTTCATTTAGAATTCATTCATTTAGTAGTATGACTGGTATTATATATCTATATATAGTTTGTTTTATTTTAATACATATTTAAAGTTTACATTTCAAATTGTTTTATTTTTTAATCCTTTAATGAATTTGGTGATTTTACTTACTTAGGGTACAAACTCGCTGACATTGAATTTTTAACTCCCACCCCGCAGGCAATATGTTTCAAAAATCTATTTTTACATCGCCCGGAGGGTGTTTTTTTATTTTGTACTAGTTGTAATAATAATCACAAACAGTTTTTCAAATCTAACAATTCACAAGCAATCGGCATTCAACGTATTTTTCTAAAAAGCTTTTTTGTTAAAAAATGTCGGCATTATTTAAAAAAATATTTTCATAATAACAACCCATAGCACCGCCCTGTTGGCTGGGGCGTTAGAATGCACCGACTGCACCTCTGCAGAGGGGTAAGACTCCCCAATGGGGCCACCTGTTGGCCGTGGGTGGCAACCCGTGATGCTTAAGGATAGAACCCAGCTGGATGAGCAGTTCCTGACTTGCAATACTCCACTTTGGCCCTATCTTGGGCTAGACGGGCGGTCGGAGAGGCCCCCTCCGATCAATCGGCTGGTCACGTCAAGCCCTAGCACCTATATGATTTTCCCAACTCTATTGCCCTTATGGCAAGCCCCAACCCCTTTTTATCATATGGGTGCTAGAAGGCGGTGACTGAGGGTCTACATGTCCTGTGAATGACGTTAAACTCTATCTGATGGTGAGGTTCCAGTTCTGGAGGTTTGGGGAATGTGAAGCACCCCTTCATCACCATTGCTCCCTGGTCCACTCTGACCCGGAATGGTAGTATGGGTTAAATAGAAAAATGTATTTATAAAAAAATTGTATTATCCATTAAGAATTGATTTATTTATTTCAACTTTATCGGCATTAAATGACCCACTGAGGTTGATATGCCGTAAAACAAAACCAAACCAAACCATAGCTGGGAGTTGTGGTGGTGGTAAGGGTGTTCTTACCTTCCTCCGAAAGAGGCTAGAGTTCAGACTCACTTACTACGATGTAGGTAGGTCGATTTTTGACTTTTTAAAAATATCAAATTGTCCATCTATACTGAATACTGATACCAAAAAATAGATCTTTTATTCGCACTATTGTTTGAGGAAATAGCATCAAAGATCGTCTACTAAAGTGCACTCAAAATCCTCATTTTCTAAAGGCTAACTTTTGCGAAAACGAGGAAATTTAGTGCATTTTAGTAGACGATCTTTGATGCTATTTCTTCAAACAATGGTGTAAGTTAAAGATCTAATTTTGGTATCAGTATTCAGTATACTAACAACAACTTTCGCATAGATGGACAATTTGATATTTTTTTAAAGTAAAAAATCGACCTACCCTACTCTCCGGCCTGTTAGCCACTAAGTCACGGTGACACCATTCCGGTTTAAAATCTGAATTAGTCCTAAATTTGGTAAAATGAATATTAAAATCAGTCAGGTGCTGAAGATATTTGTTTATATGTCTACACCTAGAAATCAGTTCACCTATTTGTTCAGCAGTTAATTATTTTCAGTATATTTCATTATAGATAATTTTTCTTACATTGTGTTTTTTTCATTGTATCCCATTTCATTATAAGAGATTTTCCTGCTTCGTCTCTTATCTGCCATATATGTTTAGATAATATAGTAATTTTGGCGTATTTTCTTTTGGTAAAGCTAAAGTATATATATATATATATATATATATATATATATATATATATATATGTGGAGTTAGCTGCACTAGACAGTTTCCCGTCTATGCCATCTTCAGACCAGTCTAAGGATTGCATAGACAAGAAACTCTCAGTAACCAGCCGCCGCCGTAGACTATATTTTCATACTAACTTAACTTATACACACACACACACACACACACACACACACAACATATATATATATATATATATATGTGTGTGTGTGTGTGTGTGTGTGTGATCTCTCTTCTCTTTCTATATGTATATATATTTCTCTATATGTATATATATAATCTCTATCTTTCTCTTTCTTTCTGTCTCTTCGTCTCTCTGTCTCTCTGTCTCTCTCTGTCTCTCTCTCTATATATATATACATATATATATATATATATATATATATATATACACATATATATATATATATATAATATATATAATGGATAAATCAAGGAAAAACTTTAAACTTATTTCAAATAACGTCATCAATACTCCCACTACCCCTTGTCAACTTTAGCCAACCCAGCATTCTTCCAATATAATATATATATATATATATATATATATATATATATATATATATATATATATATATCTTCTTATTATAATGGAGATTGTGTGTTTTTCTGTCTGTAACCGAAACTATATTACTACTCAAGTCCCAATTCCCTTAATTATTAACGTCAAATTCTCCATGATTTGCAACATTTGGCAAAGAATTGATCAAAATGAAATTAAATGACGAAATTATAGCTAAAGTTCAAATTTAAACCATTCCTACTCCCCTTATTGCAAAACCCAGTATTTTTCAGTGCATTTTTGTTTGATTTATAGTCAGAATCTTTGATACTCATATATAGAATACATTTTATTTTATTTATTAACGATATCTCTATGAAAATCTGATTCCATGTTATTAGTGCGTTTAAAATCCTGCAAAGTGTCTAATATATCACTGGGAAATAAAGGTTTACATAATATATGCATATATTTGCACACTGATTTTATAGAAATAGGAAAAACAAATTGTTCCGAAAAAGATGGATCTATTATTATGATTTTATTTTTTATTTGATCATCAATTATCAATAAAATTGTCTCATATTATTAATACTATTTGCCTTATCTAACAGGCGATCGTAGCTTTGACTTGCACAAAAGAACAACACAGGAGTTGAGTGAACGGATAATCTTATTATAATGGAGAATGTGTGTTTGTCTGTCTGTAACGGAAATTATATTACTACTCAAGTCACAATTCCCTTAGTTATTTACGTCACATTCTCCATGATTTTATTTTTTATTTAATCCTCAATTGTCAATAAAATTGTCTGACATTATTAATACTATTGGTCTTATCTAACGGGCAATTGGATCATTGACTTGCACAAAAGAACAACACAGGAGTTGAATGAACAAATAATATTTTGGAAAAAAGAAATAAGAGAAAAGTATGTTAGAAAATGAATAACGAAGTGTGTCAGAAAAGTTCCAGGACTAGTGTCACAAAAAAAAATATTTTAAATCCAAACTACAAGTTATGTCCTTAAAACCTGCATAAAAGACGTTAAAATGTCGACGTTAAAATGTTTCTATTTATATAAAACCTTCAGGACAATAAGATAAAAAGAAGAGAAAAAGATTTTTTGTTGTCCAAAAGGCGATGGATGTTTTTGAACAACAAAAAATATTTGTCTCTTCTTTTTATCATATTGACCTGCAGAAGGTTTTTATATAAACCGAAACGTTTAAACGTCGACATAGATATAATAAATTCATCTTTTTTGGAACCATTTGTTTTTCCTATTTCTATATATTGTCGGATTCATATCCATATTTTACCCTCATACTGATTTTACCGGGTTAATAAAATAATTACTTTATGTTATCTCTAACATTATTATTTTATTCTCCAACGTATTAAAATTCATCTTATGAATGATCTTATATAGAAAACAATTAAATATAATCAAATTAAGCGTAATCTGTTCATATGCGTTCTTATTTAATTTCGTTAGTCTTTGTAATTAATATATATATTTAAATTTAAATTTAGATACTTACGCCTGGGGATGTATATCCCTAGTTACCAAAATATTGCAATACTTTTGACTCAGGCTCGTAGATTAATAATAGAAATTCATTTTTTTATTCTAATGGTTAATATTTATTCTATTTTTTTTAAATTAAATCTTTTATTCTATTTTTTTCTTTTTTTTTTCTAACTTTTTTTATTTATATTTTTTATCCCAAAATTTAATTTTTTATTCCAATCTTTTTATTCTAATTTTTTAATTCTAATTTTTTTTATTTATATTCTTTATTCTAATAGTTATCTTTTAATTTTTTTTATTTTAATGTTTTTTATTCTAATTTTTTAATTTCTAATTCTTTTATTTATATTTTTTATTCTAATAGTTAACTTTTTATTCTAATTTTTTAATTCTAATTTTTAATTCTAATTTTTTATCCTAATATTTTAATTTTAATTTTTTTTATTTATATTTATTTATTCTAATTTTTTTTATTCTAATATTTTTATTTATATTTTTCAAATTCTAATAGTTAATTTTTTATTCTAAATTTTTTTTCTCTGAATGTTTGAGATGAGGCTTGAAGATTAGTATCATCTGTGTTATTCTAGGCCATGTGTCCAATTGGATAAGGTAGTTAGGTTAAGACAGTTCTAAGTGACAGTTATCTCTGGATCCCGAGTTCAATCCTGAGTAGAGGCAGTTAGATAGAAAAAAATAATTAACACAACTCCTACCCCAGCTATGGTTAGCGGAATGAGAACAGGATACCCCCGTGGACTAAATAAAGGGTTAGGTTCAAAGTTCCGTGATGGCTCCCGACTACGACAAGAAAGTTCCCGAGTTCGAAAAAAAGGTTCCTGAGTCCGAGAAGATTCCCGGGTCCGAGAAGGTTTCCGAGTCCGACAAGAAATACCCGAAGAAGGCCGGAGGGCATATCGGCCGAAACGTTGTACAAATAACAATGAAGATGGGGACAATAGTCCGAATAACACAGATAATACTAATTTCTTTTTATTCAAATTTTTTCATCGACATTTTTTATTCTAATAGTTAATATCTTTATTCGGATTTTTTTAATTTATACTTTTTTATTTATTCATTTTTTATTCTAATAGTTAATTTAATTGTTTCATTGAAAATTTTATTAGATTTCTTGTTGATAAATTTTATTTTTCTATTGTTCATTGTTAATTTCTTGGAAAAACTTTGAAGAAAATGTGAGAGGATTTCAGCGGACATTTTATTCCAAGCTGCTAAGATATAATTTCCTGTGTCGTATTAAAATGGCTTCCATCTTCCTTACTATTCAAACCTCATCCGGGTTCAATAATGTTGAGATCCGGTCTTTTAGCCGACCAGACCAAAAATAATTATACCTTACTCTTAAAGAAATCGTTGTGTGACTCATCCATTACGTTTAGGATAAACATTTTACGACCAAAATATTGTGGACCGTTTATTTGAATACGTTGGCATTTCTTAGCATATTCGTTTTTCTTTTCAGGTTAATGAGCGTTCGAGATAAAAAAAAAACACACCCCAAAACAAACAGAATTAGAAGATAATAATAATAATAATCACTTATAATTTCTGCACAAAATAATGCCATAAGGACAAACTACATCAAAGCGAAAATTGATAAGACCCAAAAATAGAAAATGTAGATTTTGCGGTAATAGAGATGAGACTATAAACCATATACTCTGCGAATGTAGCAAACTAGCACAACGAGAATACAAAACTAGACACGACTGGGTTGGGAAGGTGATCCACTGGAAATTATGCAAAAATTAAAATTTGACCTCACAACAAAATGGTATATGTATAAACCATAATCTTTTCTTGAGAACGAAACGCACAAAATTCTCTGGGACTTTCAAATAAAAACGGATCACCTTATCCCAGCAAGAAGATCAGACCTAGTGTTGATAAACAAAAAAGAAAGAACTTGTCAACTGGTGGATTTTGCAGTGCCAGCAGATCACAGGGTGAAGTTAAAGGAAAATGAAAAAATGGACAAATATCTGGACCTTGCCAGAGAACTGAAAAAGTTATGGAATATGAAAGTGAAAGTGATACCAATTGTAGTTGGTGCACTTGGAACAGTCCCAAAAGGATTAGAAAAGGGTTTGGAAAGTTTGGATATCAGAGGAAGGATTGAAACCATTCAGAACACTGCACTGCTGCAATCTGCCAGAATACTCAGAAGAGTCCTGGAGACCTGAGGAGACTTGCTGTCACTCAGACTCCAGTGAAAGACCATCAGCTAATACTGATGTGAAAACTCAAAAGGAGTAAAATAATAATAATAATAATAATAATAATAATAATAATAATAATATTTCACTCTTTACGAGTTTCTCACACCGGCGTAAGCTAATGGTTTCTCACTGGAGTCTAAATGACAACAAGTATCCTCATGTCTCCAGGAATCTTCTGAATATTCTAGCCGATCTTGACGATGTTGTTGTTTGGATGGTCTCAATTCTTCCTCTGATATAAAAAAATTTCCAAGTATTTGTAATTCTCCTTTTCTCCATGTGTTCTCATATTTTCCTGATTTGATTATTATCCAAAGCCAAGAAAAATTGGTAAATGAAATTAACAGCAGAGGGTCAGACCTTAGCTTTGAGATAGTTTGTTCTTATGGCATTGTCTTGTGCTGCAATTATGAAAGATGCAGTTTCTCTCGTGACGTTTCTTTTTTCTCGGCTTTGTCCGTGTCCAGGTATTCTCATGTGCAATCTCTGCTTGATATGACCAGCCAATTGATCGGATGGGGCCTCTCCAGCTGTTCGTCTAGCCTAAGTAAGGAACAAAATGGAGTGTTGCATGTCACTGCTCAGCGACCAGAATTCGTCCTTAAGCATCACAGCAAACAGGTGGCCCCATTAGGGGGGATAACTGCAGATGTGCAGTGGGTGTTTTATTTTCTCACAGCCAAAAATAATTGATATATTAAAAAAACAAAACAAATAGCTACCAATGGCTCTAGAGTTTGATTCAGTATATTTTTGTGCAAAAAACAAAAAAACAAAACAAAAACAAAACAAAAAAACAAAACAAACAAACAAACACAGAAAAACAAAAACAAAACAAAACAAATAAACAAACACATGATAAGCCAGGGAATGTAGGGGAGAGCAAAGACTCAATTGAATGCTAAAGTGTTAGGTCCGAGACCTAACGAAATATAGAGTTACTCCCCTTGATCAGTAGGGGACTGATGGTAACCTGGAAGTGGGGTTTCCACCATGACACTTTTGGATTGGGGTTTGTGCGGTCAACACGCACGCACGCACAATACGGTTGAGCTAATTAAGCCACTTTTGGGGTAGAAACATTCTCTACCCTGTGTTAAATAAAACCTTGTTAATTTCCAACATCCTGGTCTTGTATTTTCATTCAGTCTTCCGTATTTTATCTGTATGTAAAAACATAACGTAAAGAATTAAAAATGTTCCATATAAAATATGAAAAAGGAAGAATAAATAGATTTAAAAAAAATTATTGAACTCATTGGAATGAAAAATAATTCCAAGTGGTGCAGCCACACAGTAGTACTGAATCGGCTACAGCTTGGAAGAATTTTTTTACGATATCAATATAGAGAAACAGGCAACCCATGAAAAAATTCTAAGTGTTGCAGCCATACACTAGTAGTGACACTGCTACAGCTTGGAAGAATTTTTTATTTAACATCTTTATTTTTTGTGTGTTATTCATGTTAGTGAAACCAGCAACTTATGAAAAAAAATTCAAAGCGGTGCAGGCATATAGTAGTACTGACACAGCCACAGCTTGTAAGAATTTTTTTTTTAAGATCTTTTTTATTTATATTCATATTAGTGAAACCAGCAACTTATGAAAAAAATTCCTAGTGGTGCGACCATACAATAGTACTGACACAGCTACAGCTTGGAAGAACTCCATTTATTATATTAGAAAATTATCAGATTTTCTTGTGGCCAATATTTGGTAATCTGAACATTAGCAACATAAATGGGATTACCCTCCCCTTGTTTCTTTCAATTTGAGGGAGCCATATGTTTTGGTCAGCCATTTTCATTTCACTGTAAATCTACACTGAAAATATGAACTTGTTTGGATCAATACAATTGCCGCTGCAATCCAATCAGTTCATGTTAATGTTTTTTTACGGTTTTCGAAGTTGCAATCGAATAACGGCTAAACTTGCAAATCGTCGTCAAAATTAAAACGGAAAATTTTGACGACAATTAACAACACATCAAACTAAATTTTGAAATTAAAATTAATTTTTAAAATCCGATTTAAAATACTTGACTTTTTGGGGGGTTAGGCAGGTAAGTCTGGTTAGTAATTGTTTTATCTCATTTATTTAACGAATCCCGAAATATTTTCTAAATTAAGATATTTATGTGCAGTTTAGAAAATATTTCAAGATTCGTTAAGTAAATGAAATAAAACAATTACTAACCTGATTTACCTGACTTTAGTTTGATGCGTTGCAAATCGTCGTCAAAATTTTCCGTTTTAATTTTGACGACGATTTGCAAGTTTAGCCTGAATAACTTTAAAAAAGTTCTTTGAGAAATCTAAGTAGAATAAAGCTTTCTCAAGCCCAACCGTGTGTATTATTTATTATTACATCATGTTAATGTGTTCGAAGTTGGAATCGAATAATTAAAAAAAAAACATTTTTTGAGAATTTCAGTCTTGCAAAATATGGTATAAAGTATGGAATCTCACAAAAGAGTGAAAATCCAAGCTTTAAGTATTTTCTCTAGTTTTTGGTATTAGTATTCATTATACTGTAGGGTTATCCACCCTCGTTTCGCTGGAAGAGTTATCTTCCCTTGTGTTTCTAATATTGACCACCAGGCGCCTTGACTATTTAAGCAGGCAAGCGCCAGATTCGAATCCTCTTTCTTCTCGGTGACTAAACGAACATACATGGGTTAGACACTTTGGTCGACACCCTTCTTATGTGTAGGGTTTCCTCCCCCCCCAACACTACGTCAGTAAGTGACTTTGTCTTATGAACTCTGTATATCTTTTATAAGTACATTTATGTATCTATGTTATACTTCCATATTATATCTTGTCTCATATATGTGTTACTTATATATCTACCATGTTGTTTCTTATGTATCGCGTTATATATATCTTCTCCGCGTGCTGTCATGTATTAAAGTCCATTGTTATATTTAACACTCTTGGTCGGAGTTGTCTGTTCAACTAATTATAATTAACTTTATTACATTTTTGAATCCAACAAGTGGTGACCCAACCACTTGTTGGGTTGAAAAGAATTAAAGCTATCCTATCATTCAATTTAACGAACGGCGGCAAATTTATCGATATATTGATTACTCCACTATTAATGCCTAAATCGAAGATTATGAATTATCAAATGATGTAATCGAACGAGTATCTTAATCTTGGTTGTTGTTATATATATCTACTTCCCCCCCCCCCACGCACGAGCAGGATGCGACACTAGGTCAATTTCTTAAGCGGAGTTTAACAGGTTTGAATTCAGAGTTTTCCTTCTTTTAGACCGGTTGCCTAACCAAGGTTAAAGAGCCCAGTCTGCTCTACTATTTACCCATAGCTGAAGGGATAGTAGGATTCATACATTTCCCAAGGGTATTAGCACTAAATGAAATGCAATTACCACGTCCAGGATTTGAACTCGGGGCGACGAGTCCATTTCCCATCTTGGTTCTTTTTATCATAACAACGTTTCAGATATTGTATCCACCAGCTTTCTAATTAAAAATGAAAGAGCAGTTGGCTTAAGATTACAAAAGATACCGACAATAGGTCACAATGTTAACTTTACTTACATAACGTACATATTCATACTTACCCGGCACTCAGTCCGGGGTGCAATGGTATGATCACAGGGGGGGGGGGACATATTCCAGGCAACACCTGCCCCTTGATTTAAAGGGGCGGGCTGAGTTTATTGCCCAGTGCCTGGGGCGCCCCGCTTGAGGGGGAATGCCGACGGGATCTACGTATTTTTTGTGCCTCTCACCCCATGAGCTTCGGTCCGTGAGTGGTCTCACATTAAACGACCTTGTGTCATACCAGCATAAGTAAGATGCTAGGCGAATAAAGACATAGCGTACGAAGGGATGTCCGAAGTCAGCTGGTTAACCGTAACCCTATGTTTCACGCCATAACTAATTGTCCCCGAATAGGCATAACTGAAAATTACCCGGAATTGACTATTATGCGGTTTAATGAACACGTTAATTACAGCGCATGGATTTGAGACAGGTAGTCTGTCTGTCAATTCTGACGTCAGTGCCGTCAATTTAATTACTGACCCTCTCCCCCAACACATCCCCACCGACCTGACGTCAGTCTACCCCGTGAGACTTGTCTAATTATTTTCGCTGGAATGATCCACAAGTTGGCCGTATCCCAGGGACTGGGACAGGAGAGTTACGGATCTCGCGTGCAATCAAGGTTCCTGCTTGAATTAATAATAAGTATAAGTGCGTCGTTACCTACTATTTAAATGGCAAGTCTGGCTGAAGGCCATTGAAGTGAGAGACTAACGTGCTGGTTATCATGCTCCGGTAGGCGCCCAATCTCAGTGTATAACATTAAATGTATATATTTCGAAAATTATCTATCTATCTATCTATCTATCTATCTATCTATCTATATATTATATATATATTATATATATATATATATATATATATATATATATATATTTTCACGATTGGTTTTTGACATCTCAACCATTGATCTCATCTGATGATTGGATTACCATGAAACTTTAAGTTATGAGTGTGAAACCATAATATTACCATTGATTATATATATATATATATATATATATATATATATATTATATATATAAGCATAATTATTATAATATATATATATATATATATTATATATTATATATATATATATATATATTATATATATACAGATATGGGTGGATGATATCAAAATAATTTTTTTAAAAACCCGGAAGAAACTATTAATTAAAAGAAATGAATCATATTCTAATGTAAACATGCAAATAAATTTAAACCTTTTCTCTGAATGTTTGAGATGAGGCTTGAAGATTAGTATTATCTGCATTATTCTGACTATTGTCCCCATCTTCATTGTTATTTGTACAACGTTTCGGCTGATATGCCCTCCGGCCTTCTTCAGGTATTTCTTGTCAGACTCTGGAACCTTCTCGGACTCGGGAACCTTCTCGGACTCCTGAGTGAAGGCAGTTAGAAAAATAATTAACACAACTCCTACCCCAGCTATGGTTAGCGGAATGAGAACAGGATACCCCCGTGGACTAAATAAAGGGTTAGGTTTAAAGTTCCGTGATGGCTCCCGACTACGACAAGAAAGTTCCCGAGTTCGAAAAGAAGGTTCCCGAGTCCGAGAAGGTTCCCGAGTCCGAAAGAAATACCTGAAGAAGGCCGGAGGGCATATCAGCCGAAACGTTGT
>CM042154.1:9463482-9488482 GCA_023376005.1 Doryteuthis pealeii | reverse complement strand
TCTTTTGTATACCCTTACCCTATCACAAACAACCTCTCCTTTCTTTTTCCTATCCCCCTCTTTCTCTCACACTACCCCCTCTATCTCACACTACCCCCTTCTCCTCTCTCTCTTTCTCTCTCGTAACCTTTCTTCTGTCTTTTTTCAACCTCTCTGTTCTTTTGTATATCCTTACCCTCTCACAAACAACCTTACTTTCTTTTCCTATCTCCCTCTTCCTCTCATACTACCCCCTCTCTCTCACACTACCCCTTTTCTCCCTCTCTCCCCCTATCTTTCATTTTGTTCTCTTCAAAATATTACTTTTTCTGGTACAATCAATTATTTTAAATCTAAGAAATGTCTTCATGGGATTTTAAGTTTTTAAAATGCATCGATTTTTTCACGTTGAAAGAATCTAAAAATGACAAATTCGATTTCTTTTCTATAACTTTCCATCGACAAACCTTCACGAATCATTGATTGACTCACTAAACGGAAACTCAATCAATTTTTTTATTTTTATTTTTCAATCAACTGACAGTAACCAAACTATAAACTGTCCCTCTCTGAATAACCTCGTCGTTATAATGAATATATGGTAGCGAGGGGAATGGAGTTATTTCCCCTGTTGACGAGTTAGTGTCGCTCTCCACCGCTAGTCCCCAGCGTTTTTTTTTCAAGACGACCAATAATGCAACGGGCGCAATTTATTTTTTCAACTCAAGTTTAAATTTGGACTTAAAATAAAAATCACACGTAATAATATTTGATGCGTGCTAAGCTGAACGGTTATCGTTGTAGGAAATGAAAGTTTAGCAAATGAACTACATAGGTGGCTTGTTATGGTCTTCGTCGCAGGAAATGGAGTCGGGAATCCGAGTTCAATTCCTGGACGTGGCTCTTTACATTTCAGAAAAAAAAGTTAAAGGCATGAATCTACCTGATCTCCCTCATCTGTGTAAATAGTAGGGCAGATTGAGTTCGTTAGTCGTTGGCGATTAGCGGGTTTGTTGGATTTTACAGCATTGTCAACCCTTGTTGGGTTATTTCATGCCGAAGACGTTTTGTTTTATTCATTCTTGTTAGTTGGTTGGATTTTACAGCATTGTCAACCCTTGTTGGGTTATTTTATGCCGAAGACGTTTTGTTTTATTCATTCTTGTTGCGTATTCAATTTTTTTCAAACTCAATTTTTTTATAAACACATTTTCTTAATATTTATTATGTTTATCTATTTAACCCATCTGTGAGACACTAACAGGTACTATCACTCCAAACCAGAGTGGAACTGTGAGTAATGGTGATAAATATATACTCCACATTCTCCAGAGTTCCAGAATTCTAACTTCAATACTAGATGCAGCTTAATATCATACCCAGGACACTAAGACCCTCACCTTCTAGCACGTATATGATAAAGAGGGTTTGGGCTTTTCATATACGCAATAGAGCTGGGGCAATCATATAGGTGCTAGGGCTTGACCTGACCAATCAATTGATCGGAAGTGGCCTCTCCGTCCGCCTTTCTTATCTAAATAAGGACCAAAGTGGAGTGTTGTATGTCATGGACTACTCAGCCACCAGACCTCCATCCTTAATCATCTGGGGTCACCACCCACGGCCAGCAGATGGCCTCATTAGGGAGATTTTACCTCTCTACAGTCGGTGTATTTTACAGTACAAGCCGACAGGGTGGTTTAGATACTTGATACTTAGACGCAATATTAATGTTATAAGAACTAATGGATTAAAGTTCTCTATCATTTTAAACATTATATCAAATAGATCTATTTGATTCGTTGATGGGATGATAACAGGTGTTCACACACGGGGGTGGGGGTTGTCAGTGTGGAATTAGGAGTAATGACCTGAACGACTGGATGCGGTTTTGTTTCATACCGAGGGCAGCCTTTGTGTGTGTGTGTGTGTATGGAGCGGAGAATCTTACCCATCGACCTGTCTCCGTACTCTAGAAACCACCGACAGGGCATATATATATATATATATATATATATATATATATATATACCAACCCCTCCGCACGAGCAGGATGTGACACAAGGTCAATTTCTTAAGCGGAGTTCAACAGGTTGTAATTCAGAGTTTTCCTTCTCCTAGACCGGTTGCCTAACCAAGATTAAAGAGCCCAGTCTGCCCTACTATTTACCCATAGCTGGAGGGAGAGTAGGATTCATACCTTTCCCAAGGGTATTAGCTCTAAGTGAAATGCAATTACCATCTCCAGGATTTGAACCCGGGACGACGAGTCCATTTCCAATGACTTTAACCATTACACAACGCACTTCCTATATATATATATATATATATATATATATATATATATATAGCCATCCACAGACACGTGTTTCAACTTATCAAGTATCTTCAGTGTGGCTAGACATTTGCAAGCTACCTACAGCCGGGATTGAAATCTGATCGGTTCAGCAACAGTCAGACACCTTAATCGGACACCTTAATAAGGAATTATCGTCACCTACAGAATGCGAAGGGGATTTTAACTGTTTTAATACAAACATCTCTATGTATGTAAATGCCCCCATAGAGTGCTCCATCCCTTATATAGAAGAGCGTTGCGTTTATGCTTTAGTTGACGGTCGTCAGCAAAATCCACCCCCCAAAGTGCTCAATATATATATATATATATATATATATATTGAAGAAATGGATACAATAGAAACTTACTCGAGTAGGTTTCTATTGTATCCATTTCTTCAATAAATTTGCTCTACTTTGTATTGAGCACTTTGTATTTGTTTTATCGCGGACTTAACCCCTGGATCCTGTGCACCTCCAACGATCGTGCCCATATTCACCGGTAAGCCACCCTTTATATATATATATATTATATATATATATATATATATATATATAATATATGAACATATACGAGAAAAAAACAGTTGCAGTCAGCTTGACAATTGATCGCATTCTGTCCGTGTGGCAAGAAGATCATTATTGAAAATAAAGGACGGAGATTTGCTTTTATTAAAGTTTTGAATAATTATTTGTAAGCAGTACTTATGCGAAATTACATACGGCTTGAAAGATGGTCATTATCAAAAATAAATGATGTACGTTAGCTTTTACCAAAACGTTGGATAATTTTTCGTATTTAAAAGACTTTATATGTTTTTTGTCATGGTATATTTCGTTAGCTGCTTTTGTACCTGCTGGAAAAGCAAGGACGAACTCATAAGCGACGTTCTCCTGTGGATACCTACACATAGACAAATAGGTGTATGCCGACCAGCAAAAACCTACATAAATCAGCTCAGTGCTAATTCTGAATGCCGTGCGGAAGACCTGCTAGGAGCGATGGCCGATAGGAACGGGTGGCGAGATAAATAAATAGAGAGAGAGAGAGAGAGAGAGAGAGAGAGAGAGAGAGAGAGAGAGAGAGAGAGTCCTGGGAATCTTGGTTGTCAGAGTGACTTGATGAAGATGATGATATGTTTTCATCGTGTATTTATATGTGCGGAATATCTCACAGGAGCGATGACCCATAGGGACGGGTGGCGAGATAAAGAATATATATATATATATATATATATATATATATATATATATATATACAGAGAGAGAGAGAGAGAGAGAGAGAGAGAGAGAGAGAGAGAGAGAGAATCATGGGATTCCGGACGATCAGCGGTACCTCATAAAGATATTGATATGTTGTAGCAAGATTGCATTTGGCAAGGACTACTAATGGAAGGGGGGGGGGAGAAAGAAATAAGTGAGAGAGTAAAGGTTAAAAAAATAGTGATGAGCACAAAACAGGATGAACGATGATTTGACCGGGGCGTGACCCTCGAATGGAGAACTGAGTGTCAACTGGAAGTTTCGGGTGTTGACTGGAACCGGAAGTCACGTGGTGACGTGGAACAACGAAGAAAGGTACCGGTCTCTTTTTGCTTTCGGACGCGTAGGGGAACGGACGGGCCTCTGGTGCCTAGTATGGGGTCACAGTAATTTAACAGTGTTCTCTCTCTCTTTCTCTCTGCCTTTCCTCCTCTCCGATACGAACCCACGAGACGAGCACGATAATAAAGGCTAGCAGCTGTGACTACATATTTCTCGCGTTGTAATTTTTATCAAGATGACCGCCACGTGCAGAATGCCTTTTTAGTACGGTGAATATATCGCCACCACCGCCCCGTTACGTATATATCATTTTGGTACTGTGAAAATACAACAACGTTACAATGTTTTCATCGTTTATATTTGGAGTAGACCCCTTAGGAGTGATAGGGATGGCTGGTGAGAAAATAGATAGATAGATAGATAGAGAGAGAGATAGGGATAGATAGATAGATAGATAGATAGAGAGATAGATAGATAGATAGATAGAGAGAGAGATAGGGATAGATAGATAGATAGATAGAGAGAGAGAGAGAGAGAGAGAGAGAGAGGGAGAGAGAGAGAGAGAGAGAGAGAGGGTGGAGTAAAGTGAATCGGGGCTGTCAGCACGATTTGATGAAGATGATAAGTTTTTATTGTTTATTTACAAGTTATTGTTTGTTTACAAAAAGTGTGGCGTGTTTAAGATGGCTTCGGGTTCGTTCGAGTGAATAATTGATATGATTAATTTTTGCAACTTGAAGAGGAAGTATTAAGAGGCGTGTTGTGTAATGGTTATCGTAGTAGGAAATGTAAAAATGAAATAAATAAAAGAAAGAATCTGAACTGTAGCTTCGTCCAGGATTTGAACTCGGATCAACGCGTCCATTTCCTACGACTAAAAAAAAAAAAAACAAAAAAAACGCAAACTTGATCTTAAAGTATGGTTTAAAACTTCGCAGGCATGAATCTAACAATCCCTTAAATAGCGAATCCTTAGCTGTACGGACAGTCCGTAGTGTAATGGATATTGCCGAAGGAAATGAACACGGTAAGACGGGTTCAAGTCCTGGACAGAGCTGGTTACATTTCACATAGTGCTTGGGAAATGTATGAATCTAACTATGCTCCCTCCAGCTATGTGTGAATAGTAAGGTAGATACTGAGTCCTTTAACCGTGGTATACTAGTCTAGAAGAAGGAAAACTGATTTCAGACCTTAAACTCCGCTTAAAATTAGACCTTGTGTCACATCCTGCTCGTGCTATTATTAATAATGTACTAGTAGCGCCACTACTGTTCTTCTACAAGGATGGCTTTGCCATTAAATAAACCTCGAAGAAACCAAAACAAACCAAACCAAACCAAAATCAAACACAAAACTGTAAATATAAAAGATAAATAAACGCTATTCCCTAATCTCTAGGCCTAAAATACCCCCAGACGAATTGACCTGTCGTTAAAATCACTTACTTACTCACTCACTCACTCAATCAATCGATCGATCTTTTGGATAATACTTTGTATTTAGGTTATCTATTTTCAAACGACTGAACGAAACGCCTCACAGTATATTGTCCTCTGTTCTAACCATTGAGCTCTTACTCCATGTTTTGATTCTTGTCCAACGCCGATGTAAATGTTCCTAATGACTGTGTGTCCGGAAGAGACATTGGTTAAGGCATTAAAAGAAGCCGACCTGGAACTTTATCAAATTGGAGAAGAAAAAAAATTAACACCGGATTTCAGTCCGAATCGTTTAAGAGAAATCAAATGAAATCATTGATTGGTCAAAATCTTCCTCTTCATTTTCTTCTTTTTTTTCTTTTTTCTTCTTTTATTTTGTTTTTCTTTCTATTTTATTTTTCTTTCTTTTTTTTTTTCGTTTCCTTCCTTTTAAACTTTTGTTACTTGTTCTGAAGCCAAAATAGAAACCGTCGCTTTGATAAGCACAGACTGATCTGAAAAAAAAGTGTCGTGGATTTTACCAGTATATATATACTTCCCCCCCCCCCACGCACGAGCAGGATGCGACACAAGGTCAATTTATTAAGCGGAGTTTAACAGGTTTGAATTCAGAGTTTTCCTTCTCCTAGACTGGTTGCCTAATCAAGGTTAAAGAGCCCAGTCTGCCCTACTATTTACCCATAGCTGGAGGGAGAATAGGATTCATACCTTTCCCAAGGGTATTAGCGCTATGTGAAATGTCAACAGCTCCGTCCAGGGATTGAACTCGCGTTGACGAGTCCATTTCCCACGACTCTAACCATTAGATTACGCGCCTCCATGATTTTACCAGTATAACGGAACTAATTTTGCATCTGTATAAACATTTTTTAAGGGGCCAGTTTGGCTCAGTCGGTTGATCACCTGCCTAAGAATCGCAAGATTCCTGGTTTGATACTGGTCTTCGCCAACCCAGAGCATGAGGAACAGAGATCTGATATATGATGTGAAATGGGGAGCTGATAGTAGATGTGGCGCTCCACCTCAGCTAAAACAATCTCCCTTGTCTAGCACTAACAAAAAGAGGATATACTCTCTTAATGTCCAGCTGATACAGACAATAGGCCATTCTGACAACATCTTATACATATTTAACAATGAAGACGCTAATACCCTTGGGAAAGGTATGAATCCTACTCTCCCCCCAGCTATGGGTAAATAGTAGGGCAGTCTGGGCACTTTAACCATGGTTAGGCAACCGGTCTAGGAGAAGGAAAACTTTGAATTCAAACCTGTTGAACTCCGCTTAAGAAATTGACCTTGTGTCACATCCTGCTCGTGCGGAGGGGTTGGTAAATATATATACATATTTACCAACCCCTTCACACGAGCAGGATGTGACACAAGGTCAATTTCTTAAGCGAAGTTTACCAGATTTGAATTTAGAGTTTACCTTCAACTAGACTGGTTACCTAACAAAAGCCAAAGAGACCAGTCTACCCTACTATTTACCAATAGGTGGAGAGAGAGAGAGAGAGAGAGAGAGAGAGAGAGAGAGAGTAGTTAGATTCATACTTTTCCCAAAGGTGTTTTAGCGTTATATGAAATGCAAACAGCCGAGCCAAGGATTTGAACTCGTCCTGCCGTGTCCATTTTCTTCGACGGTAACCAGTACACCATGCGCTTCCATTTTGGTAATCGACGCGTGATAAAAAAAAGTATGAAGACTTTAAATATTTAATTTTGATTTTAAATTTAAGTTGGGGTAGCGTGGACGTTGAGTCAACGGCGTCTGCTTACTGACAGTTTTTAGCTAATGCGATCTTCAGACCAAGTGCTTGGTCTAAAGATCGCATTGGCGAGAAACTCTCAGTAAGCAGCCGCCTTTGACTCAATGTCCATGCTACCTTAACTTAGCACCATTATCAATCTCTCTCTCTCTCTCTCTCTCTCTCTCTATATATATATATATATATATATATATATATATATATATATCACTCTGTTCATCTGTCTATGTTGATTGTGAGGATTTGGTCCTCACATTATGATATATAAAGTCGTCGGGGGTGGTCGGGGCGGCCTAAAGTCGGTATCAGCCAGTCAGCGAGGGAGTCTATCCCCTTTTCAATAGCGCTAGACCAAAGAGATTGTTTTTAGCATCTGAGGTGGAGAGCCACACCTAACATCAGCTCCTTACTTTACCGCACAGATCCCTGTGCTACTCATACGCTGAGTTGGCGAGGACCGGTATCTAACTAGGAACCTTGTGGTTTCTAACTGAACGCTCTACCGACTATATATATATATATATATATATATATATATATATATACATTTTTGGCACAGAAAAACTTATTTAGTATTAAAATTTGTATTTGTATTTTTACGTGTTCACGTTTGTTTGCTTATCATGTTTTTTAAATACAAATTTAACGTCATGACATTACATCACGTGAACACGATCCACGTCACATAAACGTTAAACAAGCCACAGTTTAAAAAAACAATTTTTAGCTTCATATTTCCCATCGCGTGAAAAATGCTTCATATAAACGCTAAAAAATTATTGATTTTTAAAATCTCAACCATTTCACGACTGGTTTTTAAGATCTCAACCATTGAACTCATCTGATGATTGGATTACCATGAAACTTCAAGTTATGAGTGTAAACCCATAATATTACCATTGATTATATATATATATACATATATATATATATATATATATATATATATATATATATATCCACCTATTGGTAAATAGTAGGGTAGACTGGTCTCTTTGGCCTTTGTTAGGTAACCAGTCTAGTTGAAGGTAAATTCTAAATTCAAACTTGGTAAACTTCGCTTAAGAAATTGACCTTGTGTCACATCCTACTCGTGTGAAGGGGTTGGTAAATATGTATAAGATGTAGTCATAGTGGCCTATTGTCTGTATCAGCTGGACATTAAGAGAGCATATCCCCTTTTTGTTAGTGCTAGACAAGGGAGATTGTTTTAGATGAGAGAGAGAGACAGAGTGAGATACGAACACACAGATTGCAGAGAGATAATAAAAAAAAAACCAAAAAACAAATGTTTCATTAATGAATGGTGTTTAATAAGCCTATTAAATATCATTCGTTAATGAAATTTGTGTTTTTTCAATTTTTATAATTTTACTTCCACTTTTTCTTGATATGGATAAATAGATAGATAGATAGATAGATAGATAGATAATAGATAGATAGATAGATAGATGTATATGAACACACTGAGTTCAGCCTGAGATGAATGGATAGATAATAGATATGAATAGAATGAAATAGATTTGAACAGTCAGATATGTAGATGATAGACAGAAGACACATGTAGTCTAAGATACAGACAGACAAGACTATATATATATATAATATATATATATATATATATATATATATATATATATATTGATAGATACAGATATATATATAATATACATATATATGTATATGATATACCAAATCTATTGGTAAATCCTCGCGGTGAGAAAAAAACGAGCAAATAGTTTGATTGTAAAAATATACTACCAAACATCAACCGGGAAGAAAAAAATTTTTGTAAAAAAGAAAAGACCAAGATAATCGTACCAACAAAAAATAATCTATTGGTACAATATTTTGGCCAAAAGAAATATGCATATATATATATATAAGATATATATATATTCATACAAAACCGTCAGGAGACTAAAGCTAATAAGTAAAAAGTGCTCAGTACCTAAGTAGAGCAAATAATAAAGATAAATCTAATGAGTCAGACGAACCTACTAAAAGTTTCGCTTAATGCTCTTCAGGGCTAAGATATGACTCTATATTATATATATATATATATTGATATGACTCATAGAGTCATATCTTAGCCCTGAAGAGCATTAAGCGAAACTTTTAGTAGGTTCGTCTGACTCATTAGATTTATCTTCATATATATGTATATGTATATACATATACATACATACATACACACACACACACACACACACACACACACACACATATAATTCATAATGTGAGGAGCAAATCACAACCGACATCTTCATAGATATATTCAGACTGAGTTAGACAGATAAGAACAGACTGATATAGATTGATAGCTAGATATGAATACACTGACAGCATATATATATATATATATATATATATATATATATATATATATATATATTACTTGATAATATGAGAATCAAATTATTACAACGAGGCAAAATCTGCTGCATAATGAGCAACAGAAGAGAAAAAAAAAAGCATCTTGTAAATTTCCCCAACATCTCAGTTCGTTGCAAGCGATGAATTATCTGATTGTCGAATCATTTTCCCGCCATTCTCAAATAAATCATTCAATCTCGTCCCATTTTCCAATTATATCCTCTAGTGTTTTTTGTTTTTTTTAAAGTCAACTAACCTTTTTTTCCCGTTCCCTTTTCTACCCTTTTATACGTAATACAGCCAGTGGCTTAAATTTCTGTAATTTTGATAAATCGTCGCGGACCGACATGTAAATTGGGCATGATTATATCATTGATTGCCATCCGTACTTTTACTCTTACTTTCAGGAAGCTACAAAAAAAAAAAAAAAAAAGAAAAAAAAGAAAAAAAAGAAGTAAGTTTTGAAATGTGCATCTCAATGAAAGATTTATTTGGAAGCCTAATCTTTTTTTTTTTTTTTTTTTTTTGAGGCGTGAGGGGGATCCTGTGTGGGGGATTTATTGGAACGCTATTCCCGAGATCCTATTTGGAACAACATAGCACTTTCGGCTGGGGTTTTAGAATATACTGACTGCGACTGTGTAGACGAGTAAGACCCCCCCATAATGTCATTCCCAGGACATTTAGACCCTCAGTAACCGCCTTCTAGCATCCATATGATAAAAAGGGATTGGGGCTTGCCATAAGGGCAATAGTTTTGGGAAAATCATATAGGTGCTAGGGCTTGACGTGACCAGCCGATTGATCGGAGGGGGCCTCTCCGACCGCCCGTCTAGCCCAAGATAGGGCCAAAGTGGAGTATTGCATGTCATGAACTGCTCATCCACCTGGGCTCTATCCTTAAGCATCACGGGTCACCACCCACGGCAAACAGGTGGCCCCATTGTGGGAGTCTTACCCCTCTGCAGAGGTGTAGTCGGTGCATTCTAACGCCCCAGCCGGATGGGCGGTGTAAATACAGACACCAACATGTAGTACGAGAAAGGAATACACAACTATCTCAACCACTAGGTGGACCTTGCAACTTGAATTGTGTGCAATCATCTAATCGGTAAATACAAAGAAGAAAGTTTTGAAATGTGCATCTCAATGAAAGATTTATTTCGGAGCCTAATCTTTTTTTTTTTTTTGAGGCGTGAGAGGGATGCTGTATAGGGGTTTATTGGAACGCTATTCCCGAGATCCTATTTGGAACAACAGAGCACTTTCGGGTGGGGCTTTAGAATATACTGCCTGCGACTGTGTAGAGGAGTAAGAGATCCCCCCCATAATGGGGCCACCGGTTTGCCATGATGTTTTAATATAGAACCCTGGTGGCTGAGCAATCCATGACATGCAAAACTCCACTTTGGTCCTTACTTAGACATGACGGTCAGTCGGAGGGGCCCTTTCCGATTAATCAGCTGGTCTCGTCAAGCCCTAGCACCTATATGCTTGTCCCAACACTCTTGGCACATTGTTTGTCAAGCCTTCCTCAGAACTTCTCAGATAAAAAAAAATTAAAACCTCCCAAAAAGGTAATTCCTATTTGGTTGGTCCGACATCTTTGCTCATCAACCTCACACACACACACACACACACACACACACACACACACACACACACATATATATATATATATATATATATATATATATGTGAATAAAAAGGCCTTAAATACCATGGGTATCGTGGTTATGGACTATTTCCACTCGTGGGTATCTAGGGCCCACGAGCTTCTTCAGACCACGTATATCTTTTATTTAGACAGGCACATGGCCAAATTATTTACACACCCGCACCCATAAACAATCAAGCAATATCTGGAATGTTAATCTTAGACACATATCAATAAAAAAAGAGATCAGATGATCCTGTTAATAAAAAAAAACTTACTTAGAGGCAAATCAAATCTGGAATAATAATTAAAATAAAATAAAAAGAAATGATCAGACACACAGACATAAGCACGCACGCACACACACAAACACACACATAAGCAAGCACCCTCAACCACACACACACACAGAATTTGGAAGACCCGAGACAGAACAAAATGTGCAACTGCTAGGACCACATCAGTTCGAGTATTCTTCTGATGATGGGATTTTTCATCTCGAAATATTAAGAATAAAGTGACAGGTTAACAAACAAAACCACAGTTACCTTCTTTTTTCTTTACACTTGCATTGTGACAGCCTTCAAAACCAACCAACAAACCAAATATATATATATATATATATATATATATATATATATATATATATTAACGATGGGCTAAACGCAATAGAAATACACTTTATCCTACACCCCAGCATGGAAACAGTATTTAACGAGCATTTATGTAGCAACTATTATGGCACAAAACATTTTGTCCCATAATAGTTGTTCCATTTAGTGTATGTAATCTATATAAAAGTGTACCAGCTATTATGGGACAGAAGTAGTATGTCCTTTTTTTACTTGTCATGTTCATTTGCTCCATTCATGTGAGCTAGGTGATAAAGAAATTTGAAAAAACAAACAATTTTTATATTTTTTAGCATCACTACCCTCATTTCACAAAATGGAGAAGATCAGTGCAGTCTAACACCAGTCGACAGGGTTCTTTAGCCTTTTTTTTTTCTTTTTTTGTTTGTTAATCAACACTAAGTCTGGTCTCCTGGCTGGGATGGGGGGTGTCCATCTTTATCTCAAAGTCCCAGAGAATTTCATAGCAATTTCTAGTAAGGTCAAGATATTTCTCCATCTTTTCGTTTTCTTTTATCTTCATCCTGTGATCTGCTGGAACTGCAACATTTACCAGTTGACAAGTTCTCTTTTTCTTTTTAGTTATTATTATTATTATTATTATTATTATTATTATTATTATTTATTCACTCCTTTTGAGTTTTCACACCAGTGTTAGCTGATGGTATTTCACTGGAGTCTGAGTGACAGCAAGTCTCCTCAGGTCTCCAGGACTCTTCTGAGTATTCTGGCAGATTGCAGCAGTGCAGTGTTCTGAATGGTTTCAATCCTTCCTTTGATATCCAAACTTTCCAAACCCTTTTCTAATCCTTTTGGGACCGTTCCAAGTGCACCAACTACAATTGGTATCACTTTCACTTTCATGTTCCATAACTTTTTCAGTTCTCTGGCAAGGTCCAGATATTTGTCCATTTCGTTCTCAAGAACAGATTCTGGTTTATGCATATACCATTTGAATACCTTTGCATTCCCGTTGTGCAAGTGTGATACATTCACTTAATACATGGTTTACAGTCCCATCCCTGTCATCGCATAATCTACATTTACTGTTTCCTTGCGTCTTATCAATTTTCGCTATGATGTATTTTGTTCTTAAGGCATTATTTTGTGCAACAATTATTAGTGATTCAGTTTCTCTCTTGAGGTTTCCTCTTCTTAACCATGCCCAGGTCTTTTATTATTATTATTATTATTATTATTTGCAAGAATATGCACTCTTCAGTATAAGTATTTAAGTTTTCATGTAATGAAATATATTTAATTAGAAAGACTAACATGCATATAAAAATATTACACTTATTTTAATTATATTTTAATTGGTTTCTATATAAACTTATTCATAGGATTGATTTTAATACCTTAGAGAATAAAACAATAATATTAGAGATTTATACCACCAAGCATATGGTCTCCCCAAAGAAACTGTTGCAGCTATAATGATGCTATACAAAGACACTAAAGCTATGGTACGCTCACCTGATGGCGACACAGATTTCTTTGACATCGCTGCTGGAGTCCTACAATGAGATACATTGGCACCATATATCTTATTATAATGGAGATTGTGTGTTTTTCTGTCTGTAACCGAAACTATATTACTACTCAAGTCACAATTCCCTTAATTATTTACGTCAAATTCTCCATGATTTCATTCTTTTAAACCTTCAGTTATTAATAAAAATTGTTTTACATTATTAATACTGTTGACCATATCAACGTACTAATAACATGCAATTGTATGTATATATACAACAAAATAGCGTTTACAGTTTGAACGAGAAGGCTAATTTGCATATTGATATTTAAAATTTTATTTTAATAAATATGTGCTTGTATTATTGATTTCTAATTGTTTGGTTTATCTTAAGAATATAAACAAAAATCTCGTGGATAAATCTTAAAAGAAATTTATTTACAAGAAGAAATAACTGTAATATTAGCCTTTACTTCCTATTTTAACTAAATAGTTAAATTAGGAAAATTTACCAATGAAAGAGGGGAGTAATGGAAAATGATGGAATAGTTAGTTTCAAAGTTGTTCTATTTTTCGATCATACCCCCTCTGTTGCAGATCTTTTTATCTGTATTCTTAGTCAGTTTCATTAGCCTTTCTAATTTAATATGATATTTTATTATATCAAAACTTAAATACTTGCACCCAGAGGGTGCATATATTTGCTAGTATTTATAATGTGCTTAGACTACGTACTTCGAACATCATTGGATATCATAAAAGAGAGGGGTTTCCCACTAAAGAAGGCAAGAAGCAGGCGTTATCCCGCACAAACAGTCACAGATGCGGACTATGCTGATGACCTTGCACTTCTCGCAGATACACCGGCACTGGCCGAGTCACTGCTACATAGTCTGGAGGAGGCAGCAAAAGATATCGGCCTCTATGTGAACTCGGGTAAGACGGAGTTCATGAGTTTCAAAAAGAAAGGAAACATCTCCACACTGGACGGTAAGCCTCTTAAGTCGGTGGAACAATTCACGTACCTAGGTAGTAATATCTCATCCACAGAGAGCGATGTTAATACACGAATAGCAAAGGCATGGTCGGCCACAAACAAATTATCAGTCATATGGAGGTCCAATCTCCCTGACAAGCTGAAGCGACAGTTCTTCCAGGCTGTGGTTGTATCAGTGCTGCTATATGGTTACACCACTTGGATCCTAACGAAGCGTCTTGAGAACAAGCTAGATGGAGCTGCACAAGAATGCTGCGTGCAGTCTTGAACAAGTCGTTGAAGCAGCACCCCACGAGGAGGCAGCTGTACGGTCACTTGCCCCCCATCTCACAAACTATCCGAGTGAGACGTACAAGGCATGCAGGAAACTGCTGGAGAGTAAGGACGAGCTCATAAGCGACGTTCTCCCGTGGAAGCCAACACATGGAAATGTAACTGTAGGGCGCCCGGCAAGGACCTACATTGACCAGCTATGTGAGGATGCTGGTTGCTCCACAGAGGAGCTCCCAGGTGCAATGAATGATAGGGAAGGTTGGCGAGAGATTGTCATGGATATCCGTGCTACAAGCGCGACATGATGATGATGATGATACCACCAAGTAATTATTTATTTAACCCGGTTTTGTTAAAACCAGTATGCAAATTAATCACACCATATATTATGTAAACCTTTATTTCTTACTGATATATTAGACAAATTGTACGATTTTTAACGTACTAATAACATGGGCTGTTTTGTGGCAAATCTAACTTAGACTTTCATACAGGCATTAATAAATAAGATTTATTCTATGCGTCAATGATTTTGACTATAGATTAATTATTCATTGATAAACTTACCGCAATTCCTAGAGTATTGTTACGTAAGCAGCAATGTAGTTTCGATAACAGACGTACAGAAAGACACCGAATTTGCATTATAATAATATTATTGTTATTTTTACAAAAAATATGCGAAAATATCCAAATTTATGAAGGTCAGTGACCTTTCACAAGTGAATGTGTAAATATTTGCCTTTACGAGAGTAATATTTAAATGAATGCTCCAATCTCCTTGTTATTTCGCGGGCAGCACATGGACCAAGCCAGTGCGCATGCGCGGAACGGTTGTAAAAGATTCACTCACAAATTCCCGCTCGAACTGGTCGCCATGGCAGACTCTGCCGAAGAAACATATTAGAATCCTTTAAAACAGTTTATTTTTCCTTCAATAATATTTTTTTTTTAATACAACGTCATGTCGGACACTGAGAATAGCAAAAATGTTTTGGGGGAGGATCCTATTTTATTATTATTATTATATTTATTTTTTTATTTTTTTTTGACTTTTTGTTTAAATGAATTCATTTTGAAGGGGAATCGATTCCATTTCGTGTTTAAGAAAACGACGACGTTGTTTCCTTCGGGTGACGAGAGGTAAAATAATATTGCTAAAAAAAAAAAAAAAAAAAAAAAGGTGGAGAAGGTAGAAGAAATTAATAAATAAATGAATGAATGGGGGTGGGTGGGAGAAGACGAAGGAAGTTGATACCCAACGAAATTCAAAATGGCAGTCCTCTCTGTTCAGTTCATTGATTTTATTGATAAAAAAGCAAACACATTATGGCAAATATAATTAGACGAATTACAAATACAGGGACAGTCACAGGTGACAGCCAGAATGGACAAAAGAACGAAAAAAAAAAAAAAAAAAAAAAAAAACGAAAAAAAAAAAAAAAAAAAAAAAGAAAAAAATCCCATTTAATAAAGTTGCATGGGCGCCTACTGTAGATCTAAGCCAGGGTTGGTTAAGTCCAAACACACTGCGGGTTATGAATTCAGATTTTTCCACTTCTCCTAAACTGGTTGGCTTACCAGGATTTAAAATCCCAATAAGACGACAAAGGCAAATAGGGTCTGGACAATCATATAGGTGCAAGGGCTTGACGTGACTTTGACTGTAACACTCCACTTTGGCCCTTACTTACGCTATACCGGCGGTAGGAATGGTTTGAATTCTTCCTCTGATTTCCAGATCCTCCAGTCTTTTTCCAAGTTTATTGGTACCATTCCAAGTGCACCAACTACAATTGGTATCATATTCACTCTCATGTTCCATAGCTTTTTCAATTATCTGGCAAGGTCCAGGTATTTATCCATCTTTTCATTTTCCTTCAGCTTCACCCTGTGATCTGCTGGGACCACAAAGTCCACCAGTTGATACGTTCTCTTTTTTTCCCGATTGCAGCAATACTGTTGTCTGGATGGTTTGTATTCTTCTTCTGAGTTCCAGATCCTCCAGTCTTTTTTTCCAAGCTTTTTGGGACCGTTCCAAGTGCACCAACTACAATTCGTACAACTTTGACCCTCATATTCCACAGCTCTTTCAATTCTCTTGCAAGGTATTTGTTCATCTTTTCGTTTTATTTCATCTCCACCCAGTGATATGCTTGAACCGCAAAGTCCACCAGTTGACAAGTTTTCTTTATTATTATTAATCAATACTAGGTCTGGTCTCCTGGCTTGGATAGTGTGATCCATCTTTATCTCGAAGTCCCAGATAATTTTATGCGTTTCATTCTCAAGAACAGATTCTGGTTCACCAGTTGACAAGTTTTCTTTTTTATTATTAATCAATACTAGGTCTGGTCTCCTGGCTTGGATAGGGGATCAATCGGCCAGTCACGTCAAGCCCTAGCACCTATATGATTGTCCCAAGCCTATTGTCCTTATGGCAAACGCCCAATCATTTTATCATTTATATGCTAGAAGGCGATGGCTGAGGATCTTAGTGTCCAGGGCATGACGTTAAACTACATTTAATGGTAATGTTCCAATTGTGGAGCTCTAGGGAGTGTGTAGTACCCCTTAATCACCATTACTCACAGGTTCACTCTGAACAGAAGTGGTAGTACCTGTTAGGTCCTATTGTTGTATACTCTCTTTCCTTACTTTCTTACTTCTATTCTTCTAACGTCTCTTCTAGCGTCTGGACTTCGTCTTGGGGACTTCGTGTCTGGTTTTCCATTGGGGATTTCTCTTTATCAGAAGCCCTGTGTCATTGGTAGTTTTTAGATAATAACACAAGACTTCGATTTACTTAGATCATATTTTATTCTGAAATCCCCACCAGACTACCTGCGCAGATTGAGTCGGCAGCGTGCATTACACGACTTACAACCGTCGTGGCCGATCTGCCTAAAACTCTCTCTAATCTAAACCGGAAGAGGGTCTTCTCCACCGATTCTCACGGTATCCACCGGAAGGATCAGGATGAGGTCAAGCCTTGTCTTTCAATCCTTCAAGGCCGTGGGCTGCAACTTATAACAGCCATTTTGGTTTCTATACTACTGTACATAAGTATTAGGAATCTAATAATTATGTAACACTATTTATGGGTTAAATAGAAAAGATGAGTAAAAAAATGTTCGAAAAAATCCAGTTAAAAAAAAAATGAATACCCATTAATAATTAAAAAAAAGAAGGTCTTCGGGATAAGATAACCCAACAATGGTTGATATGCCGTAAAATCAACCAACCAACCAACCAACCAACACCAAGTCCAGTATATCAACCACTAAAAATTGTACTTTTATACAGATGTTATTATATTATTAAATATACTAGCAGGGACTGTGGATATGTCACAGTATGATAATTCAATTATTACAACGTTTGATATGTTTACTTAAGAGCTATTGCCAAATACTTCGATACGTAAAAAGTACAATAATCTTGATCTAACTCTCTAACTCACTCTTTTTCTTTCTTTCTTCTTTTTTGTTCTTTTTATTATACTCTATTGAAACAGGTTAGCGTTATCGTTCCCGCATGGCCCCACACTCTCTCTACCTTTCCCCTACTCTCTGCTTTTCGTTCCTTCTTTCTTTCTTACTTGCTTTCTTTCTTATTATATTTTTCTGTGTAGCATGTCATTTTTCTCCCCTTTCTGTCTTTTTGATAAAAACTGAATGGTCCATTATTTAGCGGAAGTGACGACACCCATAAGAAATAAAAATTCAGTGGATAAGCAACACCAGATAATCAGGATTTACATTTTTGCACTTCATCTTGGACGATTTGAACGGTCTCATTTTTTTACCAGAAGGTGTTGCAAGACGATAACGGTCGAAAAATTCAGGAACACGATTATTATTATTATTATTATTATTATTATTATTATTATTATTATTATTTTCCCTCCTTGTGAGTTTTTCACACCAACGTTAGCTGATGGTATTTCACCGAAGTCTGAGTGACAACAACTCTCCACAGGTCTCCAGGACTCTTCTGAGTATTCTAGCCGATTGCAGCAATGCTGTTGTCTGGATGGTTTGAATTCTTCCTCTGAGTTCCAGATCCTCCAGTCATTTTTTCCAAGCTTTTTGGGACCGTTCTAAATGCACCAAACTACAATTCGTATCACTTTGACCCTCATATTCCACAGCTTTTTCAATTATCTTGCAAGGTATTTGTTCATCTTTTCGTTTTATTTCATCTTCATCCAGTGATTTGCTGGAACCGCAAAGTCCACCAGTTGACATTTTTTAAAAATATTTTTAATTAATCAATATTATTTACTCATATATGAAAATATTTAGTTATTATTTGTCTATGAGGTTATATATGGAGTATCAAAGATTAGTGGTTGATCACATCTCTTAGATTTTTTTTTAATGTCTGTGAGGCTTAGAATACACAACAGAGAAGTAAAAAAATAAATCCCAAAGAAATGTTCCGGGTATGACATTAAACTGTATCTGATGGTGAGGCCCTAGTTCTGGAACCCTGGGGAGAGGTAAGTACAAAAAAAAATCCAAAAACGAATCCCTGATTTTTCCATTCAAATTATATTAATTATATGCGTTTCATTCTCAAGAACAGATTCTGGTTTATGCATATACCATTTTGTTGTATGGTTAAAATTTGATTTTTTGCATAATTCTCAGTGGATCCTTTTCCATCCTAGACGTGCCTAGTTTTCTTGTGATTATTATTATTATTATTATTATTATTATTATTATTATTATTACAAACGACAGGTACTTCCGCTAGTATTCGATATATATGGGATTTGTTGATTGGCTACATGTGTTTGGACAAGCGCATCTGGGCGCATACGCATGCTTCAATAGGATGGGAATCTTTACGATACAATGCATTTTGTTGTTAAAGTTTTTTTCTCCTTTATTTTATTTATTTATTTATTGTATATCTTTTAGGTTTTTTTTTAAAACCCTTATTGTTGGCTGCACTTCCTTTCTTAATTCTTTATTCTTCATTCTACCATAACAAAAACCCACCTTCAATGGTTCGCTATGTATTTCGTCTCTGGATTTCACACTTAATGTAACTCCAGGTAAATATGGAGAAAACATATTAAAAAAAGAAACGAGGAGATTTCCAAGCGAATAAGAGGATATAGGAGAGATAGATAGATAGATAGATAGATAGATAGATAGATAGAGAGAGAAGAGAGAGAGAGAGAGAGAGAGAGAGAGAGAGAAGGAGAGAGGGTGGTTGTAATAATAATAATAATAATAATAATAATAATAATAATAATAATGATAATAATAAATGTACATGTATATATATATATATATATATATATATATATATATATATATATATATATATGAAAAAGTGTCCTTTCGAGAATACAGATTATTATCCTAAAATGTGATTTTCTTTTTCTTCTCTACTTTGAAAGAAAGAGAGAGAGAGAGAGAGAGAGAGAGAGAGAGAGAGAGAGAGAGAGAGAGAGAGAGAGAGAGAGTGTGTGTGTGTGTGTGAAACTGTATATGTGGAGGGAGAGAGAGAAGGAGAGTGTGTGAAACTGTATGTGTGGAGAGAGAGAGAGAGTGAGTGTGTGTGTGTGTGTGAGAGAGAGAGATTGAGAGAGAGAGAGAAAAGGGGAGTTTATGTGAAACTGTATAAGTGGGATATATATATATATATATATATATATATATATATATATAAGAGAGAGAGAGAGAGAGAGAGAGAGAGAAATAATATATATATATATATATCTATATATATATATATATGGTGAAGTATCATTCCATGAATAGAGATTATTTGCCTAAAATGGGATTTTCTTTTTCTTCCCTACTTCCGCCTTCTTTTGCCCTTCCTATTTTTTCATATCCTCCTCCCCTCCTCCTCCACCTCCTCCTCCTCCTCCTCCTCCTCCTCACCACCACCACTTCTTCTTGTTATTCTCATTCGTGTTTTGATAAATTTTTTTTTTTTATGTCCGCCGGTGTTCGTAGTGTATGATTATCATCGTATAAATTGGACATGGCGAGCAGAGTTCAAATCCTTGACGAACCTGTTTGCATTTCAAGTAGCCCTAACACTAGTGTAAAAATTATGAATCCAATTATTCTCCCTTTAGGCAAATAGCAGGGCAGACTGGACTCTCTAAGCTTGGTATGGCACCCGATCTATGCGGAGGAATTGGCAAATACAGATACGCACTTTACATATATTGTACACTATACCAAATAGATACAGCTCTTACTACTACTACTACTACTAATATATATAATATATATATATATATATATATATATATATATTATATATATATATATATATATATGTGTGTATAGTATCCAATTTCGGTCGCAGTGGCATCAGTAAATAATCCAAAAGTGCTCAATATATTAAAAATACAGAGCAGTAATAATAATACTAATAATATTATTATTAGATGAAAAATAAAGGGTCTACCATGGTTTCAATCAAATTGAAATGATTTCTTCAGGACCCTACCCTACGTTAACTAAGTCGATGTAACTCCTTAGTTAAATTAAATATATTTAGTTAACGTAGGGTAGGGTCCTGAAGAAATGATTTCAATTTGATTGAAATCATGGTAGACCATTTATTTTTCCTCTAATAATAATATTATTAGTATTATATATATATATATATATATATATATATATATATATATATATATACTGTAGTGTGAGATGGTCACTATTACAGCTTTTGCTGTCAACGCAACACCTCGTAATAGACAACACCGAAGTTCAAAGCCCCACCACCCATCCACCCATAATATACAACATTTACAACCTTAAAATTAATATTATCCAACCCCACTCCCCAACTATCACGACCCGTCCGTATACATCATACACGGCCTACGCATCAGATAGAAAGAAAACATGCACGCACACACACATACATGTATAGACACGAGCGCTCGCACGTAAGCACTATTAAAATACCGCACACTAACAGATCAACGTATTATGTGTGTGACCAGTCACTACGCGTACGCAACCTTTATACTGCCCATAAACACTCTCATACATTCAATTCACCTTTACATACATACACACATCATTTTATCCAATCATACGCATCCCATGTCTATTGAAATTTTTTGAAATTTTTTGAAATTTTTTCGATTTTCCTCACATTTGAAACATCTTCACCTGATGAATGCCTCGCATGAAACCAATATGGTTGTGAAAGTTCCTTTGTCACCCAATAAATAGATATGTAAAACCTATATATTTATCTATTATATATATATATATATATTATATATATAATATATATATATATATATATATATATATATATGATACTAATAATATTGTGTTGTGTATATGTTGAGAAATAATCGGTTTAAACATGTTCGGTTTCTTTAAACCTTCATCAGGATGTCTCTTGGGGTGAAGAAATTGATGGATGTTTTATAGATGACAGGAGATGAAAATCTTTTTTTTTTTTGTGTAACTGTATTTGTTCAGCGTTATAATTTTATATTTTATTCCTGTCATTTATAAAAACATCCATCATTTTCTTCACCCCAAGAGACATCCTGATGAAGGTTTAAAGAAACCGAAAATGTTTAAACATCAATAAATAAATTCATCCTATTTTCGGAACACTGTTTTTTTCAAATTTTCTTTATATTGTCGGATTTATTTTCCATATTTACTCCCATATATATATATATATATATATATATATATATATATATATATGAGATGAGACTTGATTTGAATAATTTTGAAATTTCTGGCTGTTGTCCTCATCTTTATTCTGTATAAACACAACGTTCAAGCCACACAAAAACCTCGGACTGTTCAGTTTAAAAAAATAAAAATTACCCTGATTCAGCATTAAATGATCCGAAAAAGGTTAATATGCCATAAACAACCAACTAACCAACCTGACCATTCTTCATGCTTTGTGCAACACAGCCTCTCACTGTTCAAGTCAAGCCCTAGCACCCATATGATTGTCCCAACCCTATTGCCTTTTTGGCAAGCCCCATCCCTCTTTATCATATATGTGCTAAAAGGTAGTGATTGAGGGTCTTAGTGTCCTGGGTATGACGTTAAACTCTATCTGATGGAGAAGTTCCAATTTTGGAGCTCTGGGGAACTATACCTTCATCACCATTACTTCCAGGTCCACTCTGTCCCAGAGGGGAAGTACATATTAAAAGCAATCCTATGTATATCGAAATGATTTGAGATAAAATTTAAATAACTGTAATTAAAAAAAAGTCTCATATATATCAATAATGCATATTAATTCGAATCTGAGCTGATCTTATCGATATGTATATATATATATATATATAATTAATAAAGTAAGCCTAATGAGTCAGGGAATATCTACCTAGGTTTCTCCTAACGGATCATCAGGATAATTCTGACATATCAGAATTATCCTGAAGATACGTTAGGAGAAACCTAGGTAGATATTCTCTGACTCAATAGGCTTATTTTATTATATATTGGCTCTACTTATTGTATTGATCACTTTAGTATATTTAACTTGGGCCACTGTTACGGAATTTTTCCTTTTAGCCATTATAATAGTACCGACTGATTTCAGGTGGTGCATATGATTTGGTCTTCTCTTTTTTATGCATTCTTTTTTCTCTAGGCGAAAGTTTGTATTATGTAATTACAAACTATAGAGCCAGAATTTTTTTAAAATACTGGTTTACTGGTGGAGTTTAGAAATAAAAATAAGATTATATATATATATTCATAAGTGTATATATATATTTATGAGAGTACGTAAATAAACAATGTGTTTATTTGATATGGCTTTTAGCCGACAATTTTTGGAGGATATGTGCTTAATTGAAGTCATACCTAATTTTGAAAATTAATTAGTTAATAATTAATGAATTTTAGGCGGGCATATATGTTCAAATGTAAGGCTAAACAAATCGAGAAAATGTCAATCCCTGAATGTTCATTTCGACCTATTAGGTCTCATCAGCAAGGTTATAGACATGGGAGACTGCTCCGTGTGTGACTCGAAACCTTGACTGGCAGTCTCGATTTGTTTAGCCTTACATTTGAATATATATGCCCGCCTAAAATTCATTAATTATAAACTAATTAATTTTCAAAATTAGATATGAGTTCAATTAAGCACATATCCTCCAAACATATATATTTATACATATATATAACACGTATGCAAATACATTTTGTTTACCCATGAATTCAAACGTGGTTTCAGAGTCCCCTTGAACTAGTAGATTTACTTTTTTCTTCGAGCATTCATGTCTATATTTCATTTGAAATAAGTCAAACAAAAATTCTAGCATCATTGCCGTGGAGAATTCAAATTCTTAATTCATCACTGAATATCACTTTCATCCAATTGTCCACATATAATAATTTCCCGAATTTATAACAATATCCTTTATCAAATTGGTTACAACTTTCCCCGATTGCAGTTAATATCGTGTTTCTCCTCAAATAAAAGCTACGGTAAAATAAGGACAAGCATGATTTGCGTCTAAAAATCGTCTGTTAACAAATAACCGGGTTTTGATGGTGAAAAGCAAAACATATCCTTTTTAATCTAGGTCTCACCTGGGGTGCTTATTGGTGTCAAGGTCAGAAATTAATGATAAAAAGTCTTAGTTCGTTTTTTTTCTAACATAACTCGTCTCGGTCGTTATACAAAGATTTCCGAGCGGAAATGCATTATACATAAGATACCACTCCAGAAATTGGAAAACACTTTGAAAATACATATTTTATATAATAATAATAATAATAATAATAATAATAATAATAAGAAGAAGAAGAAGAACTTGTCAACTGGTGGATTTTGCAGTGCCAGCAGATCACAGGGTGAAGCTAAAGGAAAATGAGAAAATAGACAAATATCTGGACCCTGCCAGAGAACTAAAAAAGTTATGGAATATGAAAGTGAAGGTAATACCAATTGTAGTTGGTGCACTTGGAACAGTCCCAAAAGGATTGGAAAAGGGTCTGGAAAGTTTGGGAATCAGAGGAAGAATTGAAACCATTCAGAACACAGCACTGCTGTAATCTGCCAGAATACTCAGAAGAGTTCTGGAGACCTGAGGAGACTTGCTGTCACTCAGACTCCAGTGAAAGACCATCAGTTAATGCTGATGTGAAAACTCAAAAGGAGCAAATAATAATAATAATAATAATAATAATAATAATAATAATAATAATAATAATGCCCAGCCAGGAGACCAGACCTAGTGTTGATTAAAAAAAGAATAAGACAAAAAAAGAGAACGTGTCAACTGGTGGACGTTGCGGTTCCAGCAGATCACAGGGTGAAGCTGAAGGAAAATGAAAAGATGGATAAATTCCTGGACCTTGCCAGAGAATTGAAAAAGCAGTGGAATATAAAAGTGAAAGTGATACTAATTGTAGTTGGTGCACTTGGAACGGTCCCTATAAACTTGGAAAAAGACTGGAGGATCTGGAAATGATTTTTCAGGATAATTTTGATATAAGCCCCCCCCCCCGATATAAACCCTAGTTGA
>CM042154.1:9450982-9458482 GCA_023376005.1 Doryteuthis pealeii | reverse complement strand
CGATGTTGCAGACCAGAACGTTAGCCACTACGAACACCGACGAATACGGGTTTTGGAACCTAGCTCATCAATTTTTCGAGTATTATTAAAATGATATTGTCCAATGCGTATTTTTTCCATCAATTTCGTTGTACATCACTACTCAAGTCTTGGACTGCTCACCGGAAGTTATGCTCAGAATGGCTTGGTTTATACATACATATATATATATATATATATATATATATGGTTTATATGTATATATATACACATATGTGCTCGCTCTCTCTCGCTCTCTCTCTCTCTCTCTCTCTCTCTCTCTATATATATATATATATATATATATATATATATATATATATAATATATAATATTATGTAGTAATTGATGTATTCACAGAGGACAATGTTGCATTGACAAGGTATCTCACTTTCAGAATATTTATTAAGCGACAGTTACAACGTTCTAATTCGCGAGGCGACGTCTAATCTGGATACGGCGATTAAGAAAAATGAACGTTCGCCATCTTGAAGCTTCCGGTCATGCGCACACCCTGTAAAATAACATGGCGGCCACAACGCAAATTCCGATGTTCACTCTGTCCAAGTAAGAGTGATTGATTTGATCTGCCACGAACAGAGATAAATTGATAGATACCAAGAGTTCAACTCTCCCAGTGTGAGTTCCGTCCGACAAAGGCACCTGGCATGCGTTCTCAAATAGATTTTCGTGATGTTATTGGCAAAAGAATAGGGCCGCGCCGAATCGCGTCAAATCTTATTATTTTTGGCAGCGCATTCTGATAGTAAATAAATAAATAAACAAAAAACAGGGTCCCGTGATTATGGAGAAATAATGAAAAGAAAACAAAAAAGAAGGTTATATTGATTGATTGAGAGAAAAAAAATCATAAGGAAATATAAAACGAATTGGAAATTTTGACAATGACAAACATTTGGGTTGAGATGTTTTCCATATTACTCTTATCCATATATCTATCTATCTTTATATATACTAGCAAATATATGCACCCTCCGGGTGCCAGTATTTAAGTTTTAATATAATAAAATATATTAAATTAGAAAGGCTGATGAAACTGAATAAGAATGCAGATAAAAAAGATTTTGAACAGAGGGGGTATGATTGAAAAATAGAACAACTTTGAAACTAACTCTTCCATCATTTTACATTACTCCCGTCTGTCTTTGTTAAATTTTCCTAATTTAACTATTTAGTTAAGATAAGAAGTAAAGAATAATATTACAGTTATTTCTTCTTGTTGATGGATTTCTTTTAAGATTTATACCTGAGATTTTTGCTCATATTCAATAAGATAAAACTAAACAATTAGAAATCAATAATACTAAGCATATATTTATTAAAATCAATTTTTAAGATCAATATGCAAATTAGCCGTACCATTCACAATGTAATCCGCTATTTTGTTGTATATATAAATACAATTGCATGTTATTTGTATGTAGATATGATCAACAGTCTTAATGATGTAAAACAATTTTATTAATGATTGGGATTTAAATAAAAAATAAAATAATGGAGAATGTGATGTAAATAACAAAGGGAATTGTGATTTAAATAGTAATATAGTTTCGGTTACAGAAAGACAAACCCACAATCTCCATTATAATAAGATATAATATATATATAATATATATATATATATACATCAAGCTCAGTATGTTCAATATATTCTTTTTTTTTCTCCTCATTTATCACTCTCCATATCTATCTATCAATCTATCTATCTATCTACATATGACACTGTTCAGAACTGTCTATCTTAAACTATTTATCATTACTTTTTATATCTATCTATCTATCTATCTATCTATCTATATATATATATATATATATATATAATATATATATATATATATATATACCTGTCTATCTATCCAAACCAGTTTCTATTTATCTATCTATCTATCTATCTCAGTCTGTTCATATCTATCAATCTATCTCTGTCCTTATCTATCAATCAATCTATCTATCTCATTTCTATCATATCTATCATATTTATCTATCTATATCTATCTATCTGTCTATCGATCTCAGCCTGTTCATATGTATCTATATAAAAGTAGTAAAAGTCGACGGGGCGGCCTAGAATCGGTATCAGCCAGTCAGCGAGGGAGTCTATCCCCTTTTCAATAGCGCTAGACCAAGGAGATTGTTTTTTAGCATCTGAGGTGGAGTACCATACCTACCATCAGCTCCTTACTTTACCGCTCAGGTCCTTGTGCTACTCATACGCTGAGTTGGCGAGGACCGGTATCGAACTAGGGACCTTGTGATTTCTAGCCGAACGCTCTACCGACTGAGCTAACCCGGCCCGACTTTTACTTTTACTACTTTTTTTTCGTCTTCTTATTTATCACTCTTCATATCTATGTATATATCTATCAATCAATCAATCAATCAATCTGTGGCCGGGTTAGCTATATATATATATATATATATATATATATATATATATATATATATGAGTAAGAAAAGGTGGAATGAAAACATCACACAATGCTGTTAAAGAAGAAAACAATTTATAATATAATCATAGCTGATACTGATCAATATTTCGATTTTACAAAAATCATCATCAGAGCTCATTCACTCCCGTAGTTGAGAGGAAAGTCAAATGAGTCAAATGAGTTTCCTTCTTTTCTTCTTCCTTCTTTTCTTCTTCCTTCTTTTTTCTTCTCTCTTCTTCATTCTTTTCTTCTTCCCCCTTCTTCGTTTTTTTCTTCTTCCTTTTTTATTGTTCCTTCTTTTTCTTAATCCTTCATCTTAAATAGAAAAAAATGAGTTTAAAAATGAGTTTAAAAATGAGTATCCATCAAGAATGAATCAAACTAAAACGTCTTCGACATAAAACGACCCAATGGGTTGACACGCCGTAAACCCCAACCAACCAGTGGAGTACCCCTTCATCACCATTGCTCCCTGGTCCACTCTGATCCGGAGTGGTAGTACCTGTTTGGGTCCCATCTATGGGTTAAATAGAAAACATGAGTTGATAAACAACATTGTATTATCCATTAAAAATCAAATTATTTCAAAACTTTGTTAGCATTAAACATTTTTTTTACCAATTGAAGTATTTGGCATAAAATGACCCAAGGGGTTGACATGCCATAAAATCAACCAACCAACCAACCAACCAACCAACCCAACCAACCAATTAGTCTTTTCAAAAATTTGACGTTTTCTAATTGGCTACCAAAGGACTGCATCTTCGCGCGAACATCTTCGGGCGAACATCATCGCGCGAACATCTTCGGGCGACCATCTTCCCGATTGGAGTTCTTTCACCGTGAAATCGCCTCTCCATGGAGGAAACTTGTTCGCTGGCATCGACTGTTGTTGAGGATTTGTCTTCATAGACCTTCAGCTATCGTAGATCTCTAATTAATTGCTTCACAAAAAATATTTTTTGTCTGAGGCAAGAACGTGAATAGGTGTTTTTTTTTACTAATTTGGGTGTGCTGAATTCAAATTTATGAACAGTTTTGCTCTTTCACCTCTAGTTTTCTGTCTTTTAAATAGTCTCATTTTAGTATATATAGAGTATATACGTGCTTATTTCAACAGTTGCAGCAGCTTATTACAGATAAAACTGGATAGATAAAGAACATTGACGGAATAAATATACTTAGATGACACAATGTACACAATTCATAGTACCGTATACAGAAGTAGCAGAAAGAATTGGCCTTGTTGAGGCATCCTCGATGTTTTGACGAGCTTGAAGCCATTGGGGAATATGAAAAAACAAAAAACAAAGTAAAATTAAATCATATGTAAGGCAATAAAATGTGCGTCGTTGGAAATTGTAATACAAATATATACCCAAAAGATTGTGTAACACAATTGTCGAGGGACACCTTCCTCCTGTGCTGCGAGGGACGACAACCTCCTGCGCTGTCTGCCAGTGCACTACTGGCTGTTGAGTGAGATGTGTTGGTTACGCTTAACTGCCCAAATCCGTCTTGATATAAATCTATCTATATATATATATATAATTTAATGCTATCACTTACATTTATTGCACAAGAACTAAAAAAGAAGACACAAGTCACACAATAATATAAATTAACCCTGAATGCATATACGCCTTTATGTACAGTATGTGTTCAAAATGTACAGTATGCATATCTAAAAAACTAGGGGTGATGAGTAAAAACGGATTTCAAATCTGAATTCAGCACCACCCACCCAAATTAGGTTAAAACAGCTATTTTTGTGCTTGCCTCAATTTCTTTGTAAACCAGTGTTAATTAGTAAAAATCAATAATCAAATTTGACGTGTTTCTTATTTAGAAGGATATCAATCTATATGCAAGATTTCAAATCTGAGTGACTTCTCTTTTCTGTGTTATAGATCGACACGTACATACCAAAAACTTACTCTTATATATATATATATATATATATATATATATATATATATATATATATATATATAAGAATTATAGAAGAATATAGAAGAATTATTAAAAGAGCACAGATGCGTCGCAAACCGGTATGGACACCAGAGGGAAAAGGCACGTCAGCAAGAAAACTGGTCGTTAAAACATGTCGCGGGTCTGCAGAACTTAGAGATGAAAACCGCAAAGTCATTAATTGGTAAGTGAAAAATAAAGATTATTATTTTGCTCCATTAGTGTTTCACACCCACCTTGGCCGGTGGTTTACCGGAGCTGAGTGACAACAAGTCTCCCAGGGCTCAAGGACTCTTCTCAGTATTCTAGCCGATCTCAACAATGCTGTTGTCTGGATGGTCTCAATTCATCTTCTGATTTACAGCTTCTCCAGTTTTCCCCCGGCTTTTTGGGATCGTTCCTAGTGCACCAACTACAATTGATATCACTTTCACCCTCCACAGCTTTTTCAATTCCCTAGCAAGGTCAAGATATTTCTCCATCTTTTCGTTTTCTTTTATCTTCATCCTGTGATCTACTGGAATTGCAACATTTACCAGTTGACAAGTTCTCTTTTTCTTTTTAGTTATTATTATTATTATTTGCTCCTTTTGAGTTTTCACATCAGCATTAGCTGATGGTCTTTCAGTGGAGTCTGAGTGACAGCAAGTCTTCTCAGGTCTCCAGGACTCTTCTGAGTATTCTGGCAAATTGCAGCAGTGCAGTGTTCTGAATGGTTTCAATCCTTCCTTTGATATCCAAACTTTCCAAACCCTTTTCTAATCCTTTTGGGGTCGTTCCAAGTGCACCATCCACAATTGGTATCACTTCACTTTCATGTTCCATAACTTTTTTCAGTTCTCTGGCAAGGTCCAGATATTTATCATTTTTCATTTTCCTTTAGCTTCACCATGTGATTTGCTGGCACAGCAAAAATCCACCAGTTTGACAAGTTCTTCTTCTTCTTCTTCTTCTTTTCTTATTATTATTATTATTATTATTATTATTATTATTATTATTATTATTATTATTATTATTATTTAAGTTCTTTCTTTTTTGTTTGATCAACACTAGGTCTGGTCTTCTTACTGGGATGAGGTGATCCGTTTTATTATTCAAAGTCCCAGAGAATTTTATACGTTTCGTTCTCAAGAACAGATTCTGGTTTTTGCATATACCATTTTGTTGTGTGGTCAAAATTTAATTATTCTTCTTCTTCTTCTTCTTCTTCTTCTTCTTCTTCTTCTTCTTATTATTATTATTATTATTATTATTATTATTATTATTATTATATAAATAATTGTGTTCCTTTTTTGTACGGCCGTTATAATCTTGTAACACCCTCTGGTTAAAAATCAGATCGTCCAAATCGTCCAAGATGAAATGTAAAAATGTAAATCCTGATTATCTGATGTAGATTATCTACCGAATTCTCATTTCTTATGAGTGCCGTCACCTCAGCGAAAGAATGGACCATTCCGTTTTTATTTGAAAGAAAGAAAGGGAAGACAAAATACATGCTACTCAGGAAAATAGGATATGAAAGAAAGAGGGTGGGGAAAATAGAGAGAGGTGGTGAGCGCGCGGAAGCGATAACACAAAACTGTTTCATTATCGTAAAATTATTATTTTACTCATTTTGAGTTTTCACATCAGCGTTAGCTCATGGTCTTTCACTAGAGTCTGAGTGACAGCAAGTCTCCTCACGTCTTCAGGACTCTTCTGAGTATTCTGGCAGATTGCAGCAGTGCAGTGTTCTGGATAGATTCTGATTTCCAGATTTTCCAAACCCTTTTTCAATCCTTTTGGGGCCGTTCCAAGTGCACCAACTACAATTGGTATCACTTTCATATTCCACAGCTTTTTCAGTTCTCTGGCAAGGTCCAGGTATTTGTCCATTTTTTCCTTTTCCTTTAACTTCACCCTGTGATCTGCTGGAACTGCAAAATCCACCAGTTGACAAGTTCTTTCTTTTTTGTTAATCAGCACTAGGTCCGGTCTTCTTGCTGGGATAAGGTGATCCGTATTTATCTCAAAGTCCCAGAGAATTTTATGCGTTTCGTTCTCAAGAACAGATTCTGGTTTATGCATATACCATTTTGTAGTATGGTCAAAATTCAATTTTTTGCATAACTCCCAGTGGATCACCTTCCTAACCCAGTCGTGTCTAGTTTTGTACTCCCGTTGTGCTAGTTTGCTACATTCGCATAGTACATGGTTTACTGTCTCATCTCTATTACCGCATAGTCTACATTTACTATTTTGTGGGGTCTTATCAATTTTTGCTTTGATATAGTTTCTCCTTATGGTATTATTCTTTGCAGCAATTATTAGTGATTCAGTTTCTCTTTCAAGGTTTCCTTTCTTAACCACGTCCAGTTTTTTCATGTGCAACCTCTCCAATCTGTCGTTTGAACTGTCGATATAATTGTTTTCTTCCCATTTTTGTTTTCTAGTTTTGTTGTTTTTTTCTGTTTGTCCATTATGTCACATTCTTTCTACTTATTTGTGGCCGCCATAAGTAATCTGTCTTTGCAACAGTTCTTCGAGTTGTTTGAAATGTGTTTTCTACGCAGTCCTCTACGTTTGTTCCAATTCTTTACATTTTACTATTTTATTGGGTCTTAATTATTATTATTATTATTTACTCCTTTTGAGTTTTTCACATCAGTGTTAGCTGATGGTCTTTCACTGGAGTCTGAGTAACAGCAAGTCTCCTCAGGTTCCTCAGCAGGACTTTTCTTTCTGAGTATTTCTGGCAGATTGCAGGGCAGTGCAGTGTTTCTGAATGGTTTCAATCCTTTCTCTGCTATATCCAAACTTTCCAAGCCCTTTTCTAATCCTTTTTGGGACCGTTCCAAGTGCGCACCAACTACAATTATGGTATCACTTTGACTTTCATATTCCATAACTTTTCAGTTCTCTGGCAAGGTCCAGATATTTGTCAATTTTTTTTTTTCATTTTCCTTTTAGCTTCACCCTGTGATCTGCTGGCACTCCAAAATCACAGTGACAAAGTTCTTTTCTTTTTTTGGTTAACGCAACACAGGTCTGGCTCTTACTTGCTATCTCTCTCCTTTTT
>CM042154.1:9440544-9450882 GCA_023376005.1 Doryteuthis pealeii | reverse complement strand
GTCTTCAGTTAATTCTGTAAGCTGAATAAGAAGATATTTAACAATGCATTGATTTAGATTAATTTGAATATATTATATATATTTTTTTGTAGGCTTCGTCCAGGTTATTCTGGTTCTGCGTCAGATTTTGAAGAAAAGTTTATCTTGCCTACTAAAACTGGGACTGAAAATTGCACTTACATCTTCTTGCATTGGCAAGTTGTCGTTTGGTTGCATTATGTTTCTGTCCCAGTTCAGTAGGCAGATAACTTTTCTTCAAAATCTGACGCAGAACCAAGATAACCTGGACGAGCCCTACAAAAAAAATATATATATTTTTCAAATGAATCTAAATCAATCATTGTTAATATCTTCTATTCAGCTACAGATTAACTGAAGACAATAACATTATATGTAAACCATAAGATATGTGGGGATTAAAATAAAATTGAAATAAAAAGAATAGAAAAAATAACAAATTCCCATGAGCCTTCACCAGAAAAACCCTCCACACAAGTGTGCGAAAAAGGACTGACTTCCAACCCCCAAGATATTCTCTCGGCCATTCGAGTTTAGTTTCTTGATTGTGTCTGGTCACTACACTGGCCAGGGAGATATTTCCTTGACATGTTGCTGACCGACATTTTGTCTTGTCTAGTTGAGTTCTTCTAAGGGCTAATTTCTTCTTCTTCTGGGCTTTGCTTGTTTTTAATTAAATAAACTAACAAGACTTTTTTGTTTGGTTTTATTCATTAGCCCATGATTCCATCAATTTCGCGCGGATTGAGATGCCCCAGCCGAGAGTCCCAAACACGTCCAAGCTCCCTGACTGTTGGGTCGAAGCTAATTTCTAAACTAAATATTCCCACGTCTCTCTGTACCGGAGGCCAGTTGGGGGTCATCTAAACTGCCAATCATAACCTAACGGTTATGGAAATCTACTCGCCTCCGTTAGCTGGGGGATGAGGGCGTTGATACTTTTCCCACGTGTAATAGACCGAAAAGTGAACGTAGTAGTAAGACTAGAATATGAACTACGATGTTGCAGTCCAGTACGTTAGCCATTAGGCCATTGCCCCACAATCTATTTCCGATTATTTGAATAGAAAGTAACAAACTGTGTATTTTTAGTAGACTTAAATGCATTCACTCTTTAAACGGAAACATTGTCAGGAAGACTTATATTTTTCAATGGCCATTAGATTGAATACAATTAGACCATATATGAATCTTTTATAGGTACGTAGTGTCTGACTCAATTTAGGTTATATATATATATATATATATATATATAATTATATATATAATATATATATGGGAGTAAATATGGAAAATAAATCCAACAAAATAAAGAAAATTTTGAAAAAACAAGTGTTCCGAAAATGGGATGAATTTAATTATCGATGTTTAAACATTTCGGTTACATTGAACCTTCATCAGGATGTATCTTGGGGTGAAGAAAATGATGGATGTTTTTATATGTGACAGGAGATAAAAATCTTTTTAGTTATTGCCTTTCAAAAATAAAACGCTGATTAAATACAGTTACATAACTAAAGATTTTCATCTCCTGTCACATGTTATCTTCTATAATTATCGAATTTATGCGATATTCGCATTGTAATTGCCTTCAAGCAAAAAATAGAAATATTAATATATATACTTTATTCAACAATGCTTCTAAAAAATAAACAAACATCCAAAAAATCTTTATATATATATATTATATATATATATATATATATATATATATATATATATATAATTATGATTAGAATTTTAAATTTGAAAGCATTTTAGTGGCCAATACATGAAAATTCAGATCACTATCTCCATATGTTCAAGTGTAAAATGTGATAAAATTGAAACAAGTTTAAAATCCGTGACTGCGAGTTTCACGTTGTCGATCCTAAAATTTCCTAGTATTCGACAATGTCTTTATATATATATATATATATATATATATATATATATATATATATATATATACTTTATTATAAATTGATTGGGTATAAATATAAAAATGGAAAGAATCAAGATTTAAAAAAAGTGTAAGTGTGTAGGGACCCAGAGTGTTGGAATAAAAACCATTTCGTTGTGTTATGGTTTTGGTCGTATAGAATGGACTTGGTGGCCCGAGTTCCAATCCTGGACGAGACTGTTTGCCTTTTGTCCTTGGCAAAAGCATGCATCCAACTATTCTGCATCCATATATGGGTAAATCGTTGGACTGACTGGGTTCTTTAACCTTGCACAGGCAACCGGTATAGGGAAACGAAAACGCTGAATAAAACCTGTTAAACTCTGCTCAGGAAATCGACCTCCTGTCACATCCTGCTCATACAGAGGGAGTGTTGAATATATATATTATATATATATATATATATATATATATATTCACGTAAACATGCAACATGAGAATACAGTCATAAAAATCATCTGTATCAGTTTTAAAAAATTCATTTACCTAAAAAATGCCATAGCAAGACGACAACTACTTCAGTTCCAGTGTTCTTCTTCTGAAGAGATTTTATCTCGAAATATTAAGAATAAATCACAGGTTAACAAACAACACCCTTGTCACCTTATTCTTTCTTTACACCTGCATTGGGATAGCCTTCAAAACCAACCTCAAAACCAATATATATATATACAGGGTATTCGGTAGAAATTTGACAGTTTCATAACGAAAAAGTGTTTGCTAACTACAAAATTGTTGTTGTAAAAAAAATTCAACAATCACGGAAATTACACTACTGTCAACAAGTTTCACTCAAAGTAACCGCCATTAGCGTCGATCACAGCCTCAATCCTGCTCCTGGACCTGGAGCAAGCTGATATTACAGTTTCCCTGGGAAGGGTCTCAAAAAGTACCTTAACTCTGTCGATTAACTTGGCTTTTGTAGTACTGGCACGGCGATTGGTGTCTTTTTCAACAGTACCACATACATAATAATCCATGGGATTGAGATCTGGGGAGTTCGGAGGCCAAACATTTGGACTAGTGTAGTCGTAAAAATTCGCCGACAACCATTTTTTTAACTTTTCACAGAGGTGTGGCAGGGGGCCGAATTCTACTGGCATACATGTGGGCTATCATTTACAACCTTTGTTATTCAGGGCTTGACTACATGTTTAGCAACTCCACGTAGGCATCTGAATTCAACCTGATACCCTGAAAAATGTTGTACGAACACAATCAGATCATCTGTTGTTGCTTTCTTCTAGCCACAGCCTCGTAATTTCCATTGCAATTCTCCAGTTCATGTCTGATTGTTTTTACAGTGTTCAGGGAGCATTGGGCAGCAACCATAATCTCCTTATTTTGATGGCCGGCACAGATCATCATGATACAAGTTATTCTATTCAGGATTCAGGTGGGTTCCAGTCACCTATTCTATCTGTCATCACGTATATGAATGAAGAAAGCGTCCAAGCTTTTAAATAATGCGTAGTGTGCGTCAATACCTTCAACCTACGGAGAAAAATAACCAAATATAAATATGTCAAATTTATCCCGAACACCCTACACACACACACACACACACACACACACACACACACACATATATATATATATATATATATATATATAATTATATATATATATATATATTAGTTGTGAGACTTTCGCTTATGCTTCTTAGTTGGTCACCAATTCTGCCAATTTATTTATACACACCAAATCAATGAAAATTATTTCTACCAATTTATTAATACACTTGAAGTTAATGAAAATTATTTCTACCAATTTATTAATACACTTGAAGTTAATGAAAATTATTTCTACCAATTTATTAATACACTTGAAGTTAATGAAAATTATTTCTACAAATCTATTAATACACACGAAATTGTTGAAAATTACTTCTACCAATTTATTAATACACATGAAGTTCTAAACATATTTGGCATTAAATAACCCATATGGATTGATATACCGTTAATAACCAACCAACCAACTAACAGACTCGGATTTTTTTCCGTTTTCAGAACCGGGCGTATACTTAATACTTGTAAAATCCACAGTAGCCATGTGTTCTCAAGTAACGTACCAATTTTGCTTTGTCAACATAAAGTTCTCAATAAAATCAAATATTAGTAATTGCTTCTAATACAATGACTAATTGTCTGCAATAAAAAGGGGTAGCCATTTTTATTCAACAACCGGAAATTGTCTCATTCAAATAGTTTTATCCACTTCCGGCATTTCTTTTCTTTTCTCTTCTTTTTAATATTCTTTTTCGTGCTCTAATCGGGAATGGTAGTCTATGTGCAGTCACACCTGAAGGAAATGAAGAGGTTAATGCGTATTATTGCACCGTACAATGATCGTCAAAGTTTTCGGGGTGAAACTTGCTTATACAGAAACTAGTCCAACCTTAAAGTGACCCGTGTGAAATAGTAATAAAGACGGTTTGATGATCTTGGTCTACTCTGCGTGAAACTTTAAGTCACGGTATGCAGAACTGTAAGTTAATATTCTTTTAGTTCTTATTAAGTCCAAGGTGGTTGATTTTTCACTTTTTAAAACTATCAAATTCTCTCAAACAGCGAAAGTTTATGTTGGTACGATAAAAACTGATACCAAAAACTAGATCTCTTACATAAACCATTTTATGAGGAAATAGAATCAGATAAAAGATAAAAAGTCGGTGTTTTTGTTACATAATCTATGCGGTTGCATAATATTATTGTCAATCCCCTGTATTTCTTGAGGGATTGCCCTTTTCATATCACGGGCGGGACTTTCCATGGAATAGTACAGAAAGCCCGCCAAATTACGTGAAGTCACGTGGAACCTGATTTGGTCCTCAGTTTTTCAGCTGGACGTCAGACAGTGAAGATGTTCTGCCTTAACTGTAACTCACTCTGCATACGCGCGCTATGTTAGTCAGATAGTTAGTTACATGAAATGTTTAGTTAAGGAAATAAAAAGCTTAAGAAATTAACACAGTCTTGTGATTAATGAACGTCTTGGTAACAAGACTGATTTAAGAGAAGAAATGAGTTAAGTGCGACCGACCACCAAGACGAAGTCACCAATAGATATCCAAGACGCTAGAAGAAGAAGCTAAGATAGAAGATGAACAGAAGAAGAAGTAAGAAATAAATAAAGAGGTATGCAACATTTTAAACGAAACAAACATTATAAGTAGAATTTAGATAAAAAAAATATACCCCCATCACTACCGACACCTCTGATATGCTGTTTTTTTTTTTTACCTAATACTTAAACTGTAACAGTGATAAAATTTTAAAAGATTGAAATTTATTACCTCAAACGATGTTTTGGAGAAATATATTTTGTGCGGTAAGTCTTTATGTTAATTTGCAGCTTTCGCCACATGAAATAAATTATTTATTTATTTTCCCATTAAACTAAACCCTAAACCCTAAACCTAACCCCAACCCTAAACCCTAACCCTAACCCCGTCTTCTTTTTTCCTAGTAGATCAGTAAATAAATAAATAATTATAGGTCACAAATCGACCTACCATATTATACATGGGCATTCTTAATATTTTCATTATATATATATATAATATATATATATATATATATAACATTGAAAAAAATCATAACATAAAAAAAAAAACGACAAAAAACGCGTCCATTTCCGAAAATCGTCTCTGAAGATAAAGGTTTACTTTGAAATCGATAAGACAAAAAAAAAAGATCTTTTTGTTTTTATTTTTTTATGTGCATTGTATTAGCCTTCAAATCATTAATATATATATATATATTATATATATATGGAAATACGATGAGGAAATTAATCCGACAATATGTGAAGAAAATATTTTCAAAAATATAACAAACACAGGATGTTAGGATCAGAGGAAACAATTTTATGTGTCTATACTTAAGTATTTTGGTATTAAACCATCATCATTTCTGTAACAGTGTCCTGATGATGGTTTAATACCGAAATACTTAGGTATAGATACATAAAATTGTTCCTCTGATCATAACATCCTGTATTTGTTATATTTTTTGAAAATATTTTCTTCATATATATATATATATATCGCTGAAGAGACTTAATAAAGTCGAAACAGTCTGTACGGTGTTCTGCATAGCGAGCCATCCTTTGCGGGATTCTCTTGTCAAGATTATTTTCTATAATTATCGAATTTTATACGATACATGCATTATAATTGCCTTCAAGCAAAAATATAAATAATATATATATATATATATATATATATATATATATATAATGAATAGTCAATGAAAAAATGTTAAAAAATTTAAAGATTTTTTTAACATCTCAACCATTTCACGACTGGTTTTTAACATCTCAACCACTGATCTCATCTGATGATTGGATTACCGTGAAACTAAGTTATGAGTGTAAGTAAAAAGTAAAATAAAGTCGCTGGGGCGGCCTAAAGTCGGTATCAGCCAGTCAGCGAGGGAGGTCTATCTCCTTTTCAATAGCGCTAGTCAAAGGAGATTGTTTTAGTATCTGAGGTGGAGCGCCACACCTACCATCAGCTCCTTACTTTACCGCACAGATCCCCGTGCTACTCATACGCTGAGTTGGCGAGGACCGGTTTCGAATAAACACCATAAAAGAAATATTCCTGTTTACCTGGGAGTTAACAGTAGAATTGCGAGAGCGGCGGCAGTTATGGCCAAACTGAGCCAGTGAGTCTGAGACAATGCCAGTCTTACTCTCCTCTACAGTAGCGAAGCCTGGGCCAAATACTCCTGCCACGTGAGGAAACGGGACAATTTCCACCTCAGATGTCTACGCCGCATTCTACGCATACGCTGGCAGGACAAAGTGCCCAACACAGGCGTACTACTATTTATCCATAACTGGAGGGAGAGCAGGATTTATACCTTTCCCAAGGGTATTAGCGCTAAGTGAAATGAAATTACCACATCCAGGATTTGAACTCGGGTCGACGAGTCCATTTCCCATAACTTTAACCATTACACCACCAAAAGTGTTACTAAATATTTTAGATTTTATATCAGCTCTGCTTTATAAAAAAAACCCAACAATCGCCTTCATTTTTTTCTATTGATACAGATTTGACGATCGTACAACTGAATGTGCGTGAAACTCTTAGTTACGAGCAATATGTGCTATTGTGAAAAAGTTATTTTAGATTTTTATATCGGCTCTGCTAAATAAAAACCCGACAGCACCTTTAAAACACACACACACACACACACACACACACACACACACACACACACAGACAGACAGACAGACACACACACACATACACAAACACGCGCCGCGCACATATACACACACACGTGCGCGCACATATATACACATACATATGTATAGCTAAGCATTCCTTTCTTTGCTAACAATGAAGCAGCAGGTTATTGTCGCCATATTCGAGAGACGCACTGTTGTGAGCCCTGGGCGAATGCTGCACAGAGGCCCTGCAGTAGAAATATCAGCTAAATACAAAGTACGCTTTTTGTATGCGAACTTAAATTAGACACGATCACACATTTTTTTTTTCAAGCAAGCAAACGCTTCCAGCCAAGATATACAACAAAGATGGACGCTCGTTAAACTCACATGAGAGAGATAGATAGATAGATAGATAGAGAGAGAGAGAGAGAGAAAGAGAGAGAGAGAGAGAGAGAGAGAGAGAGAGAGAGAGAGAGAGAGAGAGAGAGAGAGAATTTTAGACACTATTATTTAAAGCACTTTTTCATTGTCACCTTTTTGAATTTGCACAGTCAGCAAGTATTATTGGAAACAAATGTTACAGTTAAACAGTATTGATAAAAAGCACATGATGTAAATGTGCTACAAAAAAACATTCGATTTTTGAGCATACATAATTTAGCATATTACTAAAAAATATACATAGGTCTATCTATCTATCTATTATCTATCTATGCCTCTTCATATATATCTATATATCATTTCTATCTATCTATCTATCCATCTATTTATCTATGCCTCTTCATATCTATCTATCTATCTATCTATCTATCTATCTTCTCTTCATATCTATCTATCTATCTGTCTATCTATCTATCTATCCTCTCATATCTATCTATCTGTTCAGTTCTATCTATCTATCTATCTATTATCTATCTATCTACTATGTCTCTTCATATATTCTATATGTTCTATCTATCTATCTATCTATCTATCTATCTATCTATCTATTATCTAGCCTCTTCATATCTATCTATCTATCATCTTCTATCATCTATCTATCTATTCTAACATCTTCTGTGCCTCTTCATATATATCTATATGTTCATTTCTATATATCTATCTATCTATCTATCTAGGCCTCTTCATATCTATCTGTTCATTTCTATCTATCTATTATCTATCTATCTATCTATCTATAACTCTTCATATCTATCTATCTATCTGTCTATCTATCTATCTATGCCTCTTCATATCTATCTATCTGTTCAGTTCTATCTATCTATCTATCTATCTATCTATCTATCTATCTAGGACTCTTCATATCTATCTATCTGTTCATTTCTATCGATCTATCTATATATGCCTCTTCATATATATCTATCTTTTCAGATCTATCTATCTATCTATGCCTCTTCATATTATATCTATATGTTTATTGATCTATCTATCTATCTATGTATCTTGCCTCTTCATATATATCTATATTTTCATTTCTTTTCTATCTATCTATCTATGTATCTATGCCTCTTCATATATATCTATCTCTTCAATTCTATCTATCTATCTATCTATCTATCTATCTATGCCTCTTCATATATCTATATGTCATTTCTATCTATCTATCTATCTATCTATCTATCTATCTATCTTTGCCCCTTCATATATATCTATATGTTCATTTTCTATCCTATCTATCTATTCTATCTTGTGTCTTGTGCAATCTTTAACAAAGTCTGTAAATCAGCTCTTGGTCTTAAGAGACACATGGTAGTGGATAAGCATCAAATTTTATCATCTGATCCATCTGGATCAGGGAATGGGAAGGGCGTCCTTCCTATGTCGTATTTGCATCAAACTTTGTGGATCTGCAGCGGGTTTCATGAGTCATTTGAGGGTTCATGAGGGGAAAGGTTCTGGTGTGGCTTATAGGATTGTGAGGGACGACAGTGATCTGTAAAGATTATGCTACTGCTATCTTTTTATTTATCTTCTATCTATCAATGTCCTCATTTCTAGCTATATATATATATATATATATATATTATATATATATTATATATATATATATATATATATTTATCTCACATCTATCTATCTATCTATCTATCTATCTATCTATCTATACCTCTTCATATATATATCTATATCTGTTCATTTCTATCTATCTATCTATCTATTTTCTAGGCCTCTTCATATATATCTATCTGTTCATTTCTGTCTATCTATATATCTATATATCTATATATCTATCTATCTAGGCCTCTGTATATATATAATATATTATATATATAATATATATATATATATATATATATATCTGATCATTTCTATATCTATTTATCTATCTATCTAAGCCCTCTTGATACCTATCTATCTATCTATCTAACTATCTATCTATCTATCTATCTATCTATGCCTCTTCATATCTATCTATCTATCTATCTATCTATCTAGGCCTCTTCATATCTATCTATTCTGTTCAGTTCTATCTATCTATCTATCTATCTATGTATCTAGGTCTCTTCATAAGTTCTATCTATCTATCTATCTATCTATCTATCTATCTATCTATCTAGGCCTCTTCTCGCATGGTGCACACACTATAAGCGCATGTATGTATTCTGATGACCGTTCATGTATCCCTCATATCGAAATTCATTTATTTCCATTGACCGATTAAATAACTCGTATAAACAGGATGAAAAGCATCTTCTTAGAAATATATCCATACGCTTACCGCAGAGAGAGAGAGAGAGAGAGAGAGAGAGAGAGAGAGAGAGAGAGAGGGAGGAGGGGGGGGCGAGAGAGAGTTCTTACCCAGCGGCTTTCTGGGGATGAAAGTATTCTTGTAGGAGAAAGCTTGTCCAAGAAATAACACCCTTCAAACTCAACTCCGATCTTTGGTACCGTGCCAGGCAAATTTCTCACCCCGGGGGACTTTTTAAACCATTTCAAAAGCTAGCTGGTCGGAAACGCGAAAGCGAATAAACTTGGGAAGTTCCATTGGATGTAATTTGCCTTCGTCGGTATTGGATATCTGAACAAGCCAGTCCAGAAATCCCCTCTTGTCATTAACGTGTGGGGTCATATGTGCTTTCAGAAATAACAACGTGCTTGAAAGTCTGCAGTTCCTGTACGAAGACTGATCGTCAAGTTAAAAGCCAGAGAGCGTACAAGATAATGCTTATACGTTGGTAATCTGATTCCTG
>CM042154.1:9390544-9430544 GCA_023376005.1 Doryteuthis pealeii | reverse complement strand
AAAGTGAAAGTACGGAGACCAAGAAGGGTAAAATGAAAATGAAAGTGAAAGTACCGAGACAAAAAAGGTAAAAATGAAAATGAAAGTGAAAGTACGGAGACAAAGAAGGTAAATGAAATGAAAGTGAAGTACGGAGACCGAAAGTGAAAAAAGTGAAAAAGTACCGAGACAAAAAAGGTAAAATGAAAAATGAAAGTGAAAGTACGGAGACCAAGAAGGTAAAATGAAAATGAAAGTGAAAGTATCGAGACAAAAAAGGTAAAATGAAAATGAAAGTGAAAGTACGGAGACCAAGAAGGTAAAATGAAAATGAAAGTGAAAGTACCGAGACAAAAAGGTAAAATGAAAATGAAAGTGAAAGTACCGAGACCAAGAAGGTAAAATGAAAATGAAAGTGAAAGTACCGAGACAAAAAAGGTAAAATGAAAATGAAAGTGAAAGTACGGAGACAAAGAAGGAAAATGAAAATGAAAGTGAAAATTGAGAGAAAATGGTCGAATAGAAAGTTAGACGACCCCAAAATAAAAACAAGTAAAAGGCACTCTGAATGAGAACGGAACTCATAGAATACCAAATATTACTCTGTCTTGTGTATGACTGAAATTTGCGACGGTCGAAAGGCTAGTTCTGGAGATCAGGGTAGTATGTAGTCACCATTTCATTGCCATTACTCCTAGGTCCACCCTGACTCAGAGTTAGAGCCCTCTCTATAGGTCAAATAGATTTGTTTAAAATTGTTCATATTAGATATGAATACTTGATAACATATACTTTCAAGCAAATGAATTATTATTATCAAATAGAATCTTTAATGCTAGTTAGAAATACTTCATTCATATTATCATTTATATAAAACGAAGATTGATATGCGAGTAAAAAAAACTAAACCAAATCTGAAGCTTGAATAACCCATAAATAGTTGATATGCCATTAAGCGAAGAAACTAACCCACACCTCCTATTGAAGAAAACAAAAGGCTGATCTTCTTTGAAAGAAAGGAAAACACCCTCATCCCCCAGCCTCGGTTTAAATAGTACCACAACTGTTCTTCTACAAATATGGCTCTGGCACTAAATATCCCACGAAGGTTGATATGCCATTAAACAAAGAAACAACTACATAACCCACGAAGATAATTTAACTAAACGAAACTAAAACAAAACAGGACATTGAATAAACCACAAGGAGTTGATATGCCATTAAACAAAGGAACTAAACCACACCTCCTATTGAAGAAAACAAAATGCTCGATCATCTTTGAAACAAAGGAAAACACCCTCACCCCCAGCCTCGGGTTAAATAGTACCACACAATTCTTTACAAATATGCTCCGGCACTAAATATCCCCACGAAGGTTGAGATGCCATTAAAACAAAGAACCACTACATAACCCACGAGATAATCAAACTAAACCAAACTAAAACAAAAAACTGGGCATTGAATAAACCACAAAGAGTTGATATGCCATTAAACAAAGAAACTAAAACACACCTCTTATTGAAAAAAAAAACATACTTCTGAATCATCTTTAAAAAAGCAATACACTTCCCTCATTCCTTGGTTAAATAGTAGAATTTCTGTTCTTCTACAAGGATGGCTTTGACACTACATAACTCACCAAGGTTGATATGCTATTATACGAAGAAACCAAACCAAACCAAATTCGGATATTAAATAACCCATAGAGAGTTGATATGCCATTAAACAAAGAAACCAACCCGAACCTAACTAAAATAAACCAAGTTAAACCAAATATGGATATTGAATAACCCATAGAGAGTTGATATGCCATTAAACAAAGAAACTAAACCACACCTCCTGTTGAAGAAAACAAAATGCTGAATCAACTTTGAAAGAAAGGAACACACCCTCATCCCCTAGCTTCGGGTTAAATAGTACCACAACAATTCTTCTACAAATATGGCTCTGGCACTAAATATCCCACGAAGGTTGATATGCCATTAAACAAAGAAACAACTACATAACCCACGAAGATAATCAAACTAAACGAAACTAAAACAAAACTGGGCATTGAATAAACCACAAAGAGTTGATATGCCATTAAACAAAGAAACTAAAACACACCTCTTATTGAAAAAAATAAACTTCGGGATCATCTTTGAAAAAAGTGATACACTTCCCTCATTCCTTGGTTAAATAGTAGAATTTCTGTTCTTCTACAAGATGGCTTTGACACTACATAACTCACCAAGGTTGATATGCTATTATACGAAGAAACCAAACCAAATTCGGATATTGAATAACCCATAGAGAGTTGATATGCCATTAAACAAAGAAACCAACCCGAACCTAACCAAAATAAACCAAGTGAAACCAAATCTGGATATTGAATAACCCATAGAGAGTTGGTATGCCATTAAGCGAAGAAACTAAACCACACCTCCTATTGAAGAAAACAAAATGCTGAATCTTCTTTGAAACAAAGTAAAACACCCTCATCCCCCAGCCTCGGGTTAAATAGTACCACAACAATTCTTCTACAAATATGGCTCCGGCACTAAATATCCCACGAAGGTTGATATACCATTAAACAAAGAAACCACTACATAACCCACGAAGATAATCAAACTAAACCAAACTAAAACAAAACTGGACATTGAATAAACCACAAAGAGTTGATATGCCATTAAACAAAGAAACTAAACCACACCTCCTATTGAAGAAAACAAAGTGCTGAATCATCTTTAAAGAAAAATAAATAAATAAATAAAATCGCCAAATCTTTAAGCACTTTTGGTAAAAAAATGCAAATTATTTGATAAAAGTGACTGATACAATGAATCGATGTTCTTGTTAAAAGCTGAATTTAAAAAAGAATTTGAAAGAACCATATCTTTTTACTTTACAAAAGGAAAAAGAAGAACACCCTAAAATTTCCCGCCAATAGTAGTGGCAGTAGTAATAAGATTATCAGCGAACAGATAAATAAATGAATAAATGAATAAACGCTATTCATTCGCTTATTTTCTTTAGTCTTTTCAGTCGACGTCTGAAAGTCTTACTGGCTATTGGTCTGTACACAATTTTAATACACGATCTTATAAGAAATGGGACGTAACAAAGGACGAATTGGAGATCTGAAAGAGTGGAAAAAAGCAGAATAGATATTTCATGATTATATTAGACGTAATCGAATTATCTATTTGAATTACGCAGACGCCATCAACACCTTTTAAATAGAAGGGAAAATACTTCTTTTACCAAGTTTAAAAGCGAAAAAAAAAAGAAGACTAATGTTGTTTTTGAAAGGAAAAGAGGGAGGCTGATCAATATTATTTAACTAAAAAAGGCAGGGGATATTACAAGAAGATTGAAGAAATAAGGTTTGGATTTAGATTTCGGGTTTAGTGTTCGTTTTTAATAATGAGGGAAAACTCAGTTGTTATTAGTTAAGTAGCGGGGTCTGTAGATATAGCACAGTATGATAATTTAATTATTAAAAACGTTTGATATGTTTGCTTAAGAGATATTTCAGAATAGTTCAAGATAGGATTCTAACCGTTAATTCCAAAAAAAGAAAGAAAGACAGAAAGAAAGAAGGAAGGAACAGACTAAGAAAGAAAGAAAGAAAAAAGAGAGAAACAGAGATTGGGTAAGAAAAGAAAGAAAGAAAGACCGACTGAGGAAGAAAGAAAGAAGAAAGAAACGAAAGACTGAGGTAGAAAGAAAAGAAAGAATGAAAAGAAAGAAAGAAAGAAAGAAAAAGGAAGGAAACAAGAAAGAAAGAAAGAAAGAAAAAGGAGGAGAACAGACTAAGAAGAAAGAAAGAAAGAAAGAAAGAAAGAAAGAAAAAGAAGGGAGACAGACTGGGGAAGAAAGAAAAGAAAGAAGAAGAAACAGACCGATGAAGAAGAAAGAAAGAAGAAAGAAGGAAGGAAACAGACGAGAAAGAAAGAAAGAAAGAAAGAAAGAAAGAAGAAGGAAACGATGATGAAGAAAGAAAAAGAAAGAAAGAAAGAAAGAAGGAAGAAAGAGAAAGAAAGAAGAAAGAAAAGAAAGAAGGAAGGACAGACCGAGAAGAAAGAAAAGAAAGAAAGAAAGAAGAAGGAAAACCGATGAAGAAAGAAAGAAAGAAAGAAAGGAAGAGACGATGAAGAAAGAAAGAAAGAAGAAAGAAGAAAGAAAGAAGGAAGGAAACAGACCGAGAAAGAAGAAAGAAAGAAAGAAGAAGAAGGGCGGAAACAGACTGAGGAAGAAAGAAAGAAAGAAATAAGAAAGAAAATGAAAGAAGAAGGATGGAAACGCTGAGGAAGAAAGAAAAGAAAGAAAGAAAGAAGAAAGAAGAAAAAGAGAAAGAAAATAGAAAGAAAGAAAGAAAAAGAAAAGTGTTAGACGCTAAAAAAAGAAAGTAGCAAAAAGTGTTTGAGTACTAAAGAAAGAAGAAAAAAAAAAGAAAAAAGAAAAGTGTTAGAACGCTGAAAAAAGAAAAGAATGTTTGGTGGCTTAAAGAAATAAAGGAAGAAAGAAGAAAAGAAAGAAAGGAGAAAGAATGAATGAAAGAAAGAAAGAAAGAAAGGAGAAAGAAAGAAAGTGGTCTCACACAAAAATAATTATAGAAATAAATAAATAGGTCCCTCCTTAAATGAAATTAAAGAAAGAAAGAAAAGAGTTGAACGCTGAAATAAATAAATAAAATAAAAGAAAGAAAGAAGAAAGAAAGAAAAAAGAAGTGTTAAGATGCTAAAAAAGTGAGAAAAAAAGTGTTGAGTGTTAAAAGAAAGAAAAAAAAGAAAAAAGAAAAAAAGAAAAGTGTAGACGCTAAAAAAGAAAGAAATGTGTCGGTGCTTAAAGAAAGAGGAAAGAAGAAAGAAAGGAGAAAGAAAGAAAGAAAGAAAGAAAGCAGGAAAAAAGAAAGTGGTCTCACACAAAAATAATCATAGAAATAAATAAATAGGTCACTCATTAAATGAATTAAAGAAAGAAAGAAAAGAGTTGAACACTGAAAGAAAGAAAGAAAAGAAAAAAGAAAGAGACTTCCAAAAAAGATAGTCCAAAAAGAAAGTCGGGAAGAAAAAAGAATGAAGAACGAAAAGCAGAAAAGCAACTAATAGAAGTAAAAAATAAGAATTTAGAAGGCTGAAAGAAAGAAAGAAAGAAAGAAAGAAAGAAAGAAAAAAAAAAAAAAAGAAAAAAAAAAAAAAAAGAAAGAACGTGTCAAAAGAGGGAACACAGCGTGAAAAAAAGAAAAGAAAGAAACAGGAAGTAAATAGGGAGCAAAAAAATAGCATTGTATCTGACTAAAATGATAAAAGGAAAGAAATAAGAAATGAATAAAATAGGTTATTTCTTTAGCCCCCCCCCCAAAAAAAAACAAAAAAAACACCAAACTGTACACGTCTAAAGAAGAATTGATAAAAAAAGAACTTTGAATGGCGTAAAACTCGTCCTTCTATTTGAAAGCATTTAAGCAAAGAAAAGCTGCGACTCAGTAGGAAACGGTAGATGGTGGTTAAATATTTTGAGCCATAGACAGGCTGCTGATTGGTACTTAAACTCCTGGTCAGAATTGGACATAGGGGGTAAAGGCAATGAATGGATACCCCCACACTCCCCATACCTTCAGATTTGAAACCTCACCATCAGATTAACTTTAGTGTCATATCCAGGACACCCCTTTTGGGGGGTGAACTTACCCCTCATGAGTAAGTAAAGTCGTCGGGGCGAGCTAATGTCGGTATCAGCCAGACAGCGAGGGAGTCTATCCCCTTTTCACTAGCGCTAGACCAAGGAGATTATTTTTAGCGCCTGAGGTGGAGCGCCACACCTAGGATCAGCTCATCACTTTACCGCACTGATCCCTATGCTGCCCATACGCTGAGTTGGCGAGGGCCGGTATCGAACCAGGAACCTTGTGATTCCTAACCGAACGCTCTACCGACTGAGCTAGCGGATGTATTCTAAGTGCCACCCGACATTTTATTCAAATGTTCAGTAGAAAAAAAATGCAAGAAACTTCGATGGTAAAATATAATGGCCAAAAGAAATTGGTTTGGAAAAAAAAAAAACTACAAAGTTTTAATTACCTTAAAATCAGTTATGGAAAATACATCACCAATTACAGCCTGGTATTATATTCATGTTGCCTAGAAAAGACTATGAACAAAATTTGCAGACAAAGATGTCTGCTCAGATCAAACCGAATATGTCTGAATGAAGAAATACTGCCCAATTTACACACACACATACATAACACACACACACACACACTCGCAAGAATTTCGAAGATATAAAGGCACAAAACAAAATGAAGAACGATTACTAGCAACAAATGCAGACTTTCGGAAATCTTCTGTCGAAGAGATCATTATCTCAAAATATTAAGAATAAATCAGCAGGTTAACAAACAACACCATAGTTACCTTATTTTTCTTTACACTTGCATTTTGATAGACTTTAAAACAAACCACCAAAGCTAAAAAGATTTAATTGTTGCTAGCAAAAAAGAAAAAAAAAGATAAAAGAATCGTTATTTACTTGTTTCAGCCACTTACTGTACATATTTCATTTGTGTGTGTGTTGTGTGTGTGGTTGTGGTGGTAATGTGTGTGTGTGTGTGTGTCTGGGTGTTCTGTGTGTGTGTGTGTATGTGTGTGTGTGTGTGTGTGTGTGTGTGTTGTGTGGTGCGTAAAACTGCGGTTTCCGTTAGAGAAATAAGTTCCGATAAGACAGCTGGACTCGAAACATTTAACTGACGCATGCGCAAGTAAAAGCAGAACTTAGCGCAAAAAAACAACAACAAAAAACAACAAACACAAAAAACAACAACAAAAGCAAAACAAAGAATAAAAAGAAAAAAAAAGATTGGAATGAAATAAAAGAAACGGAAATAAATTTTAAGAGACGATAAAACAAAAAGGAAAAAGCATAAAAGAAACAGAGAAAAAGAGAAAGAAAGGCAAAGGAAAAGAACTAATGAAATATGAGAACAGGAGAGAAGGAGAGAGAGAAGAGAGAAGAGAGAGAGAGAGGAGAGAGAGAGAAGAGAGAGAGATTGTATGATCTCTCTCTCTTTCTCTCTATCTCTCTCTCTATATATATATATTATATATATATATAGAGAGAGTAGAGTAACTTGTATAATAGAAAGCGATTTTCTATGTATAAAGCCCAATTAACATAAACCAAAAGAAATAGAATATATATATATATATATATATATATATATATATATTAGAGAGAGAGAAGAGAGAGAGATACAATGGAAGAACAAAAGAAATAATGGGAACCAGAAAGGAAGGGAGAATTGAAAAAGAAAATAAATAAAAGAATGAAGCAATAAACGAATGCATAAAGAGGAGCAATAAAGAAAGAAAAAACAAACAAATGGAAAAAGAGGCGAAAGAAGCAATAAATACAAACGAAAAAAGAAAGAGGCAAAACATTGAATAAAAAGAAAGAAAGAAAGGGAATGATTAAGAATGAATGAAGAAAGAGGATTATCTAAGAACGGTAATTGCGGTACTTGGAAGACGCCAATTCCCCTCAATTCTTTTCTTCCTTTCCTTTTTCTTTCATTCTTTCTTTCATTCTTTCTTTCATTCTTTTTCCTTTTCTTTACTTTCCTTTCATTCTTCTTTTTTCTCTTTCTTTCCTTTCATTCTTTCTTTCTTTCCTTTTTCTTCATTTCTTTCTTTGCTTTTCTTCTTTCATTCATTCTTTCCGCTTCTTTTGCTTTCTTTTCTTTTTCTTTCTTTAATTCCCTTTCTTTCTTTCTTTTCTTCTTTTCTTTCTTTCTTTCTTTCCTTTCCATTCTTTTTTTTTCATTCTTTCTTTCTTCATTCTTTTTCTTTTCTTTCTTTCTTTCTTTCTTTCTTTCTTTCTTTCTTCTTTCATTCTTTTTTCATTCTTTCTTTCTTTCTTCTTTTCTTTTTCTTTCTTTTCTTCTTTCTTTCCTTTTCTTTCCTTCCTTTTCTTTCTTTCTTTCCTTTCTTTCATTTGCAATTCTTTCTTTCTTTCTTTTCTTTCTTTCTTTCCTTTCTTTCAATTCATTCTTTCCTTTTCTTTCTTTCTTTCTTTCCTTTCATTCTTTCTTTCTTTCTTTTCTTTTCTTTCATTCTTTCTTTCTTTTCTTATCCTTTTCTTTCCTTTCTTTTCTTTTCTTTCATTCGTTCTTTTCTTTTCTTTCTTTCATTCTTTCTTTCCTTCTTTTCTTATCTTTCTTTTTCTTTTTCTTTCTTTAATTTCTTTCTTTTCTTTCTTTCTTTTCCTTTTCTTTTTCTTTCCTTTCTTTTTGTTCATTTCTTTTTTTTTTCATTGCTTTTCTGTTTTTTTCTTCTTTTCTTTCTTTCTTTTCCCCTCCTTTCCTTCTTCCCCTTTTCTTCTTCCTCTCCCTCTCCCTCTTTTTTCCTTTTCTTTCCCTCCTCCTCTCTCGTTTCTTTTTTTTTTCTTTTTTCCTTTTTTTCTGTCTTTTTTTTTTTCCTCTTTCCTCTTCCTTCCCCTTCTTTGTTTTTCTTATCTTCTCTTTCTTTTCTTCTCTTCCGTTTTTTTCCTTTCCTCTCCTCTTTTTCCTTCCTTCTCTTTTTCCTTCTCCTTCTCTTCCCCTCCCTCTCTTCCCCTTTTTCTTCTTTCCCCTCCTTCTCTTCTTCTCCTCCTTTTCCTTTCTTTTTCCTTCCCTTTTTCTCTTCTCCCCTCTCCATCCTCTCCTTTTTTCTTTCCTTTCTTTCTCTTCCTCTTCTTTTTTTCCTTTTTATTTCTTTCTCTTTCTTTCTTTTCAAATTAATTTAATTCTTTTTTTTTTTTTTTTTCATGATTCCCTTTTCTCTTTCTTTCCTTTCTTATCTTTCTTTTCTTTCTTTTCTTTCTTTCTTTCTCCGCTCTGAGCCTGTTTTCTTTCTTTCATTCTCTTTTTTCTCTTCATTCTTTCTTCTTTCTTTCTTTTTTTTCTCTTCTTTCTTTTTTCTTTCTTTTCTTTCTCTCCTCTTTCTTTCTTCATTCTTTTTTTTTTTTTTTTTTCAATTCTTTTTCTTCTTCTTTCTTTTCTTTCGTTTTCTTTCTTCTTTTTTCTTTCTTTCTTTTATTTCATTATATATTCTCTTTTTCTTATCTTTCTTTTCTTTCTTTTTCTTTTCTTTTCTTTCATTCAGCTTTTCTTTTTTCCTCCTTCTTTCTTTCACTCTTCTTCCTCTTTTTCTTCTCTCTTCTTCTTTTTGCTTTCCTCTTTTCTTTTTTTTCCTTCTTTTTTTTCTCTCCTTTTCTTCTTTTCTTTTTTCTTCTTTCCATCTTCTATTTTTCTTTCTTCTTCTTTCCTTTTCTTCCCCTTTTCCCCTCTTTCCCTTTCTTCCCCTTGTTCCCCTTTTTTCTTTTTCCCCCTCCTTTTCCTTCCGCTTCTTTCCCCTTCCTCCCCTCTTCTGCTCCTTATTTTTCTTCTTCCTTTTTTTCTCTTTTTTCTTTTCCTTCTTTTTTTTTTTTTTTTTCTTTTTTTCGCCCTCTCTTTCTTTTTTTCTTTCTCGTTTTTTTTTTCCTCTTTTTTTTCTTCTTTTCTTTTCCTTTTTTTTTCTTTTCTCTTTTTTTTGTCTTCCTTTTCCTTCTTTCTTCTTCCTTTCTCGCTTCCCTTCTTTTCTTTTTCCATTCTTTTTCCTTCTTTCTTTTCTTTTTCTTTCTTTCTCTTTTTTTCTCTCTCCCTTTCTTTTTTTCCTTCTCTTCTTCCTTCCTTTTTTTTTTTCTTTTTTCCCCTCTCTTCCCTTCTCCTCCTTTTCTCTTCCTCCTTTCCCTCCCTCCCCTTCCTTCCTTTCTTTCCTTTTTTTTCCCCTCTTTCTTCTCCTTTCTTCTCTCCTTTTTTCTTTTCCCCTTTCTTTTCCCTTTTCTTTTTTTTCTCCTTTCCCTCTTTCCTTTTTTTCTCTTTCTTTTCTTTTCTTCTTTTTCCCTTTTTCTCTCTCACTTCTTCTTTTTCCTCCTTCTCCCTTCCTTTTTTTTTCCTTCTTTTCCTTCTTTCCCATCCTTCTTCTCTTTTTTCTTCTTCTTTTTTCTTTCCGTCTTTCTTTCTTCTTCCTTTTTTTTTCTTTCTTCCTTTGTTTTTTTTTCCTTTTTCTCTTTTTTCTCTTCCTTTTTTTTTTTTTTTTTCTGCTTCCTAATTCCTTCTTTTCCCTCTTTTTTTCTTTTCCTTTTTCCCTCTTCTTTTTTTTTTTTCTCCTTTTCTTTTTCTTTTTTTCTTTCCTTCCTTCCTCTTTCTCTCTCCTCTTCTTTTTTCCTTTTCTCTTTTCTTTTTTTCTTTTTTTCTTTCTTCTCCTCTTTTCTTTTTCTTTTCTTTTCTCTCTCTTCTCCGCTTCCTCCCTTTTTCTCCCTTGTTCTCTCTTTCTTTTTCTCCTTCTCTTTTTTTCTCTCTTTCCCTCCTCCTCTACTTCTCCTTCTTTCTTCTTGTTTTTCTTCTCCCTTTTTCCTTTTCTTCTCTTCTTTCTCTCTTCTTTTCTTTTTCTCTCTTCTTTTTTTTCCCCCTTTTTCCCCCTTTCTTTCTTCTCCTCTCTTTCTTCTTTTTTCTCTTTTTCCTTCTCCCTTTTTTTTCTTATTTTTTCCCTTCTTTCTCTTTTTTCCTTTTCCTTTTCTTTCTTTTCCTTCTTTCTTTCTTCCTTCTTCCTTTTCTTTCCCTCTCTTTCTTTCTTTTTTTCCCTTTCCTCCCTTTTTCTCCTTCCTCTTCTCTTTCTCCTCCTTCCCTTCTTTTTCATTCCCTCTCCTCCTCTCCTTCTTCCTTTTTCCTTTCTCTCTCTCCTTCTTTCCCCTCTCTTTCTTTTCTCCTTCTTCTCCTCTTCTCTCTTTCTCTTCTTTTCCTCTCTCCTCTTTCCCTCCCTCTCTCTCTTCTTTCTTCTTTCCCTCCTCTCCTCCCTTTCTCTCTCTTCTCCTTTCTTTCCTCTTCTCCCCTTTCCTCTCTCTTTTTTTCCTTTTCCTTTTTCCTTTCCTTTTCCCCACTTTTTCTCTCCCCCTTCTTTTCTTTCTTCTCTTCCTCCTTTTCATTCTCTTTCTCCTCCCCTTTTTTTTTCTTTTTCTTTTCTCTCTTTCTCTCCCTCCTCCTCCTCTTTTTCTCTTTTTTCTTCTTTTTTTCTTCTTTTCTTTCTCTTTCTTTTTTTCTTTTCTCTTCTTCTTCCTCCCTTCTTCCTTTTTCTTCTTTCCTTTCTCTTTTCTCTCTTCCTTCTTTTCCCTCCCCTCCTCCCTTTTCTCTTTCATTAGTATCTCAACACCCCTCATNTATCTAGAAACGGTATTGCGTACTTGGAAGACCCAAGTCCTCAATTCTCTTTTCTTCTTTCTCTTTCATTCTTTCTTTCATTCTTTCTTCATTCTTTCTTTCTTACTTTTCCTTTCATTCATTCCTTCTTTCTATTCTTTCTTTCATTCCTTTCTTTCTTTTCATTCTTTCTTCATTCATTTCTTTCTTCTTCTTTCTTTCATTCTCATTCTTTCCATTCTTTTCTTTCTTTTGTTCTTTTTTCTTCTTTAATTCTTTTCTTTTCTTTCTTTCTTTTTTCTTTCTTTCTTTCTTTCTTTCCTTCTTTTTTTTCATTCTTACTTTCTTTCATTCTTTCTTTTCTTCTTTCTTTCTTTTCTTTTTCTTTCTTTCTCTTTCTTTCATCTTTTTCATTCATTTCTTCTCTCTTCTTTCTTCTTTTTCTGTCTTCTTTCTTTTCTTTCCTTTCTTTTCTTTCTTTCTTTTCTTTCTTCTTTCATTCTTTTCTTTCTTTCTTTTCTTTCTTTCTTTTCTTTCTTTCCATTCATTCTTTCTTCTTTCTTTTCTATTTCTTTCTTCATTCTTTTCTTTCTTTCTTTCTTTTCTTAATTCTTCTTTCTTTCTTTTCTTTTCTTTCTTTCTTCTTTTTCTTTCATTCTTCTTTCTTTTCTTTCTTTCATTCTTTTTCCTTCTTTTCTTTCTTTCTTTCTTTTCTTTCTTTAATTCTTCTTCTTTCTTTCTTTTCTTTCTTTCTTTTCTTTCTTTCATTCTTTTTATCTTTCTTTCGTTTCTTTCTTTTCTTTTCTTTCTTTCTTTTCTTTCTTTTTCTTTCTTTCTTTCTTTCTTTCATTCTTTTTTTCATTCTTTCTTTCTTTTCTTCTTTCTTTCTTTCTTCTTTCTTTCTTTTCTTGTCTTATCTTTCTTTCATGCTTTTTTTTCATTCTTCTTCTTTCTTTTCTTTTCTTTCTTTCTTTCTTTTCTTCTTTTCTTTCTCTCTTTCTTTCTTTCATTCTTTTTTTTCATTCTTTCTTTCTTTCTTTCTTTTCTTTCTTTCTTTCTTTCTTTTCTTTCTTTCTTTCATTCTTTGCTTTCTTTCTTTTCTTTCTTTTCTTTTCTTTCTTTTCATTCATCTTTCTTTTTCTTTCTTTTCTTTTTCTTCTTTCATTTCTCTTTCTTTCTTTCTTCTTTTCTTCTTTCATTTCTTTCTTTCTTTCTTTTCTTTCATTCCTTCTTTCAATCTTTTCTTTCATTTCTTTCTTTCTTTCTTTCTTTCTTTCCTTTCTTTCTTTCTTTTTTCTTTCATTCATTTCTTTCTTTCTTTTCTTTTCTTTTCTTTCTTTCATTCTTTCTTTTCATCTTTGTTTAATTCCTTTTCTTTCTTTCTTTCTTTTTCTTTCTTTTTTTTCTTTCTTTCTTCTGTCTATTTGCTGTAGCAGAAAATAAGGAAATTAGAAGGAAGATTATAAAAAGAATCACCAAAAACATGTAAAAGAAAAGCATATTGAATTCAGAGATGCTATAAAAAAAAACATAACAAAAAAAAAAGCATCCAAAAAAACGAGGACAGTCACGAAAAAAGGAAAGCCTTTATATCGCCGGCTTAGCAGATGGACACATTGACTCGAAATTGCCACCCGCTGGGTAGGCAGGGAGACTTTACCCGGGAAACTAACAGCATACCGGTCAGTAGTCTCCATCAGTTCTGTGATGCAGAATAGTAAGACTCTTTGACTCAGCTTTTTTAAAAAGAGTCAGTGGTTTTTGAGTTGTGAACAGAAGATCCTACAACTATCTGTTGAGATTTTCATCATATAAGCTGTGTGATGGATCCCCGCTCCTACTTATAGACTAGGCTAATCATGTGATCTATTTCTTGGCCAATCACTGCAGTACTCTGAGGCTTGATACAATACTTAAACCGACCCTATGGTCACTAATTATATTGACACTCTTTGACGACGGACATTAGATGAATCACTGGACCTTTACCAATACGCCAGGATAGGACTTATACCTTACCAAAGGATTCCAAACAGGACTTTCTTTAAGCCCTTTTCAATTGCGCAAGGATGGCACTTAAAAATTTTACTTATCAGCTTCGAACTCTATAATATAGGACGAAATGGATCGGATTAGACAGTGTGGAACTGCGACCGGATAATCATAAAGTAACTATAGTACGTTTGGACGCAGAAAGCTTCGAACGCAGCGTGAACATATACACAAATTCTAACAAAGAGATACATATGGAAAATATAGACTTTATTGTCTGAGCAACATTAACATAAAATACAGAACAGTTAGACGAAGTCTTAAGAAAGAGTCTTTGTAGATCATCTTGAGGCTATTAATAGGAGAATAAAAGTAAGACACTTACTGTATAGAATAGGTGTCGTGCATACATGGTAAAGACGCAACTGGTGCGTGTAACTTCAGTGGAGCGATAGGGTGTAGAAGGAGCGTACATACAGGGTATGTATCGCCTGTTGGGGAACAATGCCCAAGCCTTAATGGACAGAGACACAACTTGTCTAGTGCATCTTTTGTGGTGCCAGATGAAAAGAGAGCTAGTTTTTCCCGGGCTGTGTTTAGATATCCAGTTTGTAAACCCTCTAGTGGCAACCCTGTGGCAAGGAAGATAACCCTTTCCCACATTCAACACCTCCCAACAAGAAAGACAATCGCTACATAACAAAACCTTTGATATTGCAGAAGAACATAATTGTTTGAACTCGCAGGAATACGCTCCATGCGTGAAGTATTCATTTTTAATGTAATGAAATAGAATTAGAACGACTAACGAAATTAAATAAGAATGCATAACTTGGTTTAATTATTGTTACGTAGCGGGGTTTGTCACAATGCACCTTTTACACCGCGGTCTCTGTGCATTCACTGACAACTGACTTTCAGTTTCATGCATTTTTGTAGTAAAAATCATTTCGATGCATTTTTATAGTAAAATCATTTCACATGCATTTTTATAGTAAAAATCATTTCGATGCATTTTATAGTAAAAATCATTTCCAATGCATTTTTATAGTAAAAATCATTTCCAGAGCATTTTTATAGTAAAAATCATTTCAATTCACTTTTTATAGTAAAATCATTCCAATGCATTTTTATAGTAAAAAATTCATTTCCAATGCATTTTTATAAGTAAAAATCATTTCCAGAACATTTTTATAGTAAAAATCATTCCAATGCATTTTATAGTAAAAATCATTTCCAATGCATTTTTATAGTAAAATATTTCCAATGCATTTTTATAGTAAAATCATTTCCAGAGCATTTTTATAGTAAAAATCATTCAATTCATTTTTATAGTAAAAATCATTTCCAATCATTTTTATGTAAAAATCATTTCCAATGCATTTTTATAGTAAAAATCATTTCCGATGCATTTATATGTAAAATCATTTCCAATGCATTTAGTAGTAAATATTTTCAATGCATTTTTAGTAAAATCATTTCCGAATGCATTTTTATAGTAAAAATCATTTCCATGCATTTTTAATAGTAAAATCATTTCCAATGCATTTTTATAGTAAAAATCATTTCAATAATGACATTTTTATAGTAAAAAATTCATTTCCAATGCTTTTTATAGTAAAAATCATTTCGAAATGCATTTTATAGCTAAAAATCATTCCGATGCATTTTATAGTAAAATCATTTCCAGAGCATTTTTATAGTAAAAATCATTTCCAGAGCATTTTTATAGTAAAAATCATTTCGTGCATTTTTATAGTAAAAATCATTTCGATGCATTTTTATAGTAAAAATCATTTCCGATGCATTTCATACGTAAAAATCATTTCCAATGCATTTTTATAGTAAAATCATTTCCAATGCATTTTTATAGTAAAAATCATTTCCAGAGCATTTTATAGTAAAAATCAGTTCCAATGCTTTTCTTATTTGTAAAAACACCTAACCTTATATGTATTGACTGGTCCATCTTCTTTTCTTTTTTTACTGAATTTTTTTAATTACTAAGGGAATTGTGACATTTGTGGTGACGTAGTTTAGTATACGATATCTCGATCATCTTATTAACCATGGCCAGATACATTGTTTAGCTATGTTAAGTATTTTATGTTTTTCAATAGTAGAAAACAATAATTACAAAAATCAGAACATTTTATTTCCTTACAATACATCTGGATTTTGTAATATTTTCTCACATACAGTAGTACTTCGGTTCTCGAACGACTTGGAATTCGACCAATTCAGAGTTCGAACAAGAACTCAGTTGTCAAGCAAATCTAGGTTGCATTTTTGTCCTCAAAATGTGGGTCCTTGTTTTGGTCCTCAGTTTGGTCCGATGGTGCGTCAGTTATGTTATGTAATTGTAGGTTCTTAAATATCCATGGAACTTTGTCTCCCATATTTTATAACTTGATTCTCGCCATTGAAGAAAATATTTGCGTTTCTAGGCACATAACTGTTTAGTTTTAAGGGCCATAATTGGCCAGTTGATTCTAGGTAGAGAGTCCTCCGATTGGTTCCTTTGGTAATCCTCTCAGGTAGAGATTCCTAGGTCCTTTCGTCGAATGTTCGAGTTGACTGGAAAGAATCAGTGTTAAGTAATATACACGCACGAGTATGGCCAGCGATTGCTAAGGAATAGACCACATGATCTCGCGCTAGTCTATAAGTATATGCGGGGAACTAGCACCACCTTATATCCAGAAAAAATGCAACAGTTCGCTTGTACTTTTTTCTGGGACACAAATAAACAAAAATAGGATATATATTTAGTAAGTCAAAAGAAATCACCTATTTTTGAAAGTATTCAAAGTTTCGATAGCTTTGGTTTTTCTCGTAGATTTCGATGCGTAGAATTCATTGATGCAAACAAAGCGCTCAATTCTAAGAATTGGCGGAGATGTGAGCACTTTAATCACCTATTATAGCGTTGAAAATTTTCGAAATTCGTTGAAATATTAGATATGGATTTAATCGGCTTTATTGATAGATTTCGATACATAAAATGCATGATTTTTAAAGAGAGCTTAATTCGAAGGATTGGCTGTAATTTGAACACTTAAATAGCCCTTATAATGCCTGAAAATCACAATTATCATGCATAGGCTCTGTGCGGTTTATTGAATTTGCGGTAGGTACCCCCCCTTATAGGTCCACAGAAATCACCTATTTTGAAAGTATTCAAAGTTTCGACATTAGATATGATATATATCATCGTTGGAGTAACCAAAGTCAGTATCAGCCAGACAGCGAGGCAGTCTATCCCTTTTCACTAGCGCCAGTAACCAGGAGGATTATTTTGGCGTCTGAGGCGGTGCACCATACCTACTATCAGCTCCAACTTCACAGCACAGATCCTGTGCTACTCATACACTGAGTTGTTGAAGGCCGGTATCGACAAGTAATGTAAGATATTTCACATTGATTTGACACAAAAATCTGGCGGGAGACATTTATATAACTACACTAATTGCCGACAAAAATGTCAAAAACTCGATTCGAAAAATATCTAAGCTGGGCCGGAAATTCGCCTGACGCTGGCTCGCCAAAAACATAGCGTAAGTTACGGCAGGAGGCCGGGATGACATGAAATCAAAATTGCAAAAATATATCCTTAATTCACAATTTCAAGATTACAAATAAAACAAACATGTAACTTTCTTTTCAAATAATTTTTGATTTGCGTTGGGCATTTAAGCGACGCAAGACCATTTAGAATGTTCATTTTAAAATCGGGTTAAATGAAATGGACACATGAGAAATCTGCGATTAAGCGACACAGATAATCTGGATTTACATTTTTGCATTGCATCTTGAACAATTTGGATGGTCTCATTTTTAACCAGAGGGTATGCAGGGTGATAACGGACAGAAGATTTAGGAACAACCGTATTAATATATAAATTAGTGAAATAGATCACTAATAAGGACTGAGCCTATTCTAGTAGTGACCACCCAAGCGGAGTTTAACAAGTTTGAATTCAGAGTTTTCCTTCTGGTAGATTGATTGCTTAACCAAGATTAAAGAGCCCAGTCTGCCCCACTATTTACCCATGGCTGGATTGAGAGTAGTTGGATTCATACCTTTCCAAAGGTATTAGCGCTATGTGAACTGTAGCTTCGTCCAGATTCGAACTCGTGTCGACGAGTCCATTTCCTACAATTCTAACATTAAGACCACGCGGCTCCTGCATAGATATCGAGTTTGATCTCACTGAAGGCCCATACTTGCGACCTTGTGTCACATTCTACCCATGGAGAAAGGGTTGGGTAAATTAACCGATTTCAAGGGGGTGTTGGGATTATCTTCCTTTTGCCTGGAAGAGTTATCTTCCCACTGGGTTTCCGTGCCGACCACCAGGAAGTCTGGTATTTAAGCGCCAGGTATAAACTCTTCTGCCTCTTTTAGCTACATCTTCTGGAACGACCACATGGGTTAGACCATTGTCACACCCTTCTCGGTGGGGGCTTCTGCCCCCCCCCCCAACACTATGTAACTCTCCTGGGGTCTTCGGCCCCCATCACTAGTAAGTGATTTTGTATGTACTGACTCTCCAGTCCTTTTATCTTTACTTTTGTATGTTTATGTACATGTATTTTATTGTTATTGCATCTTGTCTTATAAATATGCTGTTTATTTTATAAAATGTTTTGTCCTACAAGCGTGTCGGAGTTGTATGTTCATATATTAACCATGAATCATACAAGTGGTGACCCCGACGTGATTTGAGCACGCATTTAAAAACTTTTATTTATTTATTTATTTTCTTCTATGAATATATCCAGCGCTGTAAAAAAAAATGTATGTCCATCATACAAGGGTCAACAACATTAAAACCAAAGAAATAAGAACTTAAAAGTCGAAAAGAAGTCAAATAACAATGAAATTATCCATAAAATAATAAATGACTCCTGATCTGACCCTTCCCGCCATTTTTCATGAGTCTGACCCCTTCCCTTGTTTACCTCTCCCCTTGTTCACCTCCCCCCTCGCAAAACCCAACACTCTTTCTTTCTTGGCCTTCTCAAACTTAAAAGCTTTATATTACTCTCTAATAAAAAGGCTGAGGTGACGAGATTTTAAGAACACTACACCCATTAGAGCATGCCTGAAAGTGGCCAGTCTTTTAGTTACCGGCCCGTGGGGTGGGTGGGTGAGGGGGGAGATTGCGGTGGGGAGGTGGCGTGTAATGTTTTTACCGATTTTTATCGAGAAAGGCGATTGGTGGTTTGGCCACAGTGGGCGATTTTGGCTTTCTTCCGGTTTTTCAATTTATTATCTTTTTTTTTTTTTAGTTTCATTATTTAACTTTTCTTTGTGGCTCTTGCTTTTATTTTCACCCTTGTCGGCGGGGCTTAGAATATTTCTAACTGCGTGTATTCTAGGTATCACCTTAAACAACATCCGGTTGATTTTGGTTTTGGTTGTTTTTGGTTTACGGCATATCAACTTTTACGGGTCATTTAATGCCAGTATACCATAAGGTTCTAGTTCGATACCCGCCCTCACCAACTCAGCGTATGAGTAGCACAGTGATCTATGCGGTAAAGTAAGGAGCTGATGGTAGGTGTGGCGCTCCACCTCAGACGCTAAAATAATCTCCTTGGTCTAGCGCTAGTGAAAAGGGGATAGACTCCCTCGCTGCATGGCTGATACCGAAATTAGACCGCTCCGACGACTTTACTTACTATATATATATATATATATATATATATATATATATATGTATATAAATTCAGCACAGGCATCAACAAATTAAATTTATCAACCACACACACACATATATATATATATATATATATATATATATATATATATTATATATATTATATATATATTACCGACCCCCACACGAGCATGATGCGACACAAGGTCAATTTCTTAAGCGGAATTCAGCAGGTTTGAATTCAGAGTTTTCCTTCTCCTAGACCAGTTGCCTAACCAAGGTTAAAGAGCCCAGTCTTCCCTACTATTTACCCATAGCTGGAGGGAGAGTAGGATTCATACCTTTCTCAAGGGTATTAGCGCTAAGGGAAATGCAATTACCACGTCAAGAATTTGAACTCGGGGCGACGAGTCCATTTCCCATGACTTTAACCATTACACCACGCGCTTCCTACATTTAATGCCAATATAAGTCATTTTCAGATCAGGTTGCTTACAGTCCCTTCTGTTGCTTAAATGGTCTCCCATCTAAGTATTGAATAGGATCATCGATGCTTAACCTCAGTGATCTAGCGAGAATCGGTGCTTTCAACGTAACTTGACCGCTAGGAAACTTATTCTCTAGGCGCTTCGTTAGGGTCCAAGTTGTACAGTCATACTGTAACGTAGCCGTTCGTCACAGTACCCAATAGATATATTTGTTACGTACTTTCTTACTGCTTCTTACTCTGGTCTTCTATTCTTCCGGCCGTCTTCTGATCGTCTAGTCTTCTGTCTTCTAATGGTCTTATATATCTTCTACAGGTCTCGTCTGGTCTTTCTTATATGGGGATTCCGTGTCTGGTTCTGCTGGGGACCATTTCTTATCAGAAGCCTTGTGTCATTGTTAGCTTTTAGTAATAACAACAAGACTTCGATTTACTTTGGATGTTAGTTTATTCATGAACCCCCAGAACCAGACAATGCGCGCTGTGAGTCACATCTTGCTAGCTTCTAACTCTGCAACTGACTAACTGCAACTCTTACTGAGTTGCCCACCTTAAACCGGAAGCGGGGGCTTTCTATCGGGGTTCCGTTCTCACGATTCTATCCCCAGAAAGCAAGGTGAGAGTGAGTCAAGCATTGTCACTCACTCTCAAGGCCATCAGCTGTACTGATCGCCATAAGGATCTCTATACTACCTTAAAAAGTAATAGGGATCCAATTAATATGTAACAATACAATAGCACTGATACAACTACAGCTTGCTTGTCATTAAATACCTGACTTACAAGTGCCCGAACTTAGAAGTTTTCCAAGTTACAAGCTCCGTCTATTTTTTGCTTTATGTTGAGAGTTAAAATTTGAGGTAAGAGCAAACTTCAGATATGCTTTATATTATGTTATAACATAATATTAGGTTGTTACAAAAATAATGGCCGATTGAAGTGCTCGGTTTTGAAATGTCATTTTAACATAGAATTTGTTGTTTATTTCAGGTGAATTTTTGCATATAAAATAATTAATGTGTGCTCAAAAATAAAATTTAATTTATTTTCAGATAGAAAGTATTGTATTCTCAAAGTCTAACATGGTTGTGTTCCTTTATTTACCCAACATTATAAAGTGAACCCCGTTTTATAACCACCTTAGTCGGTCCCACTTTTAATCTAAAAGTTGTTTTTTTCTAAAAGAAAAAAAACCCAAAGAAAACAAACATTTTAAAACATAACAGATCTAAATCAAAATGCATAAAATTTTACGAAATTGTAAATCGACATAAAGACAGGGTTAGTTTACATTAAATGTATATTGTTAATCAAATATCAGGTGTCATAAATGTCTATTGTAAACTGTACACCCATTTTATGACCACTTCACTTCTAAAAAATTCTGATATGATTAAAATTGATGAAATAATAGAAAATATTTCATTCAGAATATTTTTTAAATAGTTTAAGACTACAATTACTTGGAAGGAAAAAGTTGTTAATAATATTAGGTTGTTACAGAAATAATGGCCGATTGAAGTGCTCGGTTTTGAAATGTCATTTTAACATAGAATTTGTTGTTTATTTCAAGTGAATTTTTGCATATATATAATAATTAATGTGTGCTCAAAAATAAAATTTAATTTATTTTCAGATAGAAAGTATTTTTGAAAAATAGGAGCCTTAAAAGATGAACATAGATAGATGGGTACATAGAGAGATATATAGATAGATAGATAGAGAGAGAGAGAGAGAGAGAGAGAGAGAGAGAGAGAGAGAGAGAGAGAGAGGGGGGGAACATATGAATCTATCTGTATTTACATGAAAACACACACATAAACGAGAATAAACACATAAATGAGAGAGAAATACTGAGGACTCTTTTTTTTCTCACGTCATAAAGATGTAAGTATAGTCGACGGGGTGGCCTAAAGTCGGTATCAGCCAGACAGCGAGGGAGCCTATCCCCTTTTCACTAGCGTGAGACCAAGGAGATTGTTTAGGCGTCTGGGGCGGAGCACCATGCCTACCATCAGCTCCTCACTTTACCGCACAGATCCCCGTGCTACTCATACGCTGAGTTGGCGAGGGCCGGTATTAAACTAGGAACCTTGTGGTTTCCAGTCGGGCGCTCTACCGACTGAGCTGAATCTGAAACCATAATAAGTAAAATTCCATTCTTTGTTGTACTCTTAGTTAGTTGTTTATCAAATAAGCACCGTATTCAGCCCGTGAGGCCCAAGAAAGGTCTGTATAGTTAACAGAAATGAGTCCAACGCCACCAGTTCAAGTTAATATGTCAATTCGAAATGTCAAAAGAAGTTTTGATGTGTTGCATCTCTTATTTTACCTTGTGCCCGTCACTTTCACCCTCTCTATATATCTTGATTAACTACTCTTTATATATGTCAGTTTCTCTGTGAGAGTAAATATTGGAGAGTGTGAGAGGGTGAGTGAACTTACCATTCGATTTGTATGTTATATATTAGCCAACCCTTAGCATCTGGCCTCAGAAAATTAACATACAAATAAAGTGAAAAGTCCAATCTCACTCACACACTCCAATGTCTCTCTTTAATCCCACAGAGAAACTAGCTTATATAAGAAGTAGTTAGTCAAGTTATATATATATATATATATATATATATATATATATATATATGTGTGTGTGTGTGTGTGTGTGTGTAAAGGGGTAAAGGGACATGCAAAACGTAGAGTAAGAGACGGGTCATATTTTGTATTAATTGTAAATTACGACTAATTATACAATTAAAATGGAACTAAACATAACTAAATCCCAGAACTAAGGAATATTTTGGCATGTATTTTGTATCATTAAACTAGTTCCCTCTCCCCCAAGCTCTATGGGAACCAATCACTGATTCACTCAGCTTTTGTATAACAATATATATATATATATATATATATATATATATATATAAAAGAATTGGTAATTTGCTTGAAGCATTGTTAAGTATGTTATAATATATTAATGATTTGAAGGCAATTACAATGCGTATAAAAATAAAAACAAAAGATGTTATTTTTGTCTCATCGATTTCAAAGCAAAACTTTATCTTCAGAGATGAATATCAGAAATGTACGTGCTTCAGTTTTTTTTGTGGTTATATTTTTATTTATTTATTTTTTTCCTCTTCTTTTTTTTTCTTTCTCCTCCTTTCTTTTTTCTTTATGTTATGAATGAAATGGGCGAATAACTGTAATTTCTTATTTTTGGAATATTGTTGAGAAAGAATGTTTAAACCCCTACGCTTGTATATGTATCCAATATTGTCTGTTTATCTTCCGGTGAAATGTTGCAATAAAGTAGCCATGTTGAATTCAAAATAAAAACGGTCACAGAAAATTCATATACTTAGTTTTATTTTATTTTTTATTTTTTTCTCAATTTAAAATTTTTAAAATTTTATTTCTCAGTTGTAAAGTAAATATAAATAAAATGTATTAATTTAATTATATGGACCAGTAAATAAGTAAATAAAAGATTATCTTTAATTATATATTTGGAGGATTGAAGGAAAATTTAAGAAAAATGTGTTTTATGAGTATTTTTGATGAATTTTAAATAGATAAAATATTATATATTAATTATATATTAAAATATTATATAATAATTATATATTAGGATATATATATATATATATATATATATATATATATATATATATATCCGTAGATGGGTTACCAGGTAAGTTGGTATTAGGATGAGTCTAAGCTGGCTCCTTCTTGGAATGTTGGATTTAAGTTGAGATCTCGATGCTCAATCTAATTGGTAGAGAAAATCAGAAAAAAATAAAGTTAGTGGTCTGATGAAACTCATATGTATAAGCAGATACCTGTGGGCAAAAATAGATCTCTCTCTCTCTCTCTCTCTCTCTCTCTCTCTCTCTCTCTCTCTCTCTCTCAAAGTTTCGAGTTTGATACCAGCTGCCACTCAGCGTATGAGTAGGACAGTGATCTGCATGGTAAGGGGAGGAGCTGATGGTAGGTGTAGCACCCTGCCCCAGACGGCAAAACAATCTCCTTGGTCTAGCGCTAGGGAAAAGGGGTAGACTCCTTCGCTGTCTGGCTTATACCCACTTTAGACAGCCTCAATGACGACTTTATATATATATATATATATATATATATATATATATATATATATATATATATATATATATAGTCGTGGAAAATTGACTCGTTGATTCGAGTTCAATTCCTAGACGAAGCTGTTGGCATTTCACATAGCGCTAATACCCTTGGGAAAGGTATGAATCCATATATTCTCCCTGCAACTATGGGTTAAATAGTAGGGCAGACTGGGCCCTTCAGCCTTGGGCAGGTAACCAGTCTAGGAGAGGGATAACTCTGAATTCAAAATTCCTGAGGTCAGTCGTTGATTGGGTTTGTGGCAACCCTTGATGCACCAATTCTTTCCTATAGACTGTGCCAAAAAGTGTGGATGGTCCAACACAAGCCTTCACCACTATAAACACATTACCGTGTGGGTGTTCATTGTATGTATGAACCCTCATGCGTCGAAAATCGACGAGAGAGTACATATATATATATATATATATATATATATATATATATGTATATATATATATATATATATATATATATATATATATATTTGATTCGCGCAACGTATGTCAAGTTTCAATAATACAAGAAATATATATATATATATATATATATATATATATATATATATATAGTGTGTGTGTGTATGAATATATATATATATATATATATATATATATATATATATATATATATATGGTATTATTGAAACTTGCCATACGTTGCGCGAATCAAAATTGATTGGTTTTGTGAGATGAGTGCATTTGTTTCTGCGCATACATGTGCAGACCGGAAGTGCAGTCACCAGTGGTTTCGGGATAGTGATTATTAATCCCGTTCCCTCTCCCCCAAGCTCTGATTTAGACGTTAACCTTAGGTATACACTCCTTCAAATCAAACCGGCTCTTATCTAATGTGGGGATCAGCGACCTCAGATTAGAATCTTTCCGTTAGAAGCAGACATTTCAGTTATCTTGGCAAATCCGCTGAAATCTTCCGAAATGCCCGGATGCTAATGGCGGCTCATGTAACGACTGAGCTAATTCAAAATAGCAGACAAAAATCTTTGACTCAAAATCTGCTATTTGTAAGGCTTTTCCTCGTTTGGTTTGGCTTGTTTCCTTTGTTTAATGGCATATCAATCTTCGTGGGTTATTGAATGCCAAATACATTACAAAAGGTATATTTTTAGTATTGTGAAATAGTCACTGCAATTTGAGACTGGAAAGGAATTTACTATTGAAAAGAGTTTTTACTATAGAAATGCATTGGAAAAGAGCTTTTATTATAGGAATGCATTGGAAAAGACATTTTACTATAGGATTGAATTGAAAAGAGATTTCATTGCAGGAATGCATTGGAAAATACATTTTACTATAGGAATGAATTGAAAAGAGATTTTATTATAGGAATGCATTGGAAAAGACATTTTACTATAGGATTGAATTGAAAAGAGATTTTATTATAGGAATGCATTGGTAAAGACATTTTACTATAGGATTGAATTGAAAAGAGATTTTATTATAGGAATGCATTGGAAAAGACATTTTACTATAGGATTGAATTAAAAAGAGATTTTATTATAGGAATGCATTGGAAAAGACATTTTACTATAGGAATGAATTGAAAAGATTGAATGCATTGGAAAAGACATTTTACTATAGGAATGAATTGAAAAGAGATTTTATTATAGGAATGCATTGAAAAAGGGGATTTTATTATAGGAATGAAGTAAAATGAGATTTTATTATAGGAATGCATTGGAAAAGACATTTTACTATAGGAATGAATTGAAAAGAGATTTTATTAAAGGAATGCATTGGAAAAGACATTTTACTATAGGAATACATTGGAAAAGGGGATTTTACTCTAGGAATGCATTGGAAAATACATTTTATTATAGGAATGCATTGATAAAGGGGATTTTACTAGAGGAATGAATTGAAATTTAGCATTAAATAACCCACAAGGGTTTATATGCCATTAAACAAAATAGACTAATGACCAAATATCAATGTGATAATTTTTGGTGTTCCAATAGGAACTTTAAGTAACAGCACGGACATAGAAGCATCGTGTATTCTTATGTACTTTTTAAAATTTGCATTTCATCTATATATATATATATAATATATATATATATATATATATATATATATATATATATATATATATATAATATAAGTTAATAGAAAGTAAGTGAATCTGACGGTATGAGTATAGATAAAAGGATATATAATTCCCAACAAATTTAAATTTTCACATTATCCCCAAAAAATTACAACCATTCATACTTTTTTACTTTATATATAAGACAAAATTAAAAAATTAAAAAATACAATAACAAATGAAATAAAAATTATTTTCTAAATATCCGTTGCAGGCATACCGTCAACGGGTTAATACTTATCCTGTTTGAAAAAGAGAATTTGTCTATTGTCGATTTTGAAATATGTATTCTTTTTTCAAAAACTGTTACAATAAAATATACATGACTGTCGCTGACCGAGAAACGCGTGGGCGGATGTGCTTATATTTGAAACTACTCTTGTTAAGGCCGGAGTAAAACAAGCTCTGAAGATGATTTTTATAAATCGAAATATTGTTCAATATTAGCTATGAATATGATATAAAATGTTTTCACTTTAACAGCATATTGTGTTGTTTTCATATCCTTTTATCCACACACACACACACACACACACACACACACACTCACACACACACACACACACATATATATAATATATATATATATATATATATATATATATATATATATATATAAAATGGATAAATGAAGGAAAAAGAAAAAAAATTTGCTTCGTTAATTTATTTCAACTGAAACAAGCTTATCTCGTAACAGCATATTTAGACAAAGTGCAAACACATGGTTACGCTGATTTTTTCGGAATTTTTCAGCATATATATGTATGTTTCTGTTTTTTAGGAGTATAATGTTACTCGTTGTGGGAGAAAATATTCAATATATATATATATATATATTTGACTCATCTGAAGATTGCGTAAGCATGAAACTTATAGTTATGAGTTCATAATATCCATAATATCCTTATTATTGATTGTAAATCTGCTCTGCTTTATTAGTATTGAGCACCTTTTTATGCCAATACTTTTCTCATTTATTCTCTTCATTCTCTATTATATATATATATATATATAAGTCATCCACAGACACGTGTTTCGGCGTTTCACGCCTCTTCAGTGTGGCTAGACACAACAACTATCCTTGGCTAGGGTCGAATTCAGACAGACTATTTGCCAGCCTGATATCTTATCCCCTCGTCCACTGACAGCTGTAGCGGGATTGCTGTTTTTAAACTATTAAATACATAGGTTTGTTTATGTATATATATTTCTGGTTTGCGAGTTCGGATTTGGTCCAGATTGTTCGCATTTTTATATTAAACTCTAGAAGCGCCTACCCAGCATCACCTGATTATAAGTTGGGGACAAAAAAAGTCGTATAATGGTTAGCAAGTTAGTCTCGCAGATCCATTCTCATTATGTATATTTTTATTTTTTGATATCTTCATAAATAAAAATCAAATATTCATAATATAGATTTGTTGGCGTTTTCTTAATATAAGGTGTGTGCTAGATGACCACTTCTACTTATAGACTCGTCGACAACCATGTGACCAACCTCTTGGCCAATCACTGGCGGTGCTATGCTGCTGTAATAATATTCATATCGGCTGTTCTGGTCATAACTACGCACAACTACTTTGAACCTTCGTGGAGGGCGGAACATAGGAGTAAATCACTGGACCTTTAGCACTACGCAGGATAGGACTTATTCACTTACCAAAGGATTCCATAACTATTTCATAGCTCAGGACTTACTTACTTACTTTAAGTCTTTTTCAACTGGCCAAAGATGGCGTTCAGAAACTTAACAAGATTCGGTGTCTGTCTATCTGTAACCGAAACTACATCACTGCTTACGTCACAATAATATCAGGAATTCCGTAAATTTATTAATGAGTATTTAATTAATAGTCAAAATCATTAATACATAGAATTGAATAAATCTTATTTATTAACGATGTCTATGAAAATCTGAGTTAGATTTGCCTCAAAACAGCCCATGTTATTAGTGTGTTTAAAATCCTGTAATGTGAGCTATATATCACTTATTTAAAGGTTTACATAGTATATAATGTGGTTAATTTGTATACTGGTTTTAACAAAACCGGATTTAATAAATAATTACTTGGTGTTATTGATCTCTAATATTCTTGTTTTATTCTCCAATGGATTAAAATCAATCCTATTTATGTTTTTTTTATACAGAAATCTATTAAAACATAATTCAAATAAGTGTAATCCTTTTATATGTGTTCTTATTTAATTTCATTAGTCTTTCTAATTTAATATATTCCATTACATAAAAACTTAAATAATTACGCTCGGTGGGTGCATATTCTTGCTAGTATATATATATTTACCAACCCCTCCGCACGAGCAGGATGTGACACAAGGTCAATTTCTTAAGCGGGGTTCAACAGGTTTGAATTCAGAGTTTTCCTTCTCCTAGGCCGGTTGCCTAACCAAGGTTAAACAGCCCGGTTTGCCCTATTATTTACTCATAGCTGGAGGGAGAATTGGATTCATATCTTTCCCAACGGTATTAGCGCTAAGTGAAAATGCAGTTACCGCGTCCAGGATTTGAACTCGGGTCGACGAGTCCATTTCCCATGACTTTAACCATTATACCACGTGCTTTCTTGCTAGTATATTGTGACGGAGAACGAGAAAGGAAAAAGAGCAAGACATTATCTTGCCTGCCGGGATCGAACTCGCGTCCTCCTGCATGCAAAAACAAATGCGATTTGAGCACTGGACGGACGCGAGGTTCGACTGACGTGCCCGGATGTTTGGGTAAATATGTCATGAATAACAAGTGAGTCGAGCGCTGGGGTGTCAGCAGGAGCAGAAGCAGTCGACGACGACGACGACGAAGCGCTTTGCGAACGACCCAGTAAAGAAATAGATTTTAGTCCAACAGAAAAAAAAAACTAAATAGGAAATGCGATTTTGAATTGTTAAAGATTATTTTGACTACACCGGCGGATTTTTCCAGCTGCTAGACAAAGACGAAGAATATGTTGAACAAAAGAAAGTCTGGCTTGTGAGAAGACGGTGAACTCGCTTGTTTTTGATCACCTCTCAACAGGAACTTCTTGATTCGAATATCTATTCCCCCCCCCCATATATATCTTATTATAATGTAGATTGTGTGTTTCTTTGTCTGTAACCGAAACTATATTACTATACAAGTCACAATTCCCTTTGTTATTTACATCACATTCTCCATGATTTTATTTTTATTTAAACCTCAATTATTAATAAAATTGTTTTACATCATTAAGACTGTTGACCATATCTACATACTAATAACATGCAATTGTATTTATATATACAACAAAAGAGCGGTTTACAGTATGAATGGGAAGGCTAATTTGCCTATTGATCTTAAAAATTTGATTTTAATAAATATATGCTTAGTATTATTGATTTCAAATTGTTTCGGGATTTTTTCTAATTGAATATGAGCAACAATCTCAGGGGTAAATCTTGAAAGAAATTCATTAACAAGAAGAAATAACTGTAAATTTATTCTTTACTTCCTATTTTAACTAAATAGTTTAATTAAAAAACATTACTAATGAAAGACGGGAGTAATGTAAAATGATGGAAGAGTTAGTTTCAAAGTTGTTCTATTTTTCAATCATACCCCCTCTGTTCCAAATCTTTTTTTAATTTTTTTTATTCATTTTCATTAGCCTTTCTAATTTAACATGATATTTTATTATATTAAAACTGAAATACTTGCACCCGGAGGGTGCATATATTCGCTAGTATTATTAATATAGATAGTATCTTGACTCCTAGTATATATAATGTAGATACTTTTGGAATTACCTTCATATATACGAGTGTGCATTCGACATTTTCTTTTTGGGCAGTCGCACAATTTTGGCTGGGTACAGTGCGGAAAATAAGCTCGGGACTTTGGTGTGTCCATAAAAAATCTGACGGTAAAAGAATCTTGGAGACACGGGCATCAAACCTATTAATCTTTTTTCTGGGTGTGAGATGCCAGTCGTTTCTTATATTGGTCCCATAAAATTTGATGGATTTCTGTTTTATTGTAATTTCGCAAATTTATTTTATTTGCCAATAAATTCGTGTTGGGATTTTAAGTGATTTGAATTTCAGAACTTGTGGTGGGATTTGTTTGTGAAATGTTTTCACGGCTAACTTCTTCTTATTTTCCATAGATACTAGCTGATGTATTCGTCGACGATGGGTCAGATGTTAATAATAATAATGAAATTTATTGTGTACAGTGCTCAGGTGCACCACAACTCATCAAAGTCTCATGTCAAGTACACAGAATAATATAGTGTCAGGAACATGAACAGTTTACAGTAGTAATATGCATGTATGTGAGCGCGCGTGTGCATATGTGTGTGGAGAGGGGTATCAGGTATAGTGTCGGCGGACCAAACGATATCTGATACTCTCACACACACACTCACTCACTCATTCACTCTCTCTTTTCTTCTCTCTCCACCTCTCTCTATCTCTCTCTCTCATATATATATATATATATATATATATATACATATATTCGTCCGCCGAGGAATAGCATGGTTCCGGGTATGATAGCATTCCTCGACATTTCAACGCATGAGTAAAACTACTTAGGTAATCTGATCTGTGCAGTAAAGTACCATCTAGCAGGTGACGGTGGGTGTAGCGCTCTACCTTTGCAAAAAATAAAATAAAATAAAAATAAAACATCTCTCCGGTCTAGTGCTGTCCGCCTGATACTGACAATAGGCGCCTCTGCTGACTTTAATAACAACTATATATTAATAGTGTTATAACTAACAATCTCAGAGAGAGAGAGAGAGAGAGAGCGAGAGAGAGAGAGAGAGAGAGAGAGAGAGAGAGAGAGAGAGAGACAGACAGACAGACAGACAGACAGACAGACGTTCCGTGTTTATTTTCCTATTGTACCCAGCCAAAAAGAACAAAAATACACATACGTATGAGGAGATGGTAAGTGTGTGTGTAAGAGAGAGAGAGAGAGAGAGAGAGAGAGAAGAGAGAGAGAGAGAGGAGAGAGAGGGGGGATACAGAGAATAAAAGAGAGGACGTATAGAGGAGAAAGAGAGGAGATGAACAAGATACTGAGCGTAAAAGACAAATAATAGAGAGAGAGAGAGAGAGAGAGAGAGAGAGAGAGAGAGAGAGAGAGAGAGAGAGAGAGAGAGAGAGAGAGAGAGAGAGTTATATAATTTCAATATCTAATAACTTGACGAATTCTCGTTCAAATTATCTCAAATTTTAACAACATGTGTAGAAACAAGTAAAAATTATGTTTAATGTAGGTTTTTCACTATTTAAATAAAGTAATGCTTTTCATTGGAAAAGCAAGGCAACCAGTCTAGGAGAAGGAAAACTCTAAATTTAAACCAGTAGTACTCCCAGGTTCCAGGTCTCATTGATATGGGCAAATAGTAGATGAGACTGGGTTCTTTACCATTGGTAATGCAACCGGTCTAAGGGAAGGAAAACTCTGAATTCAAACCTGTTAAACTTTGTTTTAAAATTGACCTTGTGTCAATCGGTTTAATGTATTTTTTGTTCAAAGACCGAATAGCTGCGTGAGCCTCACACTTGGCCGTAGCGTCAATCGGGAGCTCCATCAGAAACAACTGCCAAGCCAAGACTGAGTATAGTAGCGAAGTGCGCAAAGGGTCATGTGCATGCACAACAAACACAACAATGTTGCCAATGTATGCACAAACATTTTCCTGTATCCCAGCGCTTTGGAAACATTACTCTCATTTTAATAAGACTTGTGTTAATTTGGTCTGATGATGCAACATATATAAGGGTCGAGTTAATACAGTTCTAAGAGACAATCATCTTGCAGGTTGCAGGTTCAATTCTGAGGAGGGGCGATAATAACATAGAATACTTAACATAGCTTAACACTTGCACCCGGTCATGGTTAGCGGAATGAGAACAGTGGGTTGAATAAAGGTTCGGTTTGTAGTTGTGCGAAGGCTCCCTATTCCGACACGAAGGCTCCCGAGTTTGACGAGGAGGTTCGACAAAGAATACCAGAAGAAGGTCGAAGGTTGTGTATATAACAATAAAGATGAGGACAACTGTTGTGAGGTTTTAAGGGGTCAAATAAAAACAAAAGGACGGGTAACAAATGTAGAAAAATGTATTAACAGAAAGTAGACAAATACAATAGAGAGATGTGGAAATTACGTCCGACGAACAGAGTTATTGGCACTCGCATTGGCTTACTACTAAGCCATAATTACCCCTGTTATTTATAGTAACCTATCGGCGCATTCTATTAGTCTTATAGGGTGTATCACCTATAACAACAACAGTCCGAAAAATCAAAATAATTCAAACTAGCAAGCCTCATCTAAAGCAATTCAGACAAATCGGAGGATATTATGTTTAAAAATAAAAGCCTAGTAAACGAATGCCTTTCTCATTATGATTGGTCTGTTGTTGCTGCTGTACCTCCGTGCACTGTATTTATGACTGTATTTTCTTGTGAGGAAAGAATTTCGTTGCAGTCAGGATATTTGTTATATTCATGTTTCTCATGGGCTTACAACTTGCACCTGGGGGGAAAGACGGTCATAAAAGCTTCACGATTTATTTTGACACACATTTTTCTTTCTGTATTGGCACGTACCAAAGTGACAATCTCTTGTTCGCCGAAAAAGAAATGATAAACAAACCAAACAAATGAAAAAAAAGAAAAGAAAAAAAAAAAAAAAACAAAAAAAAAAAAAACAAACCAACAAAATAAAACAAACAATCCCCAAAAGAAGTAAATATATTTATCTTGAAAATATATAAAATTAATGTATAGAAAAGTTGAAGAGCATAGGCAATAGATAGATAAATATAGACAGAGTGAGAAATGTAATATATATATATAATATATATATATATATATATATATATATATACATTTCTCAGTCTGTCTATATTTATCTATCTATTGCCTATGCTATTCAACTTATATATATATATATATATACACCACCGTGGAATATCGTAGTTGTGGGGTAAGGAAAAATAGCAGGCACACGTAAATTTCGAACTGTATAAATAAATCCTGGTGTGTGTGTGTGTGTGTGTGTGTGTGTGTGTGTGTGTGACGGTTTAGGTACTGGACATGTATGCCGAAAGAGGGTTCCCCTTAAAAGAATGTGATATTGTAAAGAGTATCTGGTATCATGGTCTACTGAGAATATATATATATATATATATATATATATATATATATATATATACGATTTTGTGTCAAAAAAGTATCAAGACTTTTTTGTATTTTTTTACATACCTTGTATTCTGAAAAGAAAAATTGACGTTCAATTCATTGTTCATTTTTATCTTCGTAAATACAGCTTCAAACTCGGCACTTTTATGTATTCTGAACCTTGTATTCTGAAAAATTAGGTAACCAAGTGACTTCATGGTGCTGTTAGTATTTTTGTAATTTAACCATTGTAGTTCTTTTTGACTATAACAAAATGAATAAAATTATTCCAATTATTATTCTGCTAACTCCATTGCAATCTATTAGATTTCCATACGCCGCAGTTGAATGAGCTGTCTGTCTTTATTGAATTATAAAATGACTTGATTTGAGTTAAAGTTAATAGAAACAATGACATCGTGACATGCATTAAAAACAATTGAAATAGCTTATCATAAATTAACTTATCATCTAGATATATAAATTAATTATTATAAACGTTATGCTTAAGTAATAGGTACTAGGTACTTTTCATATATGACAATTTTTCATTAAGGGAACCCTTAACTTTGACCCCCTCCTGCAAACGCATTGTTCTAAACGACCTGGAGCTAACTCTAAATACATTTCAATTGTTTCTTAGAAACAAATTACACAGGATAGGTAACAAGGTAGGAGTTAGATGGCTTTAGTTGTTTCCCTAGATAATAATAAATTATCATTATATCTTTATTAAGTTATAAAATGACTTGATTAGTTAAGTTAAAAGTTAATAGAAACAATGACATCGTGACATGTATTAAAAAAACGAAAAAGTTTATTATTAATTATTTTAATCTATTACCCATTGTCACATATTTACGCGGAAAAACCGTTTTTGTTGCGTTAAAACAGTTTCAAACAATGTTCTGAATCATCGAGGCTTGTTGTTTTTGATCGACTGTGAGCAAACGCGGCGTCCACTTTGAACACAGCTTCCTCATTGAAAAATGTTCATGCAAAATGGTGAATACACTGCCTTCTAGTATCTTCACCTCCTCTGCTATCTTCACCTCCTCTGCTAATTTATATTTATATTACCCAGCACGTTCACCATGGGTAGGATGTTACACCTCAATGGGATGTATTCCTTATTTCCCCTAATCGCCCCACAGGTTAAATGTAACTAAAGTTCCCAAGTGTTGGGCTTCCAACGAGAATAGAACTAGCTATTCAGTAGTAATGGCTCCGCGAAACTAGCTTTTTTATCCTTAGGCTACGAAGAGACGCCTTTAATATTTTAGTAAAATAAACAAGTATTGCGATGTGTGATTTCTTGGCGACTTTATTTCTTAATTTAATGAGAATTTTCTAAATTATTTTCCTCTCTGATAATTATCTTGAGATCTGGCGTTCTTAAAATCATTTCACTCCGGTCATGGACGGGTACCTCAACTAGTATATATATATATATATATATATATATATATATATATATATATATATATATATATATATATATATACAACATTCTTTCTTACCATGCTGTCTTCCATTTTTCTTTCTTTCTTTCTTTCTTTCTTACGGTGCTATCATTCTTTCTTTCTTTTTTATCCCCCCTCTCTCTGCTAAGGAGTTTGTGTGGTTTTTTTCGACATAACTCTAACATTTAACATAGCCCACACCTGTACAGCATTTCAGAACAATTGAAGGGGGTGGGTGACATGGCCTTGATGATTTGAAATGGAATTAACCCTATTCCTTTCAGGGTAGTCATGTTTTTACTCCCTTACTAATTCAACAGACATCCCCAGAAAGTTTAATTCCAAGGAAAGACGCCTCTTTATTCCTGGGTATCCATCTGGTTTTTAATCCCCATGAAAGATGTCTATACATTCCATAGACATTCACATCCATTTTAATATCTAGGAAAGATATCTATTCATTCCGCATTCTTATAGACAGGATGCAGTTAAAATATTCTAAGTTCCACCGATGGATCGTATGAACTCTCAGGCGTCTTAATCGATTAGATGCCGATTCATTCTACGGGCTTCTTCTATTCATTCCACATTCTTCTAGAGAGGGTGCAGTTAAAATATTCTAAGTCCCACCGATGGGTCGTAAAAACTCTCAGGTGTCTTAGTAATTTTTCAGACCAGGCATTGTCTTTTGAAAGGGTCCAAAAATTCAAGGTAATATCAATCCTTTGAAAGTCTCTCCCAACAAACGAAATGCAATTCCTTTCCCAACCGAACACGCCACTCTCACATCAAATAGCATTCGTCAGATTTCACTTGCCGTCCAAACACTTTCTTCCTCACTCGCCCTGTCAGCGACAGTCCGTCTTTATTTCTGCTCGTTCGGATGCGCTTATGCAAATTCGGATATACTTTATTTGGGTCTCTACTAACAACACCTCAGCTAGGAGGTAGCGAGTTCGAGTATCCGTAGCCGCTCGCCACAGGCCAAACATATCCTGACGCGCTTTGTTTGTGGGGGCTGGGAATCCGCTTGTTCATACGGCTGCATTTCAGTCTCGTCACACATTGACAACGTAAACTGTTGTTCGGTGGACTCTCATTCTTTCTTGCCTTATACCCGACCCTCGTGTTGGGGGTTCAGAGTGCTTCGGCCTCTGGACCGATAAAGTAATTTTTAGGAAGAGTTATCTCCCCCTAACGATTCGAACCGGATACTCTCGGAAAAGGAGGAGGTGAAAAATACTGACAGCCAGACCAGACAAGAAGCGAACACGGGACGTGACCAGCGTATCCTATCATCAGCCGAACTCTAATCCAAAACCATCCCACTGTATTCCCTGTCAGTGAGAATAAATAAAACAAATATTGTTATTGTTAACATATTCCCTGTTTTTATTATCTATTTTGTATATACTACATCTCGGGATACACCAGTAATTAACAGCGTCGATCCTAAGGGGCTTATAGGGATTGGCCCCTATATTTTTACGGCATGTGGAATTGAATATATTAAATAATTAAGTTTTCTTAAATAACTAGTTTTACAATTGTATGTCATAAGTTTAGAAATATGTAAACAAAAGAGAATCGAATGAATATTAGTTTAGAAATATTTTAGAAACAATAGAAACAATGGTTTAAATTCATCCGATAATTTATGTCACCAGAATTCCACAGATACCAAAATCATTCGATATTGCATCATTGCAAATCACCTGATATTTGAGGAATATTTTAGCGTAATGATCACAATAGACAATGACAATAAGAAAATTATAAAAAAGGCCCATTTAGCTGAAAAATGAGGGGACAGACAGTGAGAGCTTACGCTCTTCCCGACTCGACAGAGTTGGGGCGAATGCCCTCTAACTCGACAGTAGGAGCGAAAGTTCTCCCCCAACATCGACACAATGGGGAGAAGTCGCTGCCCGAAGACACAAATGATATATCAGGTTGGTCTCATAAATTCGTTTCCAAATTTTCTCTCTCTCGCTCAACAAAAACAAATTTCAATCACAAGTTTCAATCACAGACAAAACTGCTACAATGTTGACACAACCAATCGCACAAATATAAACAATACATGTCACACTTGTCACACACAACTACGTACAGACACATACAGTCTGCAACACCACTGAAAGAACAAAACTATATCAATTGTAAATTAATGTATATAAAGTTTGTTTCCTTTATCAATTTTGTCTTCTTCTTTTGTTACCTATGGAAACTACATTTCCGTAGTCTTATACATATAAATTGTGGGGACCCATAACTCGTATCTTCAACTCATCAACTACACAATCTCCAAACAAACGGGGTCCCTACAGGCTATCCCCCAGGTAAAAGCTGCCCCCTTGATTTAAAGGGGAAGGTCTGGGTTTATTTCCCAGTGCCTGAGGTGCCCCTTTGAGGGGGGGAGGGTAATGCCGACGGGATCAACGCATTTTTGCACCTACCATCCGAGAGCTTCGGCTCGTGGTTGGGCGCACATAAAAATGTCCTTGTGTCACGCCTGCATAAGTGGGATGCATGGAAAATACTTACCCTCATTCTTTTTTTGTTTTGTTTCTAACTTTGACAACTGTATTCGCGATGTCAGACGCACGAACCGAGCCACTAACCTATCGTGACAGATGATGAAGACAGGCAGAGCATTAATTATGTTGACATTTCTACATTTAACGACGGTAATTAGGTGTCGACTGTAACCCTGCTCAAGGCGGCTGTTGCAGATGAAAACAGATAATTAGTGACTAACTCGGGTGCCGTGTCAACGAAGGAAACGGTATCCTGACCGGTCGTTACTTTTCATTTGTTGTTTTTAGATCTTTAAAAAAAAATCTCTACCTCAGACTTTTTGTTTCTTTAGACTTGAGGAAATGCGTTGATAAAAATTGGCAGCTTGCACGAGCGAAAAGGAAAAAAAAGCAGGCTTTCTCCTTTCTTTCAGTCTCCTCCCCAATATATATATAATATATATATATATATATATATATATATATATATAATATATATATGAACGAAGGCATATATTAGGGTAACGAAGGCAATTTTCAAAACCAAGTTTGAAAATTGCATAGACGAGAATATGACATTTATCAAGCCCAGTTTTCGTTAGCCTAGCTTAGATATATATGCTCTGTCAATGATGTTGAGCATTGTTTACATAGGTGTATAGCAAATATATATATAATATATATATATATATATATATATATATTATATATTATATATATATATTATAGCTTACAGAATGTCTAGCCACACTGAAGAGACTTGATAAGTCGAAACACGTGTCTGTGGATGACCCTATATATATATATATATATATATATATATATATATCAATAACAACAGAGACAAAAGATCCGTTGAACAGGAACAACAGTCATTTGATAAAGGGTATCTAACGAACCCGAAAATTTATGATAACAAATAATAATTAAAAAATAAGTGAATCCAATACTCCATAACATCGAGTTCATTCATTTATTTTTAGATGCTTCGTAATAATTTAAAAAAAACAACATAATATATATATATATGTATATAGTTGGTATTAGAATTATTCGTCCCTATAGATAGATATAATGATACTCAGATATTTATGAATCAGTTGGAATATATATATATATATATATATATATATATATATATATATAGAGAGAGAGAGATGGATAGATAGATGACACGTACACACACACACACACATATTCCGAATACCTGATTTTGAAAATTAATTAGTTAATAATTAATGAATTTAGGCGGGCATATATGTTTAAATGTAAGGCTAAACAAATTGAGAAAATGTTTAGACTTACATTTGAACATATATGCCCGCCTAAATTCATTAATTATTAACTAATTAATTTTCAAAATTAGGTATGACTTCAATTAAGCACATATCCTCCAAAAATTGTCGACTAAAAAGGCCATATCAAAAATAAACACATTGTTTGTTTACTTACTTTCATATATATATATATATATATATATATATATATATATATATATATATATATATAAGATTTTTTTGGATGTTTGTTTATTTTTTAGAAGCATTGTCGATAATATTTATATTTTTGCTTGAAGGCAACTACAATGCGAATATCGCATAAATTCGATAATTATAGAAGATAATAATAATGACAAGTGAATCCCGCAAAGAATCACTCGGTGTGGTAGAATATCGTACAGACTGTTTCAACTTGTCATTATTATTATCTTCTATAATTATCGAATTTATGCGATATTCGCATTGTAGTTGCCTTCAAGCAAAAAAAAAAAAAAATATATATATTGATAGATGGATAAAGTTGATGTCAGAATTATTTCCTCTTATTGAATAATTGAATATTTTCTCTAAAAATTCGAATATTTGCCAGCGGTTACTGAATTTGCCATGGATAGTTTATTTATTATTCAGTTTTGAATAATTCGTATATCATTTATTTGATTTACTATATTCATAGCTTTTTCTAAAAATTGCTGCAGTCCAAAATTATTCGCCGCTTTATGGAAGTTCTGAAATAATGTTGCCCTATTTCTCTGAATGTTTGAGATGAGGCTTGAAGATTAGTATTATCTGCATTATTCGGACTATTGTCCCCATCTTCATTGTTATTTGTACAACGTTTCGGCCGATATGCCCTCCGGCCTTCTTCAGGTATTTCTTGTCGGACTCGGGAACCTTCTCGGACTCGGGCCACATGGCCGAATGGATAAGGCAATTAGGTTAAGACAGTTCTAAGTGACAGTTATCTCTGGTACCCGAGTTCAATCCTGAGTGAAAGCAGTTAGAAAAATAATTAATTAACACAACTCCTACCCCAGCTATGGTTAGCGGAATGAGAACAGGATAGCCCCGTGGACTAAATAAAGGGTTAGGTTCAAAATTCCGGGATGGCTCCCGAATACGACAAGAAAGTTCCCGAGTTCGAAAAGAATGTTCCCGAGTCCGAGAAGGTTCCCGAGTCCGACAAGAAATACCTGAAGAAGGCCGGAGGGTATATCGGCCTAAACGTTGTACAGATAACAATGAAGATGGGGATAATAGTCTGAATAACGCAGATAATACTAATATTGCCCTATAGCAATTGTAATTCTTTTCTTAATTTGATATTTAATACTAATACTAAGACAAAAATATTATAATACTATACCAAAATATTTAGGTAATTTTCACCTTTAGTGGTCCAAACTCCTAGCATAACATTGTGCGTGCGCATTATCTGAAATGAATTTAATTGTTTTTAAGAACACATTTTATGATATTTTTCTGTTAAAGCATGCAGTTGTATTGTTTTCGAAAAGTTTCTAAGATTTGTATATTTCGCACGGACACTTTCAAAATAACTACCGTCTTGATTCAAAGTGAAAGTCAGTTGGCTAAATTCCTAGCATAACTGTTATTAAGAACACATTTTATGATATTTTTGTGTTAAAGCATTCAGTTGTATTGTTTTCGAAAAAGTTTCTAAGATTTGTTTATTTCGCACGGATACTTTCACACTAGCTACCGGCTTGGTTCAAAGTCAAAGTCAAGGGAGGTTACTCTAATTGCATTATTTGCTAGGAACCTTGACCACTAAAGGTGAAAATTACCAATATTTAATATCTATATACACAATATACCTACGAGTGGTGGGTAAAAGGAATAAAAATGGGGCTTATTTAATAAGGGTAGATAAGATTACCATAAACGAAAGACCCGTTTTTATAGAGTTAAATCAAATCAAATTAAAATTGTTTATTTTCACTTATTAGACAATAAAAATTACTAAATATCATTAGTATAAAAAT
>CM042154.1:9325544-9385544 GCA_023376005.1 Doryteuthis pealeii | reverse complement strand
CAATTACCAGAGAACTCAAGACTGTAAACAGCGTACAGACGAGTAACGGCTTTATGCCAAACGGTGAAATTTTAATTAATGTCCCTCCTACAGTGCTCAATCATGGGGGGGTAATATATATATATATATATATATATTATATATATATATATATATATATATATATAAATGAATAAATAAATAAAATCCCTCAGGCTTTGAAAATTTAGAATTCCACAAAACTTCTCTCCGCGTCAAAATATGTTCGCATGAGATATGACGTCATTAACCGTTTATCTCGATCGAGTCTAAACGTGAATTAAAAAAAAAGTTATTTTTTCGAACATTTCAAAAATTCTCCGCTTTTTCCAACGAATTTTATTTCAAATAAAGATTTACTCTGATGAAGGTCGAATTTTCTTTGTGTGCGGAACGTTTCTACATTTTTTCTATCATTATTATTTCATTTCATTTGGTTATTTAAAAATAATAATAGTTTGAATAATGTACACATGGATAAACTCCTGACCGAAACACGTGTAAGTAAAATTGATTAGAATATCCTATCTTATCCATTCTATACTTTCTTTCCTTTATTCATTTTTTCAACATACCGTCGGATTCACTTCCAGTTTCACTTTTACACACGCCACACACACACACACCACACACACACACACACACACACACATATATATATATATATATATATATATATATATATAAGATAAATATATAAAGGTTTTACATATCTATTTATTAGGTGACAAAGGACAATCACAACCATATTGGTTTCATGCGATGCAATCATCAGGTGAAGATGTTTGCATCGCATGAAACCTATATGGTCGTGAATGTTCCTTTGTCACCTAATAAATAGATATGTAAAACCTTTATATATTTATTATATTATATTATATAACAGCTCTATTTTTATATTGAGCACTCTACCAATAATACTGCCTTTGGTACACCATTCCAGCAAAAGCTGAAACAGTGACCATCCCACACTATAATATATATATATATATATATATATATGAAATTTAACATTATGAAAAAAACATATGATGTTTGTTATGTAATTGCTGACAGTACTGTTTCGACCAAATCGATAAGTTGGTCTTCATCAAAGAGCGACATTTTCTATAAACTATAATGCTTCTGATTTTTAAAAAAATTAAAAATAAAATTTATTTTATTTTTAAAACAGAACATGCATTTTTTCAAAAAATTTCAGCGGTTGAACCCAGCGTTCGTTTCTGTAAACAGTCTTTTTTAACGGATATCTTCTCTTCCCATCTATGTCGCTCTTTGATGAAGACCAACTTATCGATTTGGTCGAAACAGTACTGTCAGCAATTACATAACAAACATCATATGTTTTTTCATAATGTTAAATTTCATACTGTCGGATTAATTTCCATCTATTTTTCATATATATATATATGCAAACAAATGATTATTATAGATAATGAAATGCAAATGTCAATGTGTCAGTACGTCACATTTTTTCAATTTTAGCCCTAGAAGTCGTTTCCCAACATATCATACCATTTTAGAATCAGACCGAACCCATTTCCTTGGACAATATCTGTTGTGCTACGAGCGCCTTCAAATTCTATCGTAGCAGAGATATCTCCTTATGTCAAGACACGTTGCAGATTATATCATTCTAAGAATCTGTAAATTTCTATGAGGGATATAACATTTCAGATTATCGATTATCGTATTCAATAATCCATTTAAATCCACTTTGATATTTATTATGAATTACAAAAATATACGATTCCCTCTAGCCTTTTTCAGTGTTAAATCGAATTCAAAGGTTGTCGTATTTTCGAAGCGTAGAACCGGCAAAATCAATAGTCAATAAAAATAGACGAATGATCGATTATTTTTCACCTCATAGAACCAGTCAAGCGTCTCTCATCGCTCAACCGGAACCGCCATCTTAAGTTCACCAAAAATAAAACCTTAAATGTCTACCGATTTTAAAACCTCCCACACACGACGCCTGTTGGAAGAAGTATCGAGAGTGAAGCTCTATTTTCCCAAGACAAAATCGTCTCAGGTAGCAACATGACCTTCTATACACTTGCCCTCAATATTATGGACTCTCTCGACGATTTTTGACGTATGAGGGTTCACACACACAATGAACACCCACACAGTGATTTGTTTTATAGTGGTGAAGGCTTGTGTTGGACCATTCCACACTTTTTGGCACAGTCGAGAGGAAAGAATTGGTGCATCAAGGGTTGCCACAAACCCAATCAACGACCGACCTCAGGAATTTTGAATTCAGAGTTATCCCTCTCCTAGACTGGTTACCTACCCAAGGCTGAAGAGCACAGTCTGCCCTACTATTTTACCCATAGCTGGAGGGAGAATATATGGATTCATACCTTTCCCAAGGGTATTAGCGCTATGTGAAATTCCAACAGCTTCGTCTAGGAATTGAACTCGAATCGACGAGACCATTTTCCGCGACTCTAACCACTAGCTCACGCACCTCCACAATATAGTATAGAAAAATGTATAGAAAATACCTAATTGGTAGATAAAATTCATTTGAAATATTAAGGGACTAATTCTAAGATTTATAATTCATATTTTTAGTTTCTGCACAGTTTTTATTATTATTAATTATTATTATTAATTATTATTATTATTATTATAAATCTCCTCGGGTGTCCAGGACTGTTCTGAGTATTCTGGCACAGATTTATTTAATAAAAAAAATAAATGCATACATAAACAAACAAATAAATAAATAAAATAAAACACTTTATTTAATAAACAAAAATTTATACATACATAAACAAATAAATAATTAAAATAAAACACTTTATTTAATAAAAAAATATTTACATAAATAAAGAAGCTGGACCTTTAGAATACAGCGACCGCACTTCTGCAACGGGCTACCTGTTGGCCATGTGTGGTGACCCATGATGCTTAAGGATGGAACTCTGGTGGCTGAGCATATCGGCTGGTTCAATCAACCCTATTGCTCTTATGGCAATTTCCCCCAACCATTTTTTATCATACATATGCTAGAAAGCGGTGGCTGAGGATCTTGGTGTACTGGGTATGACTTTAAACTGATGGTGAGGTTCCAGTTCTGGGGAATGTAGAACACTCCTTCATCAACATAACTATTCAGTTACCAAAGGTGTTTCGACATTACTTATGTTAGACATGTATTTACCTCATATCCCACTTAAGCGGGTATGACACAAGGTCGTTCAAGGTGGGACCACGCACAAACCGAAGCTAATGGGATAGCAGGCACAACAAATTCGTGGATCCTGTCCTTATGGCAACCCCAACCCTTTTTATCATATGGAGACCCGCAGCCACCGCCTTCTAGCACCCATATGATAAAAAGGGGTTGGGGCTTGCCATAAGGGCAATAGGGTTGTGGCAATCATATAGGTGCTAGGGCTTGACTTGACCAGCTGATTGATCGGAGGGAGCCTTTCCGACCGCCCGTCTAGCCTAAGATAGGGCCACAGTGGAGTATTGCAAGTCATGAACTGCTCATCCACCTGGGCTCCATCCATAAGCATCACGGGTCGCCACAGGTGGCCCCATTGGGGGAGTCTTACCCCTGTGCAGAGGTGCAGTCGGTGCATTCTAACTCCCCAGCCGACAGGGCGGAAATTAGTATGAGTCTATTAGTTGAAACGGAGCTTCGCCTTGCTGTTCAAGAATTCGTCTATATTGGTTCTTTTTAACTTTCAAGCGTTCTACAATTGGGAATCGTCTTCGCAGTCTTTTATTATTTTGATTCGAAAAAAATGGTCTCTACATTTCCACGGCCATAAATTGGCATCTTTGTTCCAAACGTCTGTTTAAATTAAAGCATATTTTTTTTATTGCCTTGTAATTTCGATTCAGTGACTCGGTCAGAGACGACATAGATGTCGCAAGAAGTGAGATCTGAAGAAAGCGAAGATACAATCTACAACTTGACAAATGGATAATGATTTTAATAAGCATCCAACAGACAATTTATATATATTTTCTTTCTAACACATCACTTCATTATAGCGATTTGTTTTCTTTCAGTTGTATCAATTCTTTCGTTCTTTCTTTCTTTCGTTCTTTCCGATCTATCTATCTATCTATCTATCTATCTGGTCTGACAATGTTTTTGTATAAGTAACTCGTATTGCCATTATATATTTTCTTTTTAACACATCGCTTCATTATAGCGATTTTAGTTGTATTAATTCTTTCTTTCTTTCTTTCTTTCTTTTCTTTCCTTTTTTCTTTCTTTCTTTCTTTCTTTCTTTTTTCTTTCTTTCTTTCTTTCCGATCTATCTATCTATCTATCTATCTATCTATCTATTTTCTTTCTAACACATCTCTTCATTATATCGATTTGTTTTCTTTAGTTCTATTAGTTCTTTCTTTCTTTCTTTCTTTCTTTCTTTCTTTCTTTCTTTCTTTTCTTTCACTCTCTTTTCTACGTATGTTCAGTTATCCCTCTTTTATCTTTTCCTCACTCATGTAATTATTCTTCTTTCTTTCTTTCTTTCTTTCTTTCTTTCTTTCTTTCTCTTTCTCTTTCCTTTTTTCTTCTTTCTTTCTTTTTTCTTTCTTTCTTTCTTTCCGATCTATCTATCTATCTATCTATCTATCTATCTATTTTCTTTCTAACACATCGCTTCATTATAGCGATTTGTTTTCTTTCAGTTCTATTAGTTCTGTCTGTCTTTCTTTCTTTCTTTTTCTTTCTTTCTTTCTTTCTATCACACTCTTTTATCTATCTCCTTATTGATGTTAGTCTTCTCTTTCGTTCTTTCTTTCTTTCTTTCTTTCTTTCTTTCTTTCTTTCCGATCCATCCATCAATCTATCTATCTGGTCTGACAATGTTTTTGTATCAGTAACTCGTATTGTCATTTTATTCCTTACACAAAAGCTCTATCGTTCTTTCCTCCTTCCTTTCTTTCTCTTTCATCCTTTCTTTATTTTTTCATCTTTTCTCTTTCTTTCTTTTTATGAAAAATCCCGATCACTCTATCTCCCTATTTATTACTGATTGGTGATTTCATTCTTTCTTTCTTTCTTTCCATCTTTCTTTCTTTCTTTTTTTCTTTCCTTCTTTCTTTCTTTCTTCTTTCCATTCCCTCTTTCTTTCTTTCTTACCCTCTTTCTTTTTTTCTTTCTTTCTTTCCTTCTTTCCCTCTTTCTTTCTTTATTTACCCCTTTCTTTCTTTCCATCTTTTTTTCTTTCTTTCTTTCTTTCTTTCATTCTTTCTTTCCCTCTTTCTTTATTTATTTCCCACTTTCTTCTTTCTTTCTTTCTTTCTTTCTTTCTTTCTTTCTTTCTTACCCTCTTTCCTTCTTTCTTTCTTTCCCACTTTCTTTCTTTCTTCTTTCTTTCTTTCTTTCTTTCTTTCTTTCTACCCTCTTTCCTTCTTTCTTTCTTTCTTTCCCACTTTCTTTCTTTCTTTTTTTTCTTTCTTCTTTCTTTCTTCTTTCTTTCCCTCTTTCTTTCTTTATTTACCCCTTTCTTTCTTTCCATCTTTCTTTCTTTCTTTCTTTCTTTCCCTCTTTCTTTCTTTATTTTTATCAAACATTCATATCATTCTACCCATTAATGACTGATGATTTATTTATTTCCTTCTTTCTTTTTTTGTTGTTCCATTTTTTCTTTTAATATTTGTCTTTCATATATATATATATATATATATAATATATATATATATATATATATATATATATATTAAGTCTCTGCGTCTGTCTGTAATTGAATTATTGTGAATACGAGGTATTTTAACATTTTCAATGTAAGTAAAATTGGTTTTGAATCGGAACCGATTTATTGGTTATATATATATATATATATATATATATATATATATACTTTAAACATACGCTCATTTCTTTTTGGGCGCCGGTGGTTGTCTTCAGTGATGTTTTTATGCAAAGTTCATTGGGATGTTTCGGTCTTACAACATCATACATCCCTCGCATTGCAGACCCCACCAGAGGCGATCTAACTCTGGTGCAACCACCTTTTCTTAACCGCTAAAAAGACATGATGGGGAAAATCTTTTTTTTATATACTGGACGGTTGTTGACCTCATCCCAATCAAATACAAAGCACCGCGCTTCCGATTGGTTGTTAGAACCAGCCAATCAGACGCGCGGAACTCCATATTTAAATGGGATACGTAGCCAAAAACACTTTTTTCTTTTGTACGGAATACTAAGCTTGTAACGAGGTAAGTCAAACATTTTCTTTAGTCATGCTAAAAGAGGAATTACTTTAATGATTTTTCTGTATCTAAGTACCATTTTTGTTCATTTTTTTTAAATTTATTTATGAGCCCCCCCTTTTTTTTCTCTTTTTTTAAATTTTTTTTTTTATTTTTATTTTTTTTATTTTTTTTTTTTTTTTTTATTTTACATAATTACAATTGTGTACGTATTGCATCAAACGGCCGTGACTTTTAATTTTATTTTACTTATAATTTTTCTATTTACATGGTGATATTTGCTTTGTAATTTGCTTTGTCCCCCCCCCCACGTTACAACGTGTTAAAGATTAAATACTAATTTTAAAATATATAAACTTACATTCTATTTAAACACAAATATATATATATACATTTACGTTTACTAAAATTTAGATTAACATGTTTCAACTATTGATTAAATATAAAATAAAACAATTCGTTTATCCCCACACGCACCTAACGACGTGTCGAAGATTATTTACTAATCACAAAAAAAAAAAAAAAATTAAAAAAAGTAAAATTTAAAAGGAAGACTTTCTATATATATATATGTATGTGTGTGTGTGTGTGTGTGTGTGTGTTTATATATATCCGTGTGTATGTGTGTGCTTCGGTGTGTCCATTCAAACATGATGAGAACTTCAGTAATATATATATATATATATATATATATATATATATATATATATATATATATATATATATAGAGAGAGAGAGAGAGAGAGAGAGATAATATGTTAAGTTTGTGTCAAATTGTATTCTATTTTGTATTCTATTGTGTATTCTGAATACTATTTTATACATTTTCCATTCTTCATAATATTATCAATCAGGATGATTGTATATATACTACACTCCTTGACGTCAGGAATAATAATAATAATAATAATAATAATAATAATAATAATAATAATAATAATAATAATAATAATATGTAGTTGGTGCACTTGGAACAGTCCCAAAAGGATTAGAAAAGGGTTTGGAAAGTTTGGATATCAAAGGAAGGATTGAAACCATTCAGAACACTGCACTGCTGCAATCTGCCAGAATACTCAGAAGAGTCCTGGAGACCTGAGGAGACTTGCTGTCACTCAGACTCCAGTGAAAGGCCATCAGCTAACACTGGTGTGAAAACTCAAAAGGAGTGAATAATAATAATAATAATAATAATAATAATAATAATAATAATAATAATAATAATAATAATAAGGGTTTGGAAAGTATGGAAGTCTGAGGAAGGATTGATACCATCCAGAATACTGCATTGCTGCAATCTGCCAGAATACTCAGAAGAGTCCTGGAGACCTGAGGAGACTTGCTGTCACTCAGACTCCAGTGAAAGACAATCAGCTAATGCTAATATGAAAACTCAAAAGGAGAAAATAATAATAATAATAATAATAATAATAATAATAATAATAATAAGACCCAAAAAGCAAAGAAGCAAAACAAGAAACCAAATAAATACATAGAATTGTCTGTAATCACTAGCATCCGTCACTCTAGGTCTTAAATAAAGACTCAGTGAAAGAAAGTATTTATGTCTGTCTGTGACTGAAACTATATCACTACTCAAGTCACAATTCCCTTAATTATTTACGTCACATTCTCCACGATATTATTTTTATTCAAACCTCAGATTATTTATAAAACTGTCTTACATTATTAATACTGTTTCTCTTATCAATGTACTAATAACATGCAATTGTATTTATATATACAACAAAATAGCGGTTTACAGTGTCAACGGGAAGGCTAATTTGCATATTGATATTAAAATTTTGATGTTAATAAATATGTGCTCAGTATTAGTGATTTCTAATTATTTGATTTTATCTTAATGAATAGGAGCAAAAATCTCGGGTATAAATCTTAAAAGAAATCCATTAACAAGAAGAATAACTATGATTTTATGTTTTACTTCCTATTTTAACTAAATAGTTAAATTAGAAAAATTTAGCAAGGAAAGACGGGAGTGATGGAAGAGTAAGTTTCAGTTGTTCTATTTCTTGATTATACCCCTCGGTTTCAAATCTTTTTATCTGCATTCTTATTTAGTTTCATTAGCCTTTCTAATTTAATATAATATTTTATTACATTAAAACTTAAATACTTGCACTCTGAGGGTGCATATATTTACAATTAATAATATTTATATTAATAATAATAATAAATAATAATAATAATAATAATAATAATAATAAAAGATTGAGACCATCCAGAATACTGCACTGCTGCAATCTGCCAGAATACTCAGAAGAGTCCTGGAGACCTGAGGAGACTTGCTGTCACTCAGCCTCCAGTGAAATACAATCAGCTAATGCTGATGTGAAAACTCAAAGAGAGCAACTAATAATAATAATGATATCTAGCAGGACCTGTGAAATTACCACAGTATGATATGTTGGTCAAAGTGATAGCAATTATAATTGGTGCACTAGGAACAGTCCCAAAATGTTTGGAAAAAAGACTAGAAATCAGAGGAAGGTGTGAGACCATTCAGACTACTACATTTTTGCAATCTGCCAGAATACTCAGAAGAGTCCTGGAGACCTGAGGAGACTTGTTTTCAGCAGGGCAGATCTCGTATTGATCAACAAAAAAAGAAAAAGAAAAAGAAAAAAAGAAAAAGAGAACTTGTCAACTGGTAGACTTTGCAGTTCCTGCAGATCACAGGGTGAAGATGAAAGAAAACAAAAAGATGAAGGAAAGTGAGACCTGAGGAGACTTTTCAAATACCATCAGCTAATGCTGTTGTGTAAAAACTCACATAATAATAATAATAATAATAATAATAATAATAATAATAATAATAATAATAATAGGAAGAAGAAGAAGAAGAAGAAGAAGAAGAAGAAGAAGAAGAAGAAGAAGAAGAAGAAGAAGAAGGAGATTAAAAAGAAGAGATGAGAACGAAGGAATCGGTAGTAGATGTAATAAAAGAGGAATTTTTATCAAGTTTGGGCTTACCGGAATTAATGAAAGCCGATAGGGGAAAGTTGGCCACACTTATTACAAAATCAATTTGCTATGAAATTCGAAAAGTGCTCCATCGAATATTGGCCAAACGACAAATGTAAAACTTTAAATTGACGTTTGTTGTTGTTGTTGTTGTTGTTGTTTTTCATGAAATTTTTTTTACTGTGATCTATTCAGTCGAGCTCGACGACCGATTCCCTTTTTCTTGCGTTGTCATTGTGCAGAATCTATCGATCTTTATATGTCTATCTATCAATCGAAATTCGGATTTAGAACTCTCAATCTTATCCTACTCACATCTCTGCCTGCGCACTTTAAAAATATCTGTCTAGTTTCATTTTGTCATATATTTCATATTAGATATAAATACGTTTGCGAGGAAGATTATATTAATGATATTTTCATTGTATCAAATCAAAATCATTTTCCTCATGAGGCGACGAGCATATATATATATATATATATATATATATATATATATATATATATATATATATATTATTATAGCGCTAATACCCTTGGAAAAAGTATGAATCCATATATTCTCCCTCCAGCTATGGGTTAAATAGTAGGGCAGACTGGGCCATTCAGCCTTGGGTAGGTAACCAGTCTAGAAGAGGGATAACTCTGAATTCAAAATTCCCTCCAGCTATAGGTTAAATAGTAGGGCAGACTTGGCCCTTCAGCCTTGGGTAGGTAACCAGTCTAGGAGAGGGATAACTCTGAATTAAAAAATCCTAAGTTCGGTCGTTGATTGGGTTTGTGGCAACCCTTGATGCACCAATTCTTTCCTATCGACTGTGCCAAAAAGTGTGAATGGTCCAACACAAGCCTTTACCACTATAAACAAATCACTTTGTGGGTGTTCATTGTGTGTGTGAACCTCCATGCGTCGAAAATCGACTAGAGAGTCCATAATTTTATATATTAATAACTAGCAGCGGCTACCCGGTGTCGCCTGGGTAGATGTGGATTTTTTTTAAGTTAGTCTCGCAGATCCATTATTACTGAATCGTGAGTTGAATCTTCGTCGAATGCCCATTTAAATCCATATGTAAAAGAAATAGACCTTGCATGATTGAGGCTATGATCGACGCTAATGGAGGTTATTTTCAATGAAACTTGTTGAGAGTAGTGTAATTTCCGTGCATGTTGAATTTCTTTACAATCCATTAACTTTTGTCGCTACCAAGCACTGACTATATATATATATATATATATATATATATATATATATATATATATATATATATATATATATATAATTTTACGTTTTAAAAATGAATGGCTTTAAGCCATGCGTTTTTAAAAACGTATATTTAGCACTTTATATTGAGCACTTTTAAATCGTTTTTTTTAATCCAGAAGTATATATATATATATATATATATATATATATATATATATATATATATATATTAAAAATATATATTAAAAAATATGCTGACAGGGGCTTTTGCTTGTATCACTTGCTGTTATATACTGTATCAATTGACAGCGCTGGTGGGTAGTACACTGGATAAATACCAACACAGGTATACAGAGAAAGCTGGACTTTTATTTTCTTTCCTCGGTTGGCGTGGATGAAAAGCAGGTGCGAGTCGTGATAGCGCCGGCTTGAATCAGTGGTGAGATGAACCGTAGTTATAACAAATCTCCTCTTCCGAGAGTCGACGAGAGTGACTGAACTCAGCGGCTACCAAATCTCAACTGCTGAACTCTCGGTCAAACCGTCACTTTTTCAATTTTTACCCAGCATGCTCTGGTCTATTCAAATTACACCGGAACTGTAGGACGTGACCTGCAATCCTAGATTTGTCACCAGTCAATAGGAAGTCTTTTGATATCCTTCTATTGTTGTTTTTCCGGAAAGTTTGTTTGAGCCGGTCAAGCAGCAAGCCTTAGATGTTTATCACTTTTCTTCTTTCTTCTATCCAGACTTCTGTCTGGAACATCCTTTGTTTCTCAATTCCTTTGTCTTTTTGAATTTTTTTTTCGCGCCAAAAGAATTGAAACAATAGTTAATCTGCAACATTGCTTACACTAAATAAATCACTTCCTGAACACCCAAGCCATCTTTTGTTTTGTCAGTGAACCAACCCGGTACTTGATTCTTTAGCAATAGGGAACCTATTCATGTTAGGAACCTTTATCTACACATTTTCCAAACTCAAGGCATTCAAAACATCCATCATCTTTTATCCACATAAATCCTTTTTTCTTCTTGAATAATTTCATTGTCCTGAAGAAGGTTTTTCTTTGTAAATCGAAACGTTACAACATCGACTAATAAATTTCCATCCATTGTAACATCCCGCGTTTGTTCTACATTTTCTCCATATATATATATTAATTATTAATGTGTATGGTTGGTACTAGTATACTAGAAAACGTAATAGTAATCCAACGTACAGTGTTATTAGAAGAGTGCTCAATATCTGTGATAGAGCGTTGATAGTTCAATGAGAAATCAAAACAAATAAAAGTTTTTGCTTTTATTTATTTAATTACGGGAACGGTATTACAACCAGCGGTTTCTTGCTGAAAGCATTCATCGGGTAAGACGAAAAGTTCATTTAAAAAGTTTTTTTAAAGGAACTTTTCGTCTTACCCGATGAATGCTTTCAGCAAGAAACCGCTGGTTGTAATACCGTTCCCGTAATTAAATAAATAAAAGCAAAAAACTTTTATTTGTTTTGATTTCTCATTGAACTATATATATATATATATATATATATATATATATATATATATATATATATATATACCTGTTCATATTTATCTATCTGTCTATCTATCTATCTCATCCTCTTCATATGTATGTATGTATTTCAGCCTTTTCCTATCTCTCTATCTCTATCAATCAGTCTAGTCATCTATCTATCTATCTCTCTCTGTCTAGTACTCTCTCTCTCTCTCTCTCTAGTAATCTATCTATCTATCTCAGTCTTGTCATCATTCTATCTATCTATCTATCTCTGTCTAGTAATCTCCTTCACTCTCTCTCTCACACTCTCTAGTAATCTATCTCACTGTCTAGTAAGCTCTCTTCCCCCTCTCTCTCTAATAATCTATCTATCTATCTCTGTCTAGTAATCTCTCTCTCTCTACCCACCGTCTCTCTCTATATCTATCTAGTAATCTATCTATCTCAGTCTAGTTATCTATCTATCTATCTATCTCAGTCGAATAATCATTCTATCTATCTATCTATCTATCTATCTATGTCTAGTAATCTCTCTCTCTTACTCTCTAGTAATCTATCTCTCTGTCTAGTAATCTCTCTCTCTCTCTTTCTCTCTCTCTGTCTGTCTCTCTCTCTAGTAATCTATATATCTATCTGTCTAGTTATCTATCTATCTATCTATCTATCTATCTCTCAGTCTAGTAATCATTCTATCTATATATATATCTATCTATGTCTAGTAATATCTCGTTCTCACACTCTCTAGTAATCTATCTCTGTCTAGTAATCTCCCTCTCTCTCTCTCTATCTATCTATCTATCTATCTATCTTTCTCTCAGTCTAGTAATCATTCTATCTATCTATCTTCTCTCTCAGTCTAGTAATCATTCTATCTATCTATCTTTCTCTCAGTCTAGTAATCATTCTATCTATCTATCTATCTATCTATCTATATATCTCTCAGCCTAGTGACTCTATCTATCTATAGTATCTATCTATGTCTAGTATATCTCGCTCTTCTACTCTCTTCTCTCTCTCTCTCCCCCTCTCTCTATCTATCTCTATCTATCTATCTATCTATCTCAGTCTAGTCACTCTATGTATCTATCTATCTATCTATATCTAATCTTATCTAATCTTCTATCCCTCATCTTGTCTAATTCTATCTATCTATCTATCTATCTATCTATCTATCTCTGTCTAGTAATCTCTCTCTCTCTCTACCCCCTCTCTCTATCTATCTAGTAATCTATCTCAGTCTAGTCATCTATCTATCTATCTATCTATCTATCTCTCTCTCAGTCTAGTAATCATTCTATCTATCTATATATCTATCTATGTCTAGTAATATCTCGCTCTCTCACTCTCTAGTAATCTATCTATCTATCTATCTCTGTATAGTAATCTCTCTCTCTCTACCCCTCTAACTATCTCTATCTATCTAGTAATCTATCTCTCTCAGTCTAGTCATCTATCTATCTATCTATCTATTTATCTATCTATCTATCTTTCTCTCAGTTCTAGTAATCATTCTATCTATCTATCTATCTCTGTCTCGTAATCCCTCTCTCTCTCTCCCACACTCTCTCGTAATCTATCTCTCTGTCTAGTAATCTCCCCCAACCCTCTCTCTCCCCCTCCTCTCTCTCTCTCTTAGTAATCTATCTATCTATCTCAGTCTAATTATCTATCTATCTATCTATCTATCTATCTCTCAGTCTAATAATCATTCAATCTATCTATATATCTATCTATGTCTAGTAATATCTCGCTCTCTAAAAATCTATCTATCTATCTCTGGCTAGTAATCTCTCTCTCTACCCCCTCTCTATCTATCTATCTAGTAATCTATCTATCTCAGTCTAGTCATCTATCTATCTATCTTTGTTTCTCTCAGTCTAGTCATCTATCTATCTAACTATCTATCTATCTTTCTCTCAGTCTAGTAATCATTCTATCTATCTATCCATCTTCCTCTCAGTCTAGTAATCATTCTATCTATCTATCTATCTATCTATCTATCTATCTATCTTTCTCTCAGTCTAATCATTCTATCTATCTATCTATCTATTATCTATCTATCTATCTATCATCTTTCTCTCAGTCTTGTAATCATTCTATCTATCTATCTATCTATCTATCTATCTCTAGTCTAGTAATCATTCTATCTATCTATCTATCTATCTATCTATCTATCTATCTCTTTCTCTCAGTCTAGTAATCATTCTATCTATCTATCTATCTATCTATCTATCTATCTATCTATCTATCTCTCAGTCTAGTAATCATTCTATCTATCTATCCATCTTCCTCTCAGTCTAGTAATTCATTCTATCTATCTATCTATCTATCTATCTATCTATCTTTCTCTCAGTCTAGTAATCATTCTATCTATCTATCCATCTTCCTCTCAGTCTAGTAATCTATCTATCTATCTATCTATCTATCTATCTATCTATCTATCTATCTATCTATCCATCTTTCTCTCAGTCTTGTAATCATTCTATCTATCTATCTATCTATCTATCTATCTATATATCTATCTATCTCTCTTTCTCTCAGTCTAGTAATCATTCTATCTATCTATCTATCTATCTATCTATCTATCTATCTATCTATCTTTCTCTCAGTCTAGTAATCATTCTATCTATCTATCCATCTTCCTCTCATCTATATCATCTATCTATCTATCTATCTATCTATCTATCTATCTATCTATCTATCTATCTCTCAGTCTTGTAATCATTCTATCTATCTATCTATCTATCTATCTATCTCTCAGTCTAGTAATCATTCTATCTATCTATCTATCTATTTATCTATCTATCTATCTTTCTCTCAGTCTAGTAATCATTCTATCTATCTATCTATCTATCTATCTATCTATCTTCCCTCAGTCTAGAAATCATTCTATCTATCTATCTATCTATCTATCTCTCAGTCTAGTAATCATTCTATCTATCTATCTATTTATCTATTTATCTATCTTTCTCTCAGTCTAGTAATCATTCTATCTATCTATCAATCTATCTACCTTGAAGTCTATCAGTTTTATGAATAATACAATCTATAAAGTCTTTTCTTTCTGGTACCGAGTCATTCGGAATGCGTCTGTCATAATTAACCTTTTATTTTTCATCATTTCTGTCTTTTTTCTTTTTACTTGACGTCCTCACTCACCTAAAAAAAACCCTTTATTCTTTAATTTTTACCAAAAGAGACATTTAGATCAACACATTCACCACTTTAAAAAACTTAACAAGACAAACAAAAATGCCATTCGCTTCTGAAAAAAGTGTCATTAATAAAATTTATGTCCTCGTAGAAAAAGAGATAGTCAAAGGTTAAAACCAAAGGAAAGCTCTGAAATAATTAATTACTTCAATCAAGTCGGTCGCCATTCACCAAAGAAAGATTTATTTCTTCGTCGTATTTCGTTCTTCGTGGAAAATTAAAACAAAATAACTTCCTACTAAATACAGTATTTATAGGTTGTTCTCACCGTCAAGCGCTGACAAGCTAACACATCTCCCATACTGTTGATAATGGTTCGAACTCGGAGCGAATAATTGACGTTCTTCTGTGGACACGTACACATGGACACACAAGAGTGGGTCGATCAGCAAAGACTAACATTGATACATTGATGACTTCTGTATGGATACTGGATGTCGTGAGGACGACGTTCTTCTGTGGACACGTACACATGGACACACAAAAGTAGGTCGACCAGCAAAGACTAACATTGATACATTGATGACTTCTGTATGGATACTGGATGTCGTGAGGACGACGCTTCTGTGGACACCTAAACATGGACACACAAGAGTGGGTCGACTAGCAAAGACTAACATTGATACATTGATGACTTCTGTATGGATACTGGATGTCGTGAGGAGGACGTTCTTCTGTGGACACCTAAACATGGACACACAAGAGTGGGTCGATCAGCAAAGACTAACATTGATACATTGATGACTTCTGTATGGATACTGGATGTCGTGAGGAGGACGTTCTTCTGTGGACACCTAAACATGGACACACAAGAGTGGGTCGATCAGATAAGACTAACATTGATACATTGATGACTTCTGTATGGATACTGGATGTCGTGAGGAGGACGTTCTTCTGTGGACACCTAAACATGGACACACAAGAGTGGGTCGATCAGCAAAGACTAACATTGATACATTGATGACTTCTGTATGGATACTGGATGTCTGTGACGTTCTTCTGTGGGACACACCTAAACATGGACACACAAGAGTGGTCGATCAGAAAGACTAACATTGATACATTGATGACTTCTGTATGGATACTGGATGTCGTGAGGAGGACGTTCTTCTGTGGACACCTAAACATGGACACACAAGAGTGGGTCGACTAGCAAAGACTAACATTGATACATTGATGACTTCTGTATGGATACTGGATGTCGTGAGGAGGACGTTCTTTCTGTGGACACCTAAACATGGACACACAAGAGTGGGTCGATCAGCAAAGACTAACATTGATACATTGATGACTTCTGTATGGATACTGGATGTCGTGAGGAGGACGTTCTTCTGTGGACACCTAAACATGGACACACAAGAGTGGGTCGATCAGCAAAGACTAACATTGATACATTGATGACTTCTGTATGGATACTGGATGTCGTGAGGAGGACGTTCTTCTGTGGACACCTAAACATGGACACACAAGAGTGGGTCGATCAGCAAAGACTAACATTGATACATTGATGACTTCTGTATGGATACTGGATGTCGTGAGGAGGACGTCTTCTTTGCACACTTACACATGGACACACAAGAGTGGGTCGACCAGCAAAAACATTGATATATTGATGACTTCTGTATGGATACTGGATGTCGTGAGGAGGACGTTCTTCTGTGGACACCTAAACATGGACACACAAGAGTGCGATCAGCAAAGACTAACATTGATACATTGATGACTTCTGTATGGATACTAGATGTCGTGAGGAGGATTCTTCTTTGCACACTTACACATGGACACACAGAGTGGTTTCGACCAGCAAAAACATTGATATATTGATGTGTTCTGTGTAGATACCGGATGTCGTAAGGAGGACAAGCCAGAAGGGATGACCAATTGGTATGGGGAGAGAGAGAGAGAGAGAGAGAGAGAGAGAGAGAGAGAGAGAGAGAGAGAGAACCTTTTTCCCTAACCATTAGTAGTCCCATCTATCTTATTCTCAAGGCGCCTCTTTAGGGTCCAAGTGGTGCAGCCATACAGCAGCCCTGATACAATCACCGATTGGAGGAATTGTCGTTTTATCTTGTCAGTGAGTGAATAAGATAGACGGGAGCGGCACAAGAATGCTTCCTGTGGTCTTGAACAAGTCGTGAAAACAGCATCCTACAAGGAAGCAGCCGTATGGCCACTTGCCGCCTATCTCACAAACCATCCGAGTGAGAAGGACAAGACATGCTGGTGGAGCAAGGACGAACTCATAAGCGATGTTCTCCGGAGGAAGACAGCACATGGACATGCTAACGTGGGCCGCCCAGGAAGGACCTACATTGACCAACTCTGCACGGATACTGGATGCTGCGCAGAAGACCTCCCTGGCGCAATGAATGATAGAGAAGGTTTGCAAGAGATTGTCATGGATATCCGTGCTAATTGCGCGACATGATGATGATGATGATGATGATGATGATGATGATTATTATTAGTAGTAGTAGTCCCAGTTTCAGATATAAGACAGAAAATAATTTTGTGATAATGATAAGTGAATGCAGCAAATTGGCACACAAGACGCATAAGACCAAGCATGACTTGGTAAGGAATGTGATCCACTGGAAATTGTGCATAATTTCATTTATTTTATTTTATTTATTTTTTTATTTGCTGCCATCACACACACACACACACGCACGCACACACACACACAATATATATATATATATAGAAAATTCTCAATTATTAATATAGATCTTATGGCTCTACATATAACTTTTGGCTGTCTACAGAGTACAGATAAACACACTGTTCCCAATTATTTATATTGATCTAATAGCTATATTCCAAACTGTTTGGGTTTCAATTGAGGACAGACAAACAAACTCTTCCCAATCATTAATATAGGTTTAGAAAATATGCCTCACGGTTTGACTGTCTATAAAACATAGAAAAACAAACACTTTTCAATTATTAATATAGATTTTAAAGTTCCATATCGGATAATTGCTGGTTACGAGAATCTATTCAAAAACCTTATTTGTCTGGATATGACCATTCTATAAGTGTCAGTGAGCCATGTTGTTGGCATCCTTCCGTCTGCAAAAGACAATGGAGTAGTGTCCAAATTCTTTTCTTTGTGCTTAATTTTATGGGAGTTTGTAATTCACATATACAAGGCAATACCAGCTCACCATAATATAATATAATCAGTTTTGCATGGAAATGATTCAAATGTTGAATTATTAGGAAAAGTTTTTATTTATTTTATTGATACTAATTTGATCATACACACAAATGCTATAGGCACAGACAAGATTCTCTCCGAGAGAATTTGATACACAATATTTTCTTGGATATCAAACGAGTCCAGAATAAAAAAACAATAACATTTTTCTAACAACTTTAATTAACAAGAAGAAAGTTTGCTGTTGCATCGGATCACAGAGTGAAAAGAAAGGAACGAGACAACTAGATGAATATATGGACCTTGACGGAGAGTAGAAAACAGTGGTGCAACATTAAGATGACAGTGATACCAAATAATAATTACTGCACTTGGTATAATTCCAAAGAACCTGGGACTTATATTAAGCCATGTTGAAAGCACCGGTTCCAACTAGATTATCGAAGTTAAACAGCGATGAGTCTGTTTAATACTTAGATGAGTGACCATTTAAGTAACAGCGGGTTCTGTAAGCAACGTGATATCAAAATGACTTGATTCGGTAGGAGAAAAAAAGGGGGAGATTTTACCTTTTAAATTTAAAACTACTTTGGATGATTGAGCTGAATAATTCCCAAGAATTGATTCCAATGAATCGGCTATTATAATTTTATCGCTTCGGGCTATTTCGTCTTGAATGATTCCAAGGGAAGTGAGTAATTAAATCGAGAGAAAGATCGATGTACACCTGACCCTCTTTCTGATTACAACCTTTTCACCCTCCTGACCTCTCCTGACCTCTCTCTGGTGCCAGTTAGTCAACGAAGATTATTGGGAAAACACAGAGAGCAAGGTACGAATATACACTAATACCATAACCACCATAACCTCATTTCATTCACAATGGCGACGATATGTGAATATATATATATATATATATATATATATATATATATATGAGGATAAGTAAACAAACAAATGTGTTTATTTTTATATGGCTTTTTAAGCCGACAATTTTTGGAGGAAATGTGCTTAATTGAAGTCATACCTTATTTTGAAAATTAATTAGTTGATAATTAATAAATTTAGGCGGGCATATATGTTCAAATGTAAGGCTAAACAAATCGAGAAAATGTGAATCCCTGAATACAATGAAGATGAGGACAATAGTCCGAATAACGCAGATAATACTAATCATCAAGCCTCATCTCAAACATTCAGAGAAATAGTAATTAAATATTACCACTATTGTTCTTCTACGAGGATGGTTTTGGCATTAAATTGCACGAAGCCACATGCAATATGCAGTTAAAAAATCCACAGAAAACAAACAAACCGGTGTAACGATGTTGAAAAAGCAGAAAAGTTGCTCTATATGTGTTATAATGCTCCAGTAATAGTTATGTATATTTTGTAAGGAAGCGCGTGGTGTAATGGTTAAAGTAATGGGAAATGGACTCGTCGCCCCGAGTTCAAGTCCTGGATGTGGTAATTGCATTTCACTTAGCGCTAATACCCTTGGGAAAGGTATGAATCCTACTCTCCCTCCACCTATGGGTAAATAGTAGGGCAGACTGGACTCTTTAACCTCTTATATGTGTTATGATGCTCCTGGGTGTTGGTGTAGAAATAAAACGGGGACATTATTTCCAGAGCCTTCCTCGTATTCAGAGATGAAACATCAATAAGACGGTGGGTGGGGGTGTTAGTTTTGCTGAAATTAGGGAATATTTCACAAGTCTTAAACGGCTTTCTGGGTGATGGGTCCTCTATGAAATGCAAGGACCCCATTAAGTCGGTGCAATTTTATTTTAATTGCAGCTGCACATTAAATTACGAGGATGTTTGGTGTCCAATATATTAGATTGTTGAAAGTTTTATGTTTAAGGCACCGACCCCCCCCCGAAACCCTCCTGTTCGTGCCGATGCCTCCCTTGACGATTCTGTCACCCACCCCCACACCGTCAAAAGTTGTTAACGTAACAGGGTAATTGGCCATAATCGACACATTTCGGTTGAAAAATTGTTGACTTGCTTTCAAATTTAAATTTTTAAAAAAATCTTTAATTTTTATTATTATTATTATTATTATTAGCAAATATATGCACCCTCCGGGTGCCAGTATTTAAGTTTTAATGTAATAAAATATTGTATTAAATTAGAAAGGCTAATGAAACGGAATAAGAATGCAGATAAAAAGATTTGGAACAGAGGGAGTATGATTGAAAAATAGAACAACTTTGAAACTAACTCTTCCATCATTTTCCATTACTCCCGTCTTTCATTGGTAAATTTTCCTAATTTAACTATTTAGTTAAAATAGGAAGTAAAGAATAATATTACAGTTATTTCTTCTTGTTAATAGATTTATTTTAAGATTCATCCCCGAGATTTTTGCTGATATTCAATAAGATAAAACCAAACAATTAGAAATCAATAATACTAAGCAAGTATTTATTAAAATCAAATTTTTAAGATCAATATGCAAATTAGCCTTCCCATTCACACTGTAATCCGCTATTTTGTTGTATATATAAATACAATTACATGTTATTAGTATGTAGATATGGTCAACAATCTTAATGATGGAAAACAATTTTATTAATAATTGAGGTTTAAATAAAAATAAAATCATGGAGAATGTGATGTAAATAACAAATGGAATTGTGACTTGAGTAGTGACATAGTTTCGGTTACAGACAGACAAACCCACAATCCCCATTATAATAAGATTATGAGTTTTCACATCAGCATTAGCTGATGGCCTTTCACTGGAGTCTGAGTGATAGCAAGTCTCCTCAGTTCTCCCGGACTCTTCTGAGTATTCTGGCAGATTGAAGCAGTGCAGTGTTCTGAATGGTTTCAATCCTTTCTTTGATATCCAAACATTCCAGACCCTTTTCCAATCCTTTTGGGACTGTTCCAAGTGCACAAACCACAACTGGTATCACTTTCCTTTTCATGTTCCATAACTTTTTCAGTTCTCTGGCAAGGTCCAGATATTTGTCTATTTTTTCATTTTCCTTTAGCTTCACCCTGTGATCTGCTGGCACTGCAAAATCCACCAGTTGACAAGTTCTTTCTTTTTTGTTTATCAACACTAGATCTGGTCTTCTTGCTGGGATAAGGTGATCCGTTTTTATTTCAAAGTCCTAGAGAATTTTATGCGTTTCGTTCTCAAGAACAGATTCTGGTTTATGCATATACCATTTTGTTGAGTGGTCAAAATTACATTTTTTGCATAATTCCCAGTGGATCACCTTGCCAACCCAGTCGTGTCTAGTTTTGTATTCTCGTTGTGCTAGTTTGCTACATTCGCAGATTATTATTATTATTATTATTATTATTATTATTATTATTATATTATTTGTAGTTTTTATCGTTCAATTTTTAAAATTCCTTTTCTTGTTCATTTCGTCCTGACATCATCTTCTTTCTTCTCTCCATCATAATATTTTCTCCAAGGGCTGCGTTTGAGAATAATATTTTCTCCAATATTTAATATGTTTGTGAATAACATGATAGTATTAGAAATCAGTAATAGCAAATAAGTATTTATTAAACTCAGGTTTGTTAAAATCATTATACAAATTAAGTTTGAAGTTTCAGTTTTGAAGCTCTGGGGAGTGTGGAGTACCCCTTCATTGTCATTACTCACATTTCCAGATCATTACCCACATATATATATATATATATATATATATATATTATTATATATATATATATATAATCTGTTGAAGATAATTATTTTGAAAGTTGATATAAACAAATAGAAATTATTGTAATACAATTTTTTTTTCGAATTTGCTGAATTTTGTTTTGAAAATAAATAATTGCAAACATGAACATTAGAAAAAAATCAGTTGCTATTTCGAAGGTAATGGGATGCATTTAATTTAAAAATTTAATTACTGTTAATTATCTTTAATTTCAATTGCAAGATTTCAAATGTGTTATTTGCTTACCCCGGCACATTTTCTAGGACACGCCACTGCGCCAAAGATATGATATTTGCTAAAACATCCTAACCACATCAACCTATGAGCTGGAACTTGTGTTATTTAGTGTCATTTAGTCATTTGCTTTGATGACGATTCTTGTTGACGATTTCCTTGAAAAAAAAAGGAGAACTATCACACTGTTTCATAGCAGACTCTTTTGAAAGGAGAGCAAGTTACCTTTAACCACCCCAGGGGCGATCTAGATTCAGAAGGACATGTTTCGCTTTGCACCGTCAATATCCGGTTGTTTGTTAGGGTTAGGGGTTAGGGTTAGGGTTAAGGTTAGGGTTAGCAGTTAGTTTTATAAAAAAAATGCGTCTAAAATCGTCTAGTAACAAACAACCGGATGTTGACGGTGCAAAGCGAAACATGTCCCTCTGAATCCAGGTCGCCGCTGGGGTGCTTAAAGGTAACTTGGTCCTTGAAAGGAATTGGTTGTAATAGTGTGACGTCATGGCACTCTATTTGATGAATATCACTGAAGGAAAAAAAGATACAAAGATTGATTGATTTTAATGGCATGTCAACCCACCCAGGGCAATTTTATACATATAGGTTCAGAATTGCTTGCATTGTACATTTATATTTGAATTTTTTGTATAGTGGTATCTTAAGAGTTTTTTGTTTACAGTTATATAATATTAAGTATTAGACTCACCCATCCAAGAAAGCCTCCTCTCCAGAAGATATAAAAAGGATATTTTTTGCTGTGACCTCGGGGAGAGGAGGTGTAATTTGTAACGCGGTGCGTCTGGGTATAGAAAGAGGTCTTGGTCGGGCTAACTTTTTTTAATTTCTTTTTTTAATTTCTTTTTTTAAATTTCTTTTTTTTTTCTTTTTTTTAATTTCTTTTTTTTAAATTTCTTTTAATTGGGCTAAAATTTATTTTGGAAGAGTTTAAATCATAACTGCACTGTAGTTAAATTTTTTTTTTTTTAGCTCTGTTCGAGTCAACTTTTTTTTTCCTAAAAAAAAAAAAACACTGCTGAAAATCCAGCCCATGATACTAATCAACTCTTTTTTTTTCTTTTTTTTCTTTAAGGCGTTTTTCTGAGTGGTTAATGTGATATTTCCCCCCCCCATACTTTCTCGACAAGTAAATATATTTTCTATTGGATTTTTTAAATATAAATATATTAAACAATATTTATAATATCTAATACAAATAATTTGCACAGTTGTATGGTTTTGAAGTATTCCTATCAAACACTAATAATTATATGGTTTCTAGTAATCGTTTGTTTGCAAACATTTATATGATTTCGTATAACTAATGATAATCCTTAGTAAAGTAAAAAATAAATATAGCTTCAAATAACTATTCTTAATACAAGTAATTTACAGTTATATAGCATCAAGTATTCCTATCAAATACGAATATTTTTTTAAACAAACCTAACAGGCACCAGGTGCTATGATAAACCACACTTTACGTGATATGAGAAATCGAGCTCTCGAATGTTTTCGTCATGATGGTGACCATCTCAAGAACATTAAATTCAAATCTTCGATTACAGGTAAAACTCCTGAATACCAATTATGTAATAAATATAGTTAGTACTCTGTGTTGCTTTTGTAATCTGAGAAAGTTACATTTAAAATAAGTTTCATCATTATGGTCATCCCAGTACTTCGCTGACTATTTGGAAGTGTCTTTTTTTTTCTTTTTGTTTGTAGAGTTTATGGCCTTACATCCGAAGTCCGTTAATGGGGGAGGCGTCGGTAAATGAGAGGTTAGACTCTATATTATTTGATGTCATTGCCAGGGCAAGATGAATGTGGGAATAATGACATGTGTTCCTTCTAATGATTACATAGATAGTGACCCTTCAAATAAAAGCATTTAGAGGAATGCATGGAAAATCAAATCTTATTATAATGGAGATTGTGTGTTTTTCTGTCTGTAACCGAAACTATATCCCTACTCAAGTCACAATTCTCTTAGTTATTGACATCACATTCTCCATGATTTTATTTTTATCTAAACCTCAACTATTAATAAAATTGTTTTACATTATTAATACTGTTAACTATGTCTACATACTGACAACATGCAATTATATTTATATATACAAAAAAATAGCGGTTTACAGTGTGAACGGGAAGGCTAATTTGCATATTAATATTAAAAAATCGAATTTAATAAATATGTGCTTAGTATTATTGATTTCTAACTGTTTGGTTTTATTTTAATGAATATAAGCAAAAATCTCTTCAATGAATCTTAAATGAAATCCATTAACAAGATAAAATAACTGTCATTTTATTCTTTACTTCCTCTTATAACTAAATACTTAGAAAAAATAACAATGAAAGACGAGAGTGATGGAAGAGTAAGTTTCAGTTGTTCCATTTTTTATTATACTCCCTCTGTTTCAAATCTTTTATTATACTCCCTCTGTTTCAAATCTTTTTATCTGTATTCTTATTTAGTTTAATTAGCCTTTCTAATCTAATACAATACTTTATTACATTAAAACTTAGATACTTGCACCCGGAGGGTGCATATATTTGCTAGTTAATATAATAGGGTAATCCCCAAAAAGGTGAGAGATGAATATCTGTTCTCATTTGTGCTGGCCTGGTCATGTCACGAGATGTAAAAAAAAGTCTGCATCATTTGCATCATCGGCTCTCATTTCTGAATAGAGTTATGATGTGTCATATAGAAATAATCTTCGGATACTTATCTCATTTTCTGTGCTACGTGGAGAGGCTCGAATCCGGTTGCTTGACCGATGCTGGACTCGACTGACAATTCTTCGATGTTTGAGGTCTAAAAACCAACTGGGAGTGCTGTCACCCAGCACCCCAGGTCTTGCCTTATACTATTCATAGTTTTTAGAAATAAAACAAGGCAACTTATTTGTTCTCATGAGATTTTTATTTTCCTCTAAGCCAAAACTGCCCCGAGCGAGAGCCCATATCTCACTCGGTCAACGCATAGTTCCAAACTCACCGAACATTCTCACTTTCCACTCTTCTTCTCTCACACTTCGCTACGGGATACTTCTCGACCAGTCGAAAAAATACCATGTGGTGTTTTGTTGATTCATCCTTTAAAATTTTCCAAGCTAACCTACTAGATGTTGGCATCCATCGACCAATCGTAGATCGACAGGTAGCCTTTCACACGTCATCCCTAAAATTCTTTGCACTCAAAAATATGTCCTTAGATATGTGCTAAGAAGCCTTTGTTATAAAAATTATTTTATAAATTCTATTTTATGTTATTTTTTTTCCAAATATTTGTTTGCTTGTTAAAAAGGAATTTTTAACTTAGCACTAGTTCCACGTTCTGTCAATGAATAAAAGAAAGTGTCGACGCAACGTATACCTGTTTATAACCCCCACCCTGGACACTCTTCATTTCTGCTAATCGGTCTGGTTCTGTAGAAATTGGTTCATAAAGGTTGCGTAGCAAAGACAACACAAGGCTTGTATTTTATATCATCACATTTTTTTATTTATTTAGAACCAGACTTTCTTAATCGCGGCAGGGGCAAAGACATTATGGCGTCAACTGATTAACTGCTAACTAACTGGTCTTATAAAATCCACCAAATCTCATGATATATTCTAGTCCGTCGGAAACCTTGCCAAAGGGCAATCCACCTCCAACCCCTAAAAAAAACCCCAAACAAACAACTAAAGTATGACTAAAAACGGAATTACTTTTTTTCTCCTGAGGGAAAAATGAAATTCATATTTCATCTTGGATCCGCCGAGGGTCCGATATTGGATCCTTTTCCCTTCAACTTTTTGGATTTTTATTTCGCCTTTTTTTTGTTCCCGGTGAAGCAACGCCATCATATAATTTTGTGCTCAATGCTCGGTCCTTGTCATAAATGGCTGGCTGTCAGTGGTAAACAACACCCACTTGAGCGAGCCAATTAAATCGGAATATTGCAACACGTGACACCACTCTGTGTTCTGTTTTCTTAGACATCGTCTCCAAATGATTTTTACGGCCCCAATATTCTTGACAAAATATTAATTTCAGTCTGCTCATATTGTTCCTTGTATTTCAATAGGATGTTATCTATCTATCTATCTATCTATCTATCTAATTTAGGCTGCTTAGAAACCACAAGGTTCCTAGTTCGATACCGGCCCTCGCCAACTCAGCGTATGAGTAGCACAGGGATCTGTGCGGTAAAGTAAGGAGCTGATGGTAGGTGTGACGCTCCACCTCAGATGCAAAAACAATCTCCTTGGTTTAGCGCAAGAGAAAAGAGGATAGACTCCCTCGCTGTGTGGCTTATACCGATATTAGGCCGCTCCGATTACTTTACCTTATATGTATCTACTTTTGTTCGTTCGTTCGTTCGTTCGTTCGTTCGTATGTATGTATGTATGTATCTATCTATCTATCTCACAATATGTTCGTGTCTGCTTATATCTATTTTTGTTCGTTCATTAATTCGTTTATTCGTTCGTTTGTTTGTATGCATGTATGTTTGTATGTATCTATCCATCTATTATATATATATATATATATATATATATATATATATATATATATATATATATATTATTTATTTAATTTTTAAATATAATGTTTTTTTATAGGCATCTACCCAGGGTTTCAAGCTTATTTTTGCTATCTTCAGGACGCCATTAATTCCTCTGGTGTTTATGCAAAAACATTTCTTGCTGTTATGTTTTTGGACTGCAAATTATATCGGTTGATTATTGTGGACGCTCTTTGTAATTGGGATTTTATTTTTAAATTTTTAAATTTAAACATTTTTTTTTAGAAATGCTCACAAAGTTATCTCCCTTTAATCGTTACGAAAATCCATTCTTTTATGGAATTATATAATCAAAGTCATAGGTGAAAAAACCTATGTAATTTCAAATTTTCTGATGGTTAAGTCCTGTAAAATTCTACAATCTTATTTTTCAGGGTGGATGGTGAGTTTCACTTATCGAAAATTCATTCTTTTATATAATCAAAATCATGAAGAAACCTATGTAAATTCAAACTATCTCTCTCTCTCTCTCCCCCCTCTCTCTCTCTCTCTCTCTCTCTCTCTCTATATATATATATATATATATATATAATATATATATATTATAGGGGTGTATAAGCATCAAATTTTATCATCTGATCCATCTGATACAACGGGAAGGACGTCCTTCCTATGTTATATTTGCATCAAACTTTGTGAATCTGCAGCGGGTTTGATGAGTCATTTGAGTGCTCACGAGAGGAAAGGTTCTGGTGGTGGGGTTATAGGATTGTGAGGGAGGTAAACTAGCAGTAACACACACGTACACTCCCTCAGAAACACACGTTCTCACAAACTCATACTCGTGCACACCTACACACACTCTCTCACACACTCAATCACAAACGTACTCATAGTTACCCACACCCACCTGCACTCTCTCACACACTCACGTGTTTTTTTGACAAGGTGTGTCAATAAAGTATCGAGATTTGTTGTACTTTTTGACACACCTTTTATTCTGAAAACAAAAAGAGTTCTATTCATTCTTCATTTCTATTTCGGTAAATACAGCTTTAAACTTGGTACTTTTTTGACACACCTTGTATTAAAAAAAAAATTAACGTTCCATTCATTCCTCATTTCTATCCGTGTAAATAGCTTCAATCTCGATACATTTTTGGACACACCTTGTATATTATCGCAAACATACGTGCACACCCCAACCCACGCACACATACACAGTCACTCAATCTCATACTCGCGCACACCCATTCACCCACTCACACACAAAGATATATATTTTAATATATTTGTGTGTATTATATGACATTGCCATGTCTTTTATTATTCGTGTGTTTAATACAGCGGTTGAGTTGTCTTGGAGATTGTCTTATCTTGTCCATTTGCAGGAACCCATACAAGTGTAACGTTGTCATTATCTTGGAATCATTGCTGCCGAGAATGGTAAGCCTACCTGCATGCAGAGCCGCTCTTCTTTCGAAGCAAATATCCATCGCAACCAACAATTCTTCTTCTGAATGTCTTCATCATTGTTATAATGCACTATAAGCCTGTGTTAATAATTGCCAATAAGATGGCGCGCTAATGTTCTGTTCGCCTCTTCTTTTCCTATCTCGGCCAAAAATTAAACCGGCTGGGGATGTAGAATATGCCGACTGCTCCTCTGCAGAAGGGTAACATCCTCCAGAAAGGTGACACCTGTTGGCCGTGGGTGGTGATCCGTGTTGCTTGATTCTTTGACAACCAAGTTTTTCCCAAAGTTGTAGCAAACTGTCTTGGTATTCTTTAACTATACTAGCAAAAAATATGCCCCCTCTGGGCGCAAGTATTTAAGTTTTAATGTAAGTAAGTAAGTAAAGTAAAGTCGTCGGGGTGGCCTGTTGTCGGTATCAGCCAGTCAGCGAGGGAGTCTATCCCTTTTTCACTAGAGCTAGACCAAGGAGATTATTTTAGTGTTTGAGGTGGGGCGCCACACCTACCATTAGCTCCTTACTTTACCGCACAGATCCCTGTGCTTCTCATACGCTAAGTTGGCGAGGGCGGGTATCGAACTAGGAACCTTGTGGTTTCTAGCCGAACGCTCTACCGACTGAGCTAAGTTTTAATGTAATGAAATGTAATTAAATTAGAAAGGCTAATGAAACTAAATAAGAATGCAGATAAAATTATTTGAAACAGAGCGGAGTATAATGAAAAAAATAGAACAACTTTGAAACTAACTCTTCCATCACTCCCGTCTTTCATTGCTAAATTTTCCTAATTTAACTATTTAGTTAAATTAGGAAGTAAGGAATAACATTACAGTTATTACTTATTGTTAATCGATTTCTTTTAAGATTTATCCACAAGATTTTTGTTCATATTTATTAAGATAAAACCAAACAATTTTTCTGTTTGTCCATCTGTCACTTCTACTATTGTTGGCCGCCATAAGTAATCTGTCTTTGCTCTTTCTTGTGTAATCTTCAAGTTGTTGGATTGTGGTTTCTTCGCAGTCCTCTATGTTGGCAAGACCTCTTCCCCCTTCCTAGCAATTAGAAATCAATAATACCAAGTACATATTTATTAAAATCATTTTTTTAAGATCAATATGCAAATTATTCTTCCCGGTAATACTGTAAAGCGCTATTTTGTTGTACATATGATTACATTTGCATGTTGATAATATGTAGATAAGGCCAATAGTATCAATAATGTAAAACAATTTTATTAATAACTGTGGTTTAAATAAAATTAAAATCGTGGATAATGTGACGTAAATAACAAAGGGAATCGTGACATGGTTACAGATATAGTTTCAGTTATAGACAGACACACAATCACCATTACAATAAGATGATGGGATATTTCAACAATTTTATTTCTCTGAATGTTTGAGATGTGGCTTGATGATTAGTATTATCTGCGTTATTCGGACTATTGTCCCCATCTTTATTGTTATTTGTATAACGTTTCGGCCGATATGCCCTCCGGCCTTCTTCAGGTATTTCTTGTCGGACTATGTTACTAGAGGCAGTAACATAGAAAAATAATTAACACAATTCTTTCTTTCTTTTTTATATTCTTTCTTTCTTTCTTTCTTTCTTATATTATTTCTAGCAGCCTAATAGGCACTACCACTCCGGGACAGAGTGAACCTGGAAATTACATTTCCCAGAGTTCTTGAACCGAAATTCCACGATCAGATAGTGTTTAACGTCATACCCAGAACATTAATACCCTTGGCCACCGTCTTCTAACATATCTATTAATAATGGAGATTGTCTGTATTTCTGTCTGTAACAAAAACTGTGTCATAGCTCTACGTCACAGCTTACATCACAATATTCTTATGCTATATACACCCAAAATTTGAGTAAGCAATTTTAAAAATTGTTTTTTACTCCCGTCTTTTTTTTACAGTAACAAGGAGTGAACTAATAAGTTTACAAATAAATAAATACCTACGATTTTGTCTAAAATTGATGTGGAAAATATTCAAAATAATTGTTTGATTATTACATGAACGCAACATTTTACTTGAGAGGGACGGGGCTCAGTTTTCATTTCAAATTGTTTTATTGTTTTGTTTTTTGTTTTTTTACTCCTTTAATAAATATGAGGATTTTGCTTACTTATGATACAAACTCTCTGACATTGAAATTTTAACTCCCACCCTCGCAGGCAATGTCTTTCAAAAATTAATTTTTACGATGCCCGGAATGTGTTTTCTGTTGCTAGTATATGATAAAAGGGTTGAGGCTTTCCATAAGGAGAACAGGGTCGGGACAATCATATAGGTGCTAGGACTTGACGTAAACACCCTATTGATCGGAGGGGATTCTCTTCAACTGCCCATCTAGCAAAAGTAGTTTGTTGTATGTCATAGACTGCTCAGACACCAGGGCTTCGTCCTTAAGCATCACAGGTTGCCACCCAGGGACAACAAGTGGCCAACCCATTGAGGTGTCTTACCCTTCTGTAGAATTTAAGTCGGTGCATTCTAAAGCCCCGAACGACAGTTCTGCGCCAATATAAACAATCAACTTACCATATCCGGTAAAAAAAAACACAAAAAAAGCAAAAAAAACAAAAACAAATAAAAAACCTAAAACAAAACAAAACAAAAAAACCCCCAACCAACCTTCTCTTTCGATCTCGGGGAACATTCTGTCGTAATCTGGGAGCCAATCACGGAAATTTTGAAACCCAACCTTTATTCTTTATTAATCCACATGCGTATCCTTTTCTCAGTCCGCTAACCATAGCTGCGCGGGAACAAGTATTAAACTGTGTTAATTATTTTCTATGTTACTGTTGCCCTTGACCAGGGATTGATCCTGCAGCCTAGAGATAACAGACATTTAGAACTGTCTTTATCCACTACACTATGTATACCATCTAAAAAATTCAGAGGAAAGTCCTGTCTTTTTATTTTTTCGGGTAATCACAGTATTTCCCCATAGCTGGGGGAGGAGCAATAAGAGATGAATACATCTCTTTTCGAAAAGAGATCAGCGCGAAGTGAAACCGCAAACTGCTTTATCCAGGATTTAACTCGGTTCTTCTAGTTTACTAATTATAGAACTTGACTATATTCACAGATCCTGGACTTAGGCTGTTTTTATTTTTATCTGTACAACGTTTTGGCCGATGTACCCTCCGGCCTTCTTCAGGTATTTCTTGTCGGACTCTGGAACATTACTCGTGAGCCTTCTCGAACTCGGAAACCTTCTTTCCATAAATCGGGAGCCATCAGCGAACTTTGAACCGAACCCTTTATTCATACCACATGGGTATCCTTTTACTCTAGTCCGCTAACAATAAGCTGGGTAACAAGTATTAAAACTGTGATTAATTATTAGTCTATGTTTACTGTTGCCTTTTAACCAGGAATTTGAACCTGCAGACCTAGAGATAACTGTTACTTAGAACTATCTTAACCCAACACATTTATCCACTAAGCTATGAGTCCAATTCCGTGATGGCTCCCGATTACACAACAAGAAGGTTTCCTAGGTTTCAAAAAAGAAGGTTCCCAAGTTCGAGAAAGCTCCCGAAGTCCGAAAAAGAAATACCTGAAAAAGGCTGGAGAGGGCACATCGGCCTAAACGTTGTACAGATAACATTAAAGATGAGGACAATAGTCCGAATAATCCATAAATAATCCAAAATTATCACAGCATCATCTAAGAAATTCAGAGAAAATAGTGTATTATAACAATAAAGATGAGCGACAATAGTCTGAATAATCCAAATACATCCGAAATTATCAAAACCTCATTTAAAAAATTCAGAGAAATAGTGTATATAACAATAAAAGATGAGGACAATAATCCAATAATCCAATATTATACAAGCTGTCGATCTAAAAAATTCAGAGAAAATAGTGTAGCTCATAACAATACAAGATGAGGACAATAGTCCGAATTAGTCCAAAATACTACAAATTATCAAGCTTATCTAAAAAATCAGAGATAAAGTGTATATAACAATAAAGATGAGGACAATAGTGCCGAAAACAATCCAAAATATCCAAATTATCAACCTCATCTAAAAAATTCAGAGAAATAGTGTACGATGACAATAAAGAGTGAGCGACAATAGTCCGAAATAGTCCAAATAATCCAAATCACCAAGCCTCTTCTAAAAAATTCAGAGAAATAGTGTATATAACAATAAAGATGAGGACAATAGTCCGAATAGTCCAAATAATCCAATTATCAAGCATCATCTAAAAAAATTCAGAGATAATAGTGTATATAACAATATAAGATGAGGACAATAGTCCGAATAATCCAAATATCAAGCCTCATCTAAGAAATTCAGAGAAAAATGTAGATAAAATAAAGATGAGAGACAATAGTCCGAATAGTCCAATAATAATCCACAAATTATTAAGCCTCATCTAAAAAATCAGAGAAATAATGTATATAAACTAATAAGATGAGGACAATAGTCCCAATAATACAAATTATCAAGCCTCATTCTAAAAAATTCAGCGAAATAGTTGTAGATAACAATAAAACATGAGACAATAGTCAGAATAGTCCAAATAATCCAAATTATCAAGCCTCATCTAAAAATTCAGAGAAATAGTGTAGATACAATAAAGGTGAGGACAATAGTCCGAATAGTCCAAATAATCCAAATTATCAAAACCTCATCTAAAAAAATTCAGATAAATAGGTATATAACAATAAAGATGAGGACAATAGTCCGAATAGTCCAAATAATCCAAATTATCAAAACTCTATCTAAAAAAAATCCAGAGAAATAATGATATATAACACATAAAGATGAGGGACAAAGTCCGAATAGTCCAAATAATCCAAATTATTCAAGCTCATCTAAAAAATTCAGAGAAATAGATGTAGATAACAATATAAAGATGAGGACAATAGTCCGAATAATCCACAATAATCCAAAATCATCAAAGCCCTCATCTAAAAAATTCAGAGAAATAGTTATAGATAACAATAAAGATGAGGACAATAGTCCTAATAGTCACAAATAATCCAAACATTATTAAGCGTTCATCTAAAAAATTCAGAGAAATAATGTATATAACAATAAAGATGAGGACAATAGTCGAATAATACAAATTATCAAGCCTCATTCTCAAAAATTCAGAGAAAAACAGTGTAGATTATAACAAAAAAGATGAGGACTATAGTCCGAATAATCACAAATAATACAAATTATCAAGCCTCATCTAAAAAATTCAGCAACAACAAAACCAACACACAAAAAAAATCTGATTAAGATGAACATTGATGGTAGATTCTTGGACGCGTTCCTTACCTTCTTGTCTCTGTCAAATTTCAAAACTGGGATCAAAGTCTCATGCTTCATCACGTTAGCGATGTGGAGAGTTGAGCCAGAAGAAAAAACACAGGTGCATAAAAGATCTACAGATTATTTTTCTCAAGGTTCAACGTAGCCAGTCTCAAACTGTTACCTTTCACAGGTCTGTTATCGAAAGTTTGTGACTTGTCCAACTTATTTTACTCCAAGAGATAAAAAATCACCTTTACCTTTAAAATCATTCTCAAATAAAGTGGAAAAAAAGGTGTCAGAGTGCCTTTTTTCACTATCAACCAGACAGCGAGATTGTTTTTTTTCTCTCTTTTTTTCTGAATGGAGAATACCATCAGATATACTTTACCGCCAAATCAGATTACCTAGCTGTATGGGGACCGGGATCAACCCGAAACAGTGCGATTCCGAGGCGGTACTGAAACAAAACCGAACCCTTTTTTTTCGAACGCAAACGTTTTCACACGCAAACAGACACAAACGAGGATTCTTTATTCATTTTCCACAAATCTTCCAGGCCGTTGTCCGTGTCAGTACTGCCTGTATGGCTGCACCACCTTGGACCCTAAACTAAGCGACTAGAGAATAAACTAGATGGGAGCTGCCAAAAATGCCTGCGGGTGATCCTGAACAAGACGTGGAAACAACACCCTACGAGAAAACAGCTGTCACGGCCACCTACCACAATATCATCCAAACCATCCGAGTCAAGACGGGCCAAGACACGCCGGACACTGCTGGAGAAAGCCAAGGACGAACTTATAAGCGACGACTCCTGTGGAAGCCAGCACATGGACACGCCAGCGTGGGGCCGACCAGCAAAAAACGTACGTGATCAGCTTCTGTGCGGATGCAGGATGCTGCATAGAGGACCTCCCGAGAATGATGAGCGATTAGGCGACGGATTGGAAAGAGATTGTCATGGATATCCGCGCTGAAAGCCGACATGTATATGATGATGATGATAGTATATATATAGAAGGGGTAAAATATATAGGAGCGAAATAGACCTTTCGAAATCAACAAGCTCCCGCTGAGGGGAACCAAAAACAAGCGAGTTTCTCCGTCTTCTCACAAGTCAGACCCTCTGTTGGTCAACGCATTCTTCGTCTAGCAGTTGGAAAAAATCGTCGTCGTAGTCGAAATACATCTTTAAGCAGTTCAAATCACATTTTCCTATTTTGTTTCGTTCTGTTCGACTAAAATCCATTCCTTTACTGAAAAGCGCTTCGTCGTCGACTGCTTCTGCTACTGCTGGACTGCTGACTGCCCAGCGCTGACTCACTTGTTATTTTATGGGATATTAGCCAAAACATACGCGGGCACGTCAGTCAAACTTCGCGTCCTTCCATTCCTACATCGCATCTGTTTTCGCATGCGGGAGACCTGGGTTCGATCCCGGCAGCGCAGGACATGTCTTGCTCCCTTTCCTTCTCGTTCTCCGTCCCCCCCCCATAATAATATATATAATATTTATATATATAATATATTATTATATGTTGTGTGCTGTGTTGTTATAAAAAATATTTATTTCATATATTATTGCGAGTTTCGTTTGATGGATTAATGCATTTCCATTGGGCATTTGCTTGAATTTCTATCGACACGTTAACGACAATATATGGAAAAAATCAGATAAAGACAGAATATGAATTCTTCCAAGCTATAACCGTGTTAGTACTACCTGTATGGTTACATCACAACCCAAGAGAGGGCGTCCACTCGTGTAATTGTTTACCGTCGGTAGGAAATGGACTTTTCAAGAGCGTTTGCCGTTAGGGGCGCGTATGGGAGGAGAGAGTCAAAGGAATTCGTGATGTCAGCATAACTTGAATGATGATGATGATTGTCTGTTCTCCTATTTATTCATAGATGAAGGGAGAATAGTTGGATTTCATCTCTTTCACACCGTATTCGCCCATGTTAAATTCAAAAAGAGACTCGTCTAGGATTCGAACTCGGTTCGCCGTGACCATTTTCCTACAACGATAAGCACTACAAATACAACTTGGTAAAAGATTAGTAGTGGGACTATATAAACATAGTTGTGGTTGTATCTGTAGTTTCACACCTTTACCAAGAGTATGAGACCAAAATTGAACCCAATACTGCACCGGAGTTCGAATTCGCACTTACACTACAAAGTTGCAGTACTCGAACCTTTTTTTTCGGACTCGGGAACCTTCTTGTCGTAATCGGCAGCCATCACGGAACTCTGAACCTAACCTTTATTCTCAGTCGAAACGTTGTACAGATAACAATGAAAGATGAGGACAATAGTCCGAATAACGCAGATAATACTAATCACCAAGCCTCATCTCAAACATTCAGAGAAACAGCATAATAAATGCCCTAAAGAAACGTTGTACAGATGAGGACAATAGTCCGAATAACGCAGATATAATACTAATCACCAAGCCTCATCTCAACATTCAGAGAAACAGCCATAGATAAATGTCCTAAAAGAAACGTTGTACAGATAACAATGAAGATTGAGAGACAATAGTCCGAATAACGCCAGATAATACTAAGTCACCAAGCCTCATCTCAAAACATTCAGAGAAACAGCATCAGATAAACTGTCCTAAAGCAACGTTGTTACAGATAACAATGAAGATTAGGACAATAGTCCGAATAACGCAGATAATATTTAATCACCAAGCCTCATCTCAAACATTTCAGAGAAACAGCATAGATAAATGTCTCTAAAGAAACGTTGTACAGAAACAATGAAGATGAGGACAATAGTCCGAATAACACAGATTAATACTAATCATCAAGCCTCATCTCAAACATTCAGAGAAACAGCATAAGATAAATGTCCTAAAGGAAACGTTTTACAGATAACAATGACAGATGAGGACAATAGTCCGAATATCCGCAGATAAAACTGTCATTTAAACCAACGCCTTTACCCACTACGCTTTGTGTCCAATTGAATTTATTGAATTTATTGAATTGATTTGGGCTACTCAAGTAAATTCATTGGTGGGGATGTGTGCTTGCTTTGTAAAATGAATGAAAATGATAGTAAATGTAAACCCGCCCAATAGGGCGAGGTTCCAGTGGCTTCCGCCCTGGATCTTTACAAGCTTAATAGCGTCGATCCCAGGGGGCTACACCCCCAGGCAATACCTCGCCTCCTTGATTTAAAGGGGCAGGCTGGGCTTTATTACCCAGTGCCCTGAGGCGCCCCCTTGAGGGGAATGCCAACGGGATCGATATTGCAATTTTTCACCCTCCACCCATGAGCTTCGATGTTTTGCGGTGGCGTCCCACGTAATAGGGTCTTCTGGCCTAACCCGTACAAGTGGGATACGAGGTAAAATACAATGATAGTAAATGTATTTTGATAAATTTGGTAATCCCCAACTAGTTTTCGCCTCAGCGTCATCATCATCAGATATTTATTACAGTACTTGTTTATATTTCAAAACTAATAGACACGTGGCTGCCTAAAATGGCTATGAGCAACAATATTAACTTTAAAGAAGAAGGACAGAGTAAGAAACAATTTTTTAGATCTATTTGTTAACGGAAGTTGTAACGAGACGTGCGAAATCTTCGTCGTGCTTATCCCACTCGTTATGATTTCTCGAGGAAGCTAACTCTCTAATGGTAATTTTCCACTTATTCATTTTTAATCTATACAATATAAAGGTCAGTTGGTAGTATTATAAATGTATATATGTATAAGAGAAGTTTTTATAATTGCTTGAAGCATTGTGTATATATTGGTGGAGTTGATATTTTGGAGGCTATCAAAATGCAGTGTGTAAAGAATAAGGTAACAATGGTGTTTTGTTAACCTGTATTTTTATTCTTGAATTTTCGAGATAAACAACTAGAAATGCCATAACAAGACGAACTCTCAGTTCCAGTGATCTTCTTATGAAAAAAAAGAGATTTTTATCTCCGAAAATTCAAGAATAAAAATACAGGTTAACACACAAAAACCATTTTCTTACCTATTATTTTTTCTTTACACCTGCATTGTGATAGATCTTCTAAATCAACCTCCAAACCAGTATATATGGCCTATGTATTACATCCGGATTTAAAACGACAAAAATAAATAACAGCTACATACGGAAAATACAATATATATTACATATATATCAAACATATAATAATATATATATATAAAGGCACAATTCGATATCATTTCTCACTACTTGAGTGGACAAAGTGATATCATACTGAGACTATTCGTGACGATAAAGGTTGATAGCTCTGCTAAACAATCTAGTCGTGTACTTGTAGGTATGTCACAACGGACGTATAAACATGTCTAAACATAAAGTCCCTACACATGTATGCATGAGCTACACAAAGAAATATGAACAGTTTATGACTTAGAATACTATTCTGTGGATTTCCAAGTTTATACCCTGAAGTTAAGATGGCAGACATTAAAGACTGACAAACTTCGACATAGAATCTCTAGAGTTTCAATATTATATATTATGATTGTATATATATATATATATATATTATTATATATCAAAAGTGAGTAAATCATTATCGGAGTTAATCGTCTGACGATGCAAGTATGTCATGAAATGTAGTTACCGGAGAGTAACTCCATAATATATAATCTCTTATTTTACATTGCTCTGGGATTTTAACCCTGAGCACTTTAATGCTAATACTTTTCACATTCATTCTCCCTCGTATATATATATATATATATATATATATATATATAATATATATATATGTGTGTGTGTGTGTGTGTGGTGTGTGTGTGAGTGAAATAAAGGAAATTAATCCGACAGTGTGAATTTGATATATTGAAAAAACAAAATGATGTTTACAAATGCTTGGATCATCAGGAGAGAATGTGTAACCGTTTCGGGGCCTTCCTCTCAACGGTTTTAACTACACATCGCCCCCTCACTGATGTGAGGTCCCTCGGATATCTGTTATCGGCACTGTATGAATAGATCGAAGTCTTCAACAAATCTTCTTCTAACGGTCATTTCATCCCGCCCGTTTTACTTTTGTTTAAGACCGATCTATTACATACAGTTGTACAGATATTCCGAGGGACCTCACATCAGTGAGGGGGCGATGTGTAGTTAAAACCGTTGAGGAGAGAAGGACCCGAAACGTGTGCAACATTTTCTCCTGATGATCCCAAACATTTGTAAACATCATTTGTTTTTCAACTTATATATATATATAATAACCTATATAATATATATTTATGAATATACATATATATATAATGTCTTTGTATTGGGATTTATGGGGCATTCCTGCGAGGATCCATTTCACTATTAAGTAATAATGTGACCTGCGATACTAATTTGCTAACCATTACACCATTTTGTCTCCATTTACCTAGGCGACGCTGGGTATCCCCTTCTATGTCAATATAAGGTAAATTGGATTCATCTGTAGGTCTGTAACTATATTGTAATTTAAGCAAACAGAGAAACTGTGTAATTTGATTATTAAAATCAATGCATTTAATTAAGGTATTTTTTGTGTCTATTTTAATTTATTGGGAAATGAAAGTAATTAAATTGCATTTGTTATTGTTTTGATTAAATTGAATTGCTTAATTCATAGTCGATGTTAAATATTGCTTCTTATTTGATTTGCTGGTATTTCTTCTAATGTCGTCCTTCGTCTCTAGCCTCATCGGGTTAGACATTAGGGTAGAATGGCAAATACGATGAGGAAATTTAATCCGACAATATGTGAAGAAAATGTTTTCAAATACTTTAAATATACGCTCCTACATATAGGGCACTGGTGGTTGTCCGTCAGTGATGTTAATATGCAGGGTTCATTGGGAGGTTTCGGGTTCTTCCACATCAGACTTCCCCTCGCCCTGCTGACCCTTCCCTATCAGTAGGATCAAAGACGGGAGTTAAATATATCATGTTGTAGACAAGGATATCCAGTATTTCGAGTCAATCTTGTACATAACATCTCACCATTTGTAGGAAGCGTGTGGGTTGAATGGGTTAAAGTCATTGGAAAATGGACTCGTCGCCAGATCAATCATGGACGTGGTAATTGCATTTCACTTAGCGCTAATACCTTGCGGAAAATGTTATGAAATCCTACTCTCCCTCCAGCTATGGGTAAATGAGGACAGCGACTGGCTCTTTAACCTTCGGTTAAGCAACCGGTCTAGAGAAGGAAAAAACTCTGAATTCAAAACCTGTTAAACTCCGCCTTAAGAAATTGACCTTGTGTAGCATCCTGCTCGCGGAGGGGTTGGTAAAATATAATCTCACCATTATTTTATTTATCTTCATCCTCCCTTAGTTCGTACAGATATATCTCTATGTATATTTCTTGAAATAGCGAAACTTTCTTTATACCTCTATGATTCTTTTTATACATTTTAGAACGAGAACCTTTCTCTCTCTCTCTATCTTCTCTCTCTCTATCTCCCCTCTCTCTCTGCTTCACAATCTACATTACACACACACAACTACATGCTCGAGAGAGAGAGATAGAGAGACAGAGAGAGCAGAGAGATGATGAGACAGCAAAAATAGGTCCTTATGAGAGAGAGAGAAATAGGCTTTATGAGAGAGAGAGCGCGCTGAGAGAGAGATAGAAAGAATAGGCTAATGAGAGAGACGAGAGAGAGAGAGGAGAGAAAAGACGAGAGAGAGAGAGAGAGAGAAGAGAAACTGTAAAGAACTCTGAAAGACTTCGCGTAAGCTGAATAAACCCTTCTTTCCCTGTCCCGCTCATTCTTCACCTTCTCTCCCCCTCTCTCTTCTCTCTCTCTCTCTCTCGCACCCACCACACACAGCACACACTCTCCTCTCTCTTTCTCTCTCTCTCTCCTCTCCTCTCTCTCTTTCTTGATCGACGAAGACCTCGGTTTTAGTTTCAGGGCAGAATAGTTATGTTCGGTTGAAATTGGTCTCAGATGCGGACAGCTAGCCTCTACCCTGTACCTTTTAGTCAATACAATAGGCCCAAAGAAACGAACACAGAGAGCTCTTTAAATTTCGGTACTGGTTTTCTGACCTTTTTTCTTCTTCATTTCTTTTCCTTTTTAATCGTTTTGTCGAATAGAATAAAATACCGAGAAAAAAAAGATTTTATCACTTTTGCTAAATGGTGAACAATTCCTTGTCGGTGGGGCGTTAGAATGCACCGACTGCACCTCTGCCCAGAGGGTGAGACTCCCCCAAATGGGGCAACCTGTTGGCCGTGCGGTGGTGACCCGTGATTGCTTAAGCGGACGAAGTCTTGTTGGATGATTCCATCCTTGACCGTGCAACATTTCCACTTAGACCCTTACTTAGAGCTAGATGCAGCCGGTCGGAGAGGCCCCCTCCTATCAATCGGCTGGTCACGTCAAGCCCTAGCAACTAAGATTGCGCCAACCCTATTGCCCTTATGGCAAGCCCCCACCCTTTTTAATCTATGGCGTGCCTAGAAGGCGGTGACTGAGGTCTACATATCCTGGGAATGACGTTAAACTCTATCATGTCTGGTGAGTGGTTCCAGTTTTGAAGGTTTGGGAATGTGGAGCACCCATTCATCACCATTCGCTCCCTGGCCACTCTTACCCGGAGTGTAGTACCTGTTAGGTTCCCAATTCTATTGTTTGAATAGAAAATGCTATATTATAAAAAAAACATTATAATTATGTATTAAGAATTGAATTTATTCCAAACCCTTTCTAGTCGGCATTAAATGACCACTGAGCAGTTGATATGCCCGTAAAAGTAAACAAACCAAACCAGATGATCTTTGCATTTGAAGGCATTTCTTGATTACGATGAGAAATCTGAAAATGAACTAACGATTTCTGTAGATAGCGTTGACACCGGGGGATAATATATTTAAAAAACTGAGCTAAACCGGACTCTAATATATACTTATATATTTATATTATATATATATATAATATATATATATATATATATTCATCATATATATATATGGAGAATATCGGTGTCTTAATTTGAAGTTCGTACCGTAATTTGAAAAAGTAATTAATATAATAATGAATTAGGCGGGGCATTCTGTCTATAGCTCTGCTGATGACGCCTTAATAGGTTGAAATTGTACATACAAAGATTGCATTTTTTTTCGATTGTTTAGCCATTACATTTGAATAGGTTATTGCCCGCCTAATTCATTAATTATCAATTAATTAATTTTCGAAATTACGGTACCGACTTCAATTAAGCAACATATTCTCCCAAAAATTGTCGGCTAAAAAAGCCATACAAACACATTGTGTTGTTGTTTACTTCTCATATATATATATATATTATATATATATATATATAATATATAGTGTAGTGTGCTGTGTGTGTGTGTGATGTAATATGCAGATCTCTCTTTTCAGACATAGATTTAGTTGAACTGTTGTAGTTTATTTTTGTGGACTGCAAAATCTTGTTAAAAATATCATATTATAATAAAATTTGCTCTACCTCACGTATTGAGCACTTTATTATTTGTATTACTATTAGAACATATATATATATATATAATTATATATACCGGAACTTCTGTGTGTTCACTGCCCCCGCTGTACCGCTGCGAGACCTGGTTGTTTACAGCCGACATCTCAGGACACTTGCAGAGATTCAATTAGAATTGAACTTCGCAGGATTTTAGGGATATATGGTATGTTCATTTTACACCAGACACTATAGATATATATAATAAAATATATAGTATTATATATAATATACTATTATATATATATGTGATGATGCATGCAGGACAAATTCTCGTAGTTCACAAGTATTGGCATTGCTTGATTATAAAAAATGAAAATGAAATGAAAAAATTAAAAAAGTGTTCAAACAGTCTCAAAGAATTATAGAATGCGTGAGCTTCAAAAAGTTTCAAAGATGAGCTTGCACGACAAGTTTGGCTCTTTGCGTTCTTGACCAAAGATCTTGCACATTTCCCACACTTTACAGGTAATTCCAGGACACAGGGTATTTTATTAGTCATCCGCGGGCGATGCGACAGATTGGCTGAGCGGTGATGCAGGCCAGAGCCGCTTTTAGGGATTTACCAATAAATCCTGTATGAGCGTGAGTATATGTTAGTAAGCGACCCTAGCAAAAGCATTTACAGCTCATGGTATTGTATCAGTGAGATTTCGATGATCCCAAATAAGAATCATCCATAATTACAAGTCATTTGGATTACCTCACAAACTCACACACCACACACACACCACACACACACATACACACACACACAAACACAACACACAGATATATATATAATATATATATATATATATATATATACTATATATCGCAGACATCAATACAGCGCCGACACAGACATAAGTAGACAGATAGAAACCGCCGCGAATACCACAGCTGCAAACACCATAGTCTGAACTACGCGGAGAAGAACGAGAGTCGGCGTGGACGTATCGGAAGACGAACTAATGCATTCAACATGATCACAACGCCATCACCGAGGTCGTGAGCGAACTAGCCACAACCCCCCCCAAAAAAAAAAACCCAACAAACAGTAGTCTACATTTCCACTGAAGAAGAGAATGAATCTCCAAACATTAGAAGAAATAAACGAGGAACTGTAACATCCCCACAATGAATTGCTTGAGTATATCTCATAGCCCACATTGTCACACTAAAATCAACAATCTTAGTGTATATTATTAGACATTTATATAGCATAACGCCGGTACTCTATACAATATAATAGCTACTCACAGCACCAGCATATAATATATATATATATATATATATGATATATAGCGATAGTATATATTATGTAGAATCTTAAACAAAAGGACATCTCCCATGGTTTAGACAATTTTAATTTTGATCCTTGTTCTAATTTTCATGGCCAACGTTAATGTTTGGGTGGAATTCGTGTGATAAAGTCCAGCAAAGTTCAGTTCCCGAGTACTTTCGGCACTTGCGAAGTGCCATCATCAGGGGGTGATTGTATTCGCAGTTTTTTAGTTTTTTAGAGAAAAGGAAAATTATATTAATGTGGAGGCTGGAAGTGAGAAGAATTGGTGATAAAGGTGTATAGGCATTTAGCAATGTGTGTACTGCATTGGAAATAATCTGGTTTAAGGATGGTTTGTACTTGTTTATGTATAGGAGTTTCTAGCTATGGAGATTTTTTGTTTATTTTTTTCTATTGTGCAGAATGTGTGTATTTTCCGTTAAGAATATTTCAGGAATTAGAGTGGAGGGCATGATATGTAATTTAGGTTGTTAAGATCACAAAAATAAAATTGTTTAAACAGGAGATGGCTGTATTTGTTGAATTTCAGCATGTCGTATATAAGATGAAAGATGACCTGCCCAACAACATCGGTCATCGACACATCACATCATCAGGAGCTACTTTACCCGCATTATCAGTGTACGCGTTCACGTATCATTTAGTTAGCTATCTAGATATTATGTAGCTGATTTATATTATATATTATATATATATATTAATGGAATCTGTGAGACTTACTTTGCTAACCACCATTACAGTCACTCGGAGGAAGATGTTTTCTCCAGGGTCAGTAGTGTTATATAAGTAAATTCGAACTGTAGAATGGTAGTCTCCTAAAATACAATTACTCTCGAATTCCATCCGGAGGTAGTGGATTGGAGATCGACAAGTCAAGCTGATTTCATCGTACTGAGTTGACGATGTTCTAATGGCGAGATTTGATTCAGTCATTCTTCTATACACTTCATCTGTCGCTGTGAATATTTTATAACGGAAGCAACACGTAACATATGTCCCGAAGGCCAGCCGGGGTAGACATCACCTTCCCGGTACATCCTCCTTCATCCAAGGACTAGATAATTGAGGATAATCCAAAATGACATCTATGCACAGTTAAGTACCGAGCCTGGCCGAAACCAACAGTGTTCCGAGTTTTCTCGATACTTGTGGACATAATACGTGTGTCAAGTTTCAAATTTTAAGCAAAAGTATTTAGAATATGCTTTATTCACACGGTAGACTAGCGGTATTGAGTATTAGTATTATAGCTTGATGACGAATGAAGACACTTACTATAATGAATATATATAATATAATAATATATCTTATGAGTATAATATATATATCAATATATATATATAGATATATATACTAGCAAATATATGCAACTGCCGGGTGCAATACTTTAAGTTTTAATATACTATAATAAAAATATCATGTTAAATTAGAAAGGCTAATGAACTGAATACGATTCAGATAAAAATATTGACAGAGGGGGTATTAATCGAGAAAATCATAGAACAACTTGAAACACTGCTCCACCATTTCCCTACTCCCGTCTTTCAGTGGTAAATTTCCCTAATTTAACTATTTTAGTTAAAATAGGAAGAAAAGAAAAATTACAGTTTATTTCTTTATCTGTTAAATATATTTCGTTAAGATTTACCCCCGAGAATTTTTGGCTTCATATTTATTAAATAAAACCAAACATATTAGAAAATCAAACTACTAAGCATCATATTTATTAAAATCATAATTTTAAAATCAATATGCAAACATAGCCTTCCCATTCACACTGTAACCGCTATNTATCATATAAGACAAAATAAAAACAATTAACACAATACAATAACCACTGAAATAATAACCAGCTTCATTTCTTAAATATCCTTTGCAGGACCTACGTCACGGGTTAATACTTATCCTACTTGTATAAAGAGAATCTGTCTATTTAGTCGTATTATTGAAATATGCTATTTTTTTTCAAAACCTGTCACATATAAACATCTGATGAGCTAGTGACTGTCGCTGACCGAGAACACGGCGTGGGCGGGATCGTGCCCTTAATATTTACCAACTACTCCCTCTGTTAGCGAGATAAACAAGCCCCGCTGAAGGATGATTTTACTAAACCTCAGAAATCATTGTCTCAATATTATGCGTATGAATATGATATAACAATGGTTTTCACTTTAACAGCCTAGTGTGTCGTCTTCAATCCTTTTGTCACACACACACATCACACACACACGACATATAAACTATATACTTAATATCGTTATATATATATATATATATATAATATCTCTATTAATATAACGAGATTGTGTAGCTTCCTTTCTGAAGAGAGAGATCTGTTAACCGGGAAACTGATAGTTAGCTACTCAAGTCACAATCCTTTGTTATTTACATCACATTCTCCATGATTTTATTTATATTTAAACCTCAATTATTAATAAAATTGCTTCACCTTTTATTAGTGTTGTCCATATCTACATACAAATAACATGCATTTGTATTTTATTATACAAAAAATAGCGGTTTACAGTGTGAATGGGAAGGCTAATTTGCATGTTGATATTAAATGTAATTTTATTAAATATGTGCTTAGTATTATTGATTTCTAACTGTTTGGTTTTATTTTCATGAATATAAGCAAAAATCTCTTCAATGAATCTTAAATGAAATCCATTAACAAGAAAACATAAGTGTAATTTTATTCTTTATTTCCTAATTTAACTAAATAGTTAAATAAGTAAAATTCAGCAATGAAAGACGGCAGTGATGGAAGAGTAAGTTTCATTTCTATTTTTCTATTATACCCCCACTCTTTTTCAAATCTTTTTATCTGCATTCTTATTAGACTTTCTAATTTAATACGATATTTCATTACATTAAAACTTAAATACTTGCACCCGGAGGGTACATATATTTGCTAGTATATATAATGGATAAATGAAGGAAAAAGAAAAAAAATTGCTTCGTTAATTTATTTCAACTGAAACAAGCTTATCTCGTAACAGCATATTTAGACAAAGTGCAAACACATGGTTACGCTGATTTTTTCGGAATTTTTCAGCATATATATGTATGTTTCTGTTTTTTAGGAGTATCATGTTACTCGTTGTGGGAGAAAATATTCAATATATATATATATTTGACTCATCTGAAGATTGCGTAAGCATGAAACTTATAGTTATGAGTTCATAATATCCATAATATCCTTATTATTGATTGTAAATCTGCTCTGCTTTATTAGTATTGAGCACCTTTTTATGCCAATACTTTTCTCATTTATTCTCTTCATTCTCTATTATATATATATATATATATATATATATATATATATATATATATATATATTATATATATATATATATATATATATATAAGTCATCCACAGAAACGTGTTTTGGCGTTTCACGCCTCTTCAGTGTGGCTAGACACAACAACTATCCTTGGCTAGGGTCGAATTCAGAGAGACTATTTGCCAGCCTGATATCTTATCCCCTCGTCCACTGACAGCTGTAGCGGGACTGGTGTTTTTAAACTATTAAATACATAGGTTTGTTTATGTATATATAATTCTGGTTTGCGAATTCGGATTTAGCCCAGATTGTTCGCATTTTTATATTAAACTCTAGAAGCGCCTACCCAGCATCACCTGATTATAAGTTGGGGACAAAAAAAGTCGTATAATGGTTAGCAAGTTAGTCTCGCAGATCCATTCTCATTATGTATATTTTTATTTTTTGATATCTTCATAAATAAAAATCAAATATTCATAATATAGATTTGTTGGCGTTTTCTTAATATAAGGTGTGTGCTAAATGACCACTCCTACTTATAGACTCGCCGACAACCATGTGACCAACCTCTTGGCCAATCACTGGCGGTGCTCTGCTGCTGTAATAATATTCATATCGGCTGTTCTGGTCATAACTACGCACAACTACTTTGAACCTTCGTGGAGGGCGGAACATAGGAGTAAATCACTGGACCTTTAGCACTACGCGGGATAGGACTTATTCACTTACCAAAGGATTCCATAACTATTTCATAGCTCAGGACTTACTTACTTACTTTAAGTCTTTTTCAACTGGCCAAAGACGGCGTTCAGAAACTTAACAAGATTCGGTGTCTGTCTATCTGTAACCGAAACTACATCACTGCTTACGTCACAATAATATCAGGAATTCCGTAAATTTATTAATGAGTATTTAATTAATAGTCAAAATCATTAATACATAGAATTGAATAAATCTTATTTATTAACGATGTCTATGAAAATCTGAGTTAGATTTGCCTCAAAACAGCCCATGTTATTAGTGTGTTTAAAATCCTGTAATGTGAGCTATATATCACTTATTTAAAGGTTTACATAGTATATAATGTGATTAATGTTGTATACTGGTTTTAACAAAACCGGTTTAATAAATAATTACTTGGTGTTATTGATCTCTAATATTCTTGTTTTATTCTCCAATGGATTAAAATGAATTCTATTTATGTTTTTTTTAACAGAAATCTATTAAAACATAATTCAAATAAGTGTAATCCTTTATATGTGTTCTTATTTAATTTCATTAGTCTTTCTAATTTAATATATTCCATTACATAAAAACTTAAATAATTACGCTCGGTGGGTGCATATTCTTGCTAGTATATATATATATTTAACAACCCTCCGCACGAGCAGGATGTGACACAAGGTCAATTTCTTAAGCGGGGTTCAACAGGTTTGAATTCAGAGTTTTCCTTCTCCTAGGCCGGGTTGCCTAACCAAGGTTAAACAGCCCGGTTTGCCCTATTATTTACTCATAGCTGGAGGGAGAATTGGATTCATACCTTTCTCAACGGTATTAGCGCTAAGTGAAAATGCAGTTACCGCGTCCAGGATTTGAACTCGGGTCGACGAGTCCATTTCCCATGACTTTAACCATTATACCACGTGCTTTCTTGCTAGTATATTGTGACGGAGAACGAGAAAGGAAAAAGAGCAAGACATTATCTCGCCTGCCGGGATCGAACTCGCGTCCTCCCGCATGCAAAAACAAATGCGATTTGAGCACTGGACGGACGCGAGGTTAGACTGACGTGCCCGGATGTTTGGGTAAATATGTCATGAATAACAAGTGAGTCGAGCGCTGGGGTGTCAGCAGGAGCAGAAGCAGTCGACGACGACGACGAAGCGCTTTGCGAACGACCCAGTAAAGAAATGGATTTTAGTCCAACAGAAAAAAAAAACTAAATAGGAAATGCGATTTTGAATTGTTAAAGATTATTTCGACTACAACGGCGGATTTTTCCAGCTGCTAGACAAAGACGAAGAATGTGTTGACCAAAAGAAAGTCTGGCTTGTGAGAAGACGGTGAACTCCCTTGGTTTTGATCCCCCCTCAGCAGGAACTTCTTGATTCGAATATCTATCCCCCCCATATATATCTTATTATAATGTAGATTGTGGGTTTCTTTGTCTGTAACCGAAACTATATTACTATACAAGTCACAATTCTCTTTGTTATTTACATCACATTATCCATGATTTTATTTTATTTAAACCTCAATTATTAATAAAACTGTTTTACATCATTAAGACTGTTGACCATATCTACATGATATTTTCCATGTACCCCACTTGTACGGGTCAGGCACGAAGGCCCTATTAATGTGGGACCACCCACAAGCCGAAGCTCATGGGGTGGCGGGTGAAAAATTGCGTCGATCCCGTCGGCATTCCCCCTCAAGGGGGGCGCCTCAGGCAATGGGAAATAAACCCAGCCCTGCCCCTTTAAATCAAGGGGGCAGGTGTTGCCTGGGGGGATGGCCCCCTGGGATCGACGCTGTTAATTATATCAATGGTCCAGAGGCCGAAGCCACTGTTGACCATGTCAACATGCTAATAACATGCAATTGTATTTATATATACAACAAAAGAGCGGTTTACAGTATGAATGGGAAGGCTAATTTGCATATTGATCTTAAAAATTTGATTTTAATAAATATATGCTTAGTATTATTGATTTCTAATTTTTTGGTTTTATCTTATTGAATATGAGCAAAAATCTCGGGGATAAATCTTAAAAGAAATCCATTAACAAGAAGAAATAACTGTAAATTTATTCTTTACTTCCTATTTTAACTAAATAGTTTAATTAGAAAAAGTTACTAATGAAAGACGGGAGTAATGGAAAATGATGGAAGAGTTAGTTTCAAATTTGTTCTATTTTTCAATCATACCCCCTCTGTTCCAAATCGTTTTATCTGCTTTTTTATTCAGTTTCATTAGCCTTTCTAATTTAATATGCTATTTTATTATATTAAAACGGAAATACTTGCACCCGGAGGGTGCATATATTCGCTAGTATTATTAATATAGATAGTATCTTGACTCCTAGTATATATAATGTAGATACTTTTGGAATTACCTTCATATATACGAGTGTGCATTCGACATTTTCTTTTTGGGCAGTCGCACATTTTTGGCTGGGTACAGTGCGAAAAATAAGCTCGGGACTTTGGTGTGTCCATAAAAAATCTGACGGTAAAAGAATCTTGGAGACACGGGCATCAAACCTATTAATCTTTTTTCTGGGTGTGAGATGCCAGTCGTTTCTTATATTGGTCCCATAAAATTTGATGGATTTCTGTTTTATTGTAATTTCGCAAATTTATTTTATTTGCCAATAAATTCGTGTTGGGATTTTAAGTGATTTGAATTTCAGAACTTGTGGTGGGATTTGTTTGTGAAATTTTTCACGGCTAACTTCTTCTTATTTTCCATAGATACTAGCTGATGTATTCGTCGACGATGGGTCAGATGTTAATAATAATAATGAAATTTATTGTGTACAGTGCTCAGGTGCACCACAACTCATCAAAGTCTCATGTCAAGTACACAGAATAATATAGTGTCAGGAACATGAACAGTTTACAGTAGTAATATGCATGTATGTGAGCGCGCGTGTGCATATGTGTGTGGAGAGGGTATCAGGTATAGTGTCGGCGGACCAAACGATATCTGATACTCTCACACACACACACTCACTCACTCATTCACTCTCTTTTCTTCTCTCTCCACCTCTCTCTATCTCTCTCATATATATATATATTATATATATATAATATATATATATATATATATATATACATATTCGTCCGCCGAGGAATGGCATGGTTCCGGGTATGATAGCATTCCTCGACATTTCAACGCATGAGTAGAACTACTTAGGTAATCTGATCTGTGCAGTAAAGTACCATCTAGGAGTTGACGGTGGGTGTAGCGCTCTACATTTGCAAAAAAATAAAATAAAATAAAAATAAAACATCTCTCCGGTCTAGTGCTAGCTAAAAAGGGATAGACTCCCTCGATGTCGCCTGATACTGACTATAGGCGCCTCTGCTGACTTTAATAACAACTATATATTAATAGTGTTATAACTAAAAATCAGAGAGAGAGAGAGAGAGAGAGAGAGAGAGAGAGAGAGAGAGAGAGAGAGAGAGAGACAGACAGACAGACAGACAGACAGACAGACAGACAGACAGACGTTCCGTGTTTATTTTTCATATTGTACCAAGCCAAAAAGAACAAAAATACACATACGTATGAGGAAATGGTAAGTGTGTGTGTAGAGAGAGAGAGAGAGAGAGAGGAGAGAGAGAGAGAGAGAGAGAGAGAGAGAGAGAGAGAGAGAGGGGGGGATACAGAGAATAAAAGAGAGGACGTATAGAGGGAGAAGAGAGGAGATGAACAAGATACTGAGCGTAAAAGACAAATAAAAGAGAGAGAGAGAGAGAGAGAGAGAGAGAGAGAGAGAGAGAGAGAGAAAGAGAGAGAGAGAGAATCATATAATTTCAATATCTAATAACTTGACGAATTCTCGTTCAAATTATCTCAAATTTTAACAACATGTGTAGAAACAAGTAAAAATTATGTTTAATGTAGGTTTTTCACTATTTAAATAAAGTAATGCTTTTCATTGGAAAAGCAAGGCAACCAGTCTAGGAGAAGGAAAACTCTAAATTTAAACCAGTAGTACTCCCAGGTTACAGGTCACATTGATATGGGTAAATAGTAGATGAGACTGGGTTCTTTACCATTGGTAATGCAACCGGTCTAGGGAAAGGAAAACTCTGAATTCAAACCTGTTAAACTTTGTTTCAAAATAGACCATGTGTAAATCGGTTTAATGTATTTTGCGTTCAAAAACCGAATAACTGCGTGAGCTTCACACTTGGCTGTAGCGTCAATCGGGAGCTCCATCAGAAACAACTGCCAAGCCAAGACTGAGTATAGTAGCGAAGCGCGCAAAGGGTCATGCGCATGCACAACAAACACAACAATGTTGCCAATGGATGCACAAACATTTCCCAGCGCTTTGGAAACATTGCTCTCAATTTAATAAGACTTCTGTTAATTTGGACTGATGATGCAACATATATAAGGGTCGAGTTAATACAGTTCTAAGAGACAATCATCTTGCAGGTTGCAGGTTCAATCCTGGGGACGGGCGATAATAACATAGAATACTTAACATAGCTTAACACTTGAATCTGATCATGGTTAGCGGAATGAGAACAGTGGGTTGAATTAAGGTTCGGTTTGTAGTTCCGCGAAGGCTCCCTATTCCGACACGAAGGCTCCCAAGTTTGACGAGGAGGTTCGACAAAGAATACCAGAAGAAGGTCGAGAGACACATTGGCCAAAACGTTGTGTATATAACAATAAAGATGAGGACAACTGTTGTGAGGTTTTAAGGGGTCAAATAAGAACAAAAGGACGGGTAACAAATGTAGAAAATATATTAACAGAAAGTAGACAAATACAATAGAGGGATGTGGAAATTACGTCCGACGAACAGAGTTATTGGCACTCGCATTGGCTTACTGCTAAGCCACAATTATCCCTGTTATTTATAGTAACCTATCGGCGCATTCTATTAGTCTTATAGGGTGTATCACCTATAACAACAACAGTCCGAAAAATCAAAATAATTCAAATTATCAAGCCTCATCTAAAGCAATTCAGACAAATCGGAGGATATTATGTTGAAAAATAAAAGCCTAGTAAACGAATGCCTTTCTCAGTATGATTGGTCTGTTGTTGCTGCTGTACTTCCGTGCACTGTATTTATGACTGTATTTTCTTGTGAGGAAAGAATTTCGTTGCAGTCAGGATATTTGTTATATTCATGTTTCTCATGGGCTTACAACTTGCACCTGGGGGGAAAGACGGTCATAAAAGCTTCACGATTTATTTTGACACACATTTTTCTTTCTGTATTGGCACGTACCGAAGTGACAATCTCTTGTTCGCCGAAAAAGAAATGATAAACAAACCAAACAAATGAAAAAAGAAAACAAAAGAAAAGAAAAAAACAAAAACAAAAAAAAAAAGAAGCAAAAACAAAGACAAAAAAAAACCCAACAAAAAAAACAAACAATCCCCAAAAGAAGTAAATATATTTATCTGAAAATATATAAAATTAATGTATAGAAAAAGTTGAAGAGCATAGGCAATAGATAGATAAATATAGACAGACTGAGAAAATATATATATATATATATATATATATATATATATATATATATATATATTATATATATATATATACATTTCTCAGTCTGTCTATATTTATCTATCTATTGCCTATGCTATTCAACTTATTATATATATATATATATATATATATATATATATATATATATATATATATATATATATCCACCACCGTGGAATATCGTAGTTGTGGGGTAAGGAAAATAGCCGGCACACATAAATTTCGAACTGTATAAATAAATCCTGGTGTGTGTGTGTGTGTGTGTGTATGTGTGTGTGTGTGTGTGTGTGTGTGTGTGTGTGTGACGGTTTAGGTACTGGACATGTATGCCGAAAGAGGGTTCCCTTAAAAAATGTGATATTGTAAAGAGTATCTGGTATCATGGTCTACTGAGAATATATATATATATATATATATATATATATATATATATATATATATATATATATATATACAAGTTGTGTCAAAAAAGTATCAAGACTTTTTGTATTTTTTTACATACCTTGTATTCTGAAAAGAAAAATTGACGTTCAATTCATTGTTCATTTTTATCTTCGTAAATACAGCTTCAAACTCGCCACTTCTATGACACTCCTTGTGTTCTGAAAAATGAGGTAACCAAGTGAGTACATGGTACTGTTAGTATTTTTGTAATTTAACCATTGTAGTTCTTTTGGACGATAACAAAATAAATCAAACTAATCTAATCAATTATTATTCTGATAACTTTGAAATGCCACAGTTGAATGAACTGTATATCTTTATCAAATTATAAAATAACTTGATTAGTTAAGTTAAAAGTTAAAGTTAATAGAAACAATGACATCGTGACATGCATTTTTTAAAAATTGAAATAGTTTATTATAAATTAACTTATCATCTAGATATATAAATTAATTATTTTAATAGATAATAATAAATCATTATTATATCTTTATTAAGTTATAAAATCACTTGATTAGTTAAGTTAAAAGTTAAAGTTAATAGAAACATTTAATCTATCATGTATATATATATATAAATTAATTATTATAAACGTTATGCTTAAGTAATAGGTACTAGGTACTTTTCATATATGACAATTTTTCATTAAGGGAACCCCTTAATTTTGACCCCGTCCTGCAAACGCATTGTTCTAAACGACCTGGAGCTAACTCTAAATACATTTCAATAGTTTCTTAGAAACAAATTACACAGGATAGGTTACAAGGTAGGAGTTAGATGGCTTTAGTTGTTTCCCTAGATAATAATAAATTATCATTATATCTTTATTAAGTTATAAAATGACTTGATTAGTTAAGTTAAAGGTTAAAGTTAATAGAAACAATGACATCGTGACATGTATTAAAAAAACGAAGAAGTTTATTATTAATTATTTTAATCTATTACCCATTGTCACATATTTACGCGAAAAACCGTTTTTGTTGCGTTAAAACAGTTGCAAACAATGTTCTGAATCATCGAGGCTTGTTGTTTTTGATCAACTGTGAGCAAACGCGGCAACCACTTTGAACACAACTTTCTCATTGACAAATGTTCATGCAAAATGGTGAATACACTGCCTTCTGGTAGCTTCACCTCCTCTGCTATCTTCACCTCCTCTGCTAATGTATATTTCTATTACCCAGCACGTTCGCCATGGGTAGGATGTTACACCTCAATGGGATGTATTCCTTATTTCCCCTAATCGTCCCCCACAGGTTAGATGTAACTAAAGTTCCCAAGTGTTGGGCTTCCAACGAGAATAGAACTAGCTATTCAGTAGTAATGGCTCCGCGAAACTAGCTTTTTTATCCTTAGGCTACGAAGAGACGCCTTTAATATTTTAGTAAAAAAAACAAGTATTGCGATGTGTGATTTTTGGCGACTTTATTTCTTAATTTAATGAGAATTTTTCTAAATTATTTTCCTCTCTGATAATTATCTTGAGATCTGGCGTTCTTAAAATCATTTCATCCGGTCATGGACCGGGTACCTCAACTAGTATATATATATATATATATAATATATATATATATATATATATATATTCTTTCTTACCATGCTGTCTTCCATTTTTCTTTCTTTCTTTCTTTCTTTCTTTCTTTCTTTCTTACGGTGCTATCATTCTTTCTTTCTTTTTTATCCCCCCTCTCTCTGCTAAGGAGTTTGTGTAGTTTTTTTCGACATAACTCCGCCAATTTTTGGATTGTCTAACTGTAACATAGCCCACACCTGTACAGCATTTCAGAACAATTGAAGGGGGTGGGTGACATGGCCTTGATGGTTTGAAATGGAATTAACCCTATTCCTTTCAGGGTAGTCATGTTTTTACTCCCTATGAAATATGCTTACTAATTCTACAGACATCTCCAGAAAGTTTAATTCCAAGGAAAGACGCCTCTTTATTCCTGGGTATCCATCTGGTTTTTAATCCCCATGAAAGATGTCTATACATTCCATAGACATTCACATCCATTTTAATATATAGGAAAGATATCTATTCATTCCACATTCTTGTAGAGAGGATGCACTTAAAATATTCTAAGTTCCACCGATGGATTGTATAAACTCTCAGGCGTCTTAATCGATTAGATGTCGATTCATTCTACGGGCTTCTGATATTCATTCCACATTCTTCTAAAGAGGATGCAGTTAAAGTATTCTAATTTTCGCCGATGGGTCGTAAAGACTTTCACATGTCTTAATCCATTAGATGCTGATTCATTCTACGGGCTTCTTCTATTAATTCCACATCCTTCTAGAGAGTATGCAGTTAACATATTCTAAGCCCCGCCGATGGGTCGTAAAAACTCTCAGGTGTCTTAGTAATTTTCAGACCAGTCATTGTCTTTTGAAAGGGTCCAAAAATTCAAGGTAATATCAATCCTTTGAAAGTCTCTCCAGCAAACGAAATGCAATTCCTTTCCCAACTGAACACACCACTCTCACTTCAAATAGCAGTCGTCAGATTTCACTTGCCGTCCAAACACTTTCTTCCTCACTCGCCCTGTCAGCGACAGTCCGTCTTTATTTCTGCTCGTTCGGATGCGCTTATGCAAATTCGGATATACTTTATTTGGGTCTCTACTAACAACACCTCAGCTACGAGGAGGTAGCGAGTTCGAGTATCCGTAGCCGCTCGCCACACTCTGCCCCCTCGAACAGGCCAAACATATCCTGACGCGCTTTGTTTGTGGGGGCTGGGAATCCGCTTGTTCATACGGCTGCCTTTCAGTCTCGTCACACATTGACAACGTAAACTGTTGTTCGGTGGACTCTCATTCTTTCTTGCCTTATACCCGACCCTCGTGTTGGGGGTTCAGAGTGCTTCGGACTCTGGACCGATAAAGTAATTGTTAGGGAGAGTTATCTCCCCCTAACGATTCGAACCGGATACTCTCGGAAAAGGAGGAGGGGAAAAATATTGACAGCCAGACCAGACAAGAAGCGAACACGGGACGTGACCAGCGTATCCTATCATCAGCCGAACTCTAATCCCAAACCATCCCACTGTATTTCCCTGTCAGTGAGAATAAATAAAACAAATATTGTTATATGTTAAACATATTTCACTGTTTTTATTATCTATACTGTATATCCTACATCTCGGGATACAACAGTAATTAACAGCGTCGATCCCAAGGGGCTTATAGGGATTGGCCCCTATATTTTTACGGCATGTGGAATTGAATATATTAAAAAAAATTAAGTTTTCTTAAATAACTAGTTTTACAATGGTATGTCATAAGTTTAAAATTAGGTAAACAAATGAGAATTGAATGAATATTAGTTTAGAAATATTTTAGAAACAATAGAAACAATGGTTTAAATTCATCCGATAATTTATGTCACCAGAATTCCACAGATACCAAAATCATTCGATATTGCATCATTGCAAATCACCTGATATTTGAGGAATATTTTAGCTTAATCATCACAATAGACAATGACAATAAGAAAATTATAAAAAGGCCCATTTAGCTGAAAAATGAGGGGACAGACAATGAGAGCTTACGCTCTTCCCGACTCGACAGAGTTGGGGCGAATGCCCTCTAACTCGACAGTAGGAGCGAAAGTTCTCCCCCAACATCGACACAATGGGGAGAAGTCGCTGCCCGAAGACACAAATGATATATGAGGTTGGTCTCATAAATTCGTTTCCAAATTTTCTCTCTCTCGCTCAACAAAAACAAATTTCAATCACAACTTTCAATCACAGACAAAACTGCTACAATGTTGACACAACCAATCGCACAAATATAAACAATACATGTCACACTTGTCACACAACTACGTACAGACACATACAGTCGGCAACATCACTGAAAGAACAATTGAATATACCAATTGTAAATTAATGTATATAAAGTTTGTTTCCTTTATCAATTTTGTCTTCTTCTTTTGTTACCTATGGAAACTTCATTTCCGTAGTCTTATACATATAAATTGTGGGGACCCATAACTCGTATCTTCAACTTATCAACTACACAATATCCAAACAAACGGGGTCCCTACAGGCTATCCCCCAAGTAATAGCTGCCCCCTTGATTTAAAGGGGCAGGTCTGGGTTTATTTCCCAGTGCCTGAGGTGCCCCTTTGAGGGGGGGGGGGGTAATGCCGACGGGATCAACGCATTTTTGCACCTACCATCCGCGAGCTTCGGCTCGTGGTTGGGCACACATAAAAAATGTCCTTGTGTCACGCCTGCATAAGTGGGATGCATGGAAAATACTTACCCTCATTCTTTTTTTGTTTTGTTTCTATCTTTGACAACTGTATTCGCGATGTCAGACGCACGAACCGAGCCACTAACCTATCGTGACGGATGATGAAGACAGGCAGAGCATTAATTATGTTGACATTTCTACATTTAACGACGGTAATTAGGTGTCGACTGTAACCCTGCTCAAGGCGGCTGTTGCAGATGAAAACAGATAATTAGTGACTAACTCGGGTGCCGTGTCAACGAAGGAAACGGTATCCTGACCGGTCGTTACTTTTCATTTGTTGTTTTTAGATCTTTAAAAAAAAATCTCTACCTCAGACTTTTGTTTTCTTTAGACTTGAGGAAATGCGTTGATAAAATTGGCAGCTTGCACGAGCGAAAAGGAAAAAAAAGCAGGCTTTCTCCTTTCTTTCAGTCTCCTCCCCAATATATATATATATATATATATATATATATATATATATATATATATATGAACGAAGGCATATATTAGGGTAACGAAGGCAATTTTCAAACCAAGTTTGAAAATTGCATAGACGAGATATTGACATTTATCAAGCCCAGTTGAATTTATGTTTTCGTTAGCCTAACTTAGTTATATATGCTCTGTCAATGATGTTGAGCATTGTTTACATAGGTGTATAGCAAACTATATATATATATATATATTTATTTATTTATTTATAATTACAAAGTCGCTCCTACCATTGGTTTCTGAATAACACTTTTTCGGTGTTATTCGTCTTCAGAGGCGTTTGACTTTTGAAAAAAAATTGGACAGTTTTAAACTCCCGGCACGTATCCACGCGATCCGTTAATAGCTCCTGCATTTCGCTTTCATCATTCAACGGCATCACTATTTGTCGTCATTGTTCTTATTGTGATTTTAAATTTTTTCCGTTTTTATATTTATTTTAGTTTATGTGTGTTTATTTATATATGAATTCTTAATTATGGCGGTCTGATGTTTTGGTATGTCCAATTCCATATTAAGATTTTTTCCTGTGTGGGCATGCTCGAAAATTTCTGTTTTGTTGTTTGGAAATTTTCTTCGGAGTTTATTCCTTGAAGAATACGGAATTTTTCTGTGTGCATAATGAGCATTTTTTTGAACCATTTATATATGGTTTCGATTGTCTAGTATTTTCCATTCTAATTTAAAATGTTTTTCTTGTTTTTTATACAGCTATACTTTGTTGGATAGCGCTGTCACGTTCCTCTTATTTTCGTGTTTGAAGGATGTTAAATGGTTATAGTAGCGTTGTTTAAAGCTACCCTGCACCATCCCTATGTAGTTTTCGCTGGTTTCCGATTGGTTTGTATTGTTTGTCCTAATTGTTGCCTGGTATATTATTGATTCTGTGTTGCATCTTTGTTGTAAATATATATATATATATATATATATATATATATATATATATATATATATATATATATATATATATTATATATATATATCAATAACAACAGAGACAAAAGAAACGTTGAACAGGAACAATAGTCATTTGATAAGGGTATCTAACGAACCCGAAAATTTATGATAAAAAATAATAATAAAATAAGTGAATTCAATACTCCATAACATCGAGTTCATTCATTTATTTTTAGATGCTTCGTAATAACGCCCAATTTAAAAAAACAACATAATGTATATATATATATAATATATATATATATATATATATATATTATATATATATATATATATATATATATATATGTATATAGTTGGTATTAGAATTATTGTCCCTATAGATAGATATAATGATACTCAGATAGATATTTATGAACCAGTTGGAATATATATATAATATATATATATATATATATATATATATATATATATATAAGAGAGAGAGAGAGAGAGAGAGAGATAGATAGAGAGAGAGAGAGAGAGAGAGAAGATGGATAGATAGATAACACGCACACACATACACACACACACACACATATATATTTTTGGATGATATATGCTTAATTGAAGTCATACCGGATTTTGAAAATTAATTAGTTAATAATTAATGAATTCAGGCAGGCATCTATGTTCAAATATAAGGTCAAACAAATCGAGAAAATGTTTAGCCTTACATTGGAACATATATGCCCGCCTAAATTCATTAATTATTAACTAATTAATTTTCAAAATTATGTATGACTTCAATTAAGCACATATCCTCCAAAAATTGTCGGCTAAAAAGGCCATATAAAAAATAAACACATTGTTTGTTTACTTACTTTCATATATATATATATATATATATATATATATATATATATATATATTGATAGATGGATAAAGTTGATGTCAGAATTATTTCCTCTTACTGAATAATTGAATATTTTCTCTAGAAATTCGAATATTTGCCAGCGGTTACTGAATTTGCCATGGATAGTTTATTTATTATTTAGTTTTAAATAATTCGTATATTTTTTTAGAAATTTTGATTTACTA
>CM042154.1:9308044-9320544 GCA_023376005.1 Doryteuthis pealeii | reverse complement strand
TCAGTACGGATCAACTAAAAACTACCTCGAAACCTGACAGAATTTTTGTCTGTTAAGTCCCTTACCCTTGTGGCTATCAGCGGGTGTCAGTCTGAAGTGAACAATTAATTGATACATCCTCACACGGAATGTTTTTACAATCACCAGAGAACTCAAGACTGTAAACAGCGTACAGACGAGTAACGGCTTTACGCCAAACGGTGAAATTTTAATTAATGTCCCTCCTACAGTGCTCAACCATGGGGGGCTATATATAATATTATATATAATATATTATATATATAATATATATATATAAAATAAAAAATAAAATAAAAAATAATAAAATCCCTCATGCTTTGAAAATTTAGAATTCCACAAAACTTCTCTCCGCGTCAAAATCTGTTCGCATGAGATATGACGTCATTAACCGTTTATCTTGATCGCGTCTGAACGTGAATTTTAAAAAAAGTTATTTTTTCGAACATTTCAAAGGAATTTCATTTCAAATAAGGATTTACTCTGATGAAGGTCGAATTTTCTTTGTGTGCGGAACATTTCTACATTTTTTCTATAATTATTATTTTATTTCATTTGGTTATTTAAGAATAATATTAGTTTGAATAATGTACACATGGATATACTCCTGACCGAAACACGTGTAAGAAAAATTGATTAAAATATTCTATTTTATCCATTCTATACTTTCTTTCCTTTCTTTCTTTTTATAACATACCGTCGGATTCACTTCCAGTTTCATTTTTACACACACACACACACACACACACACACACACCACACAACACAATATATATATATATATATATATATAATATAATAAGATAAATATATAAAGGTTTTACATATCTATTTATTACGTGACAAAGGAACATTCACAACCATATTGGTTTCATGCGATGCAATCATCAGGTGAAGATGTTTGCATCGCATGAAACCAATATGGTTGTGAATGTTCCTTTGTCACCTAATAAATAGATATGTAAAACCTTTATATATTTATCTTATTATATTATATAACAGCTCTATTTTATATTGAGCACTCTGACAATAATAATGCCTTTGGTACACCATTCCAGCAAAAGCTGAAACAGTGACCATCTCACACTATAGTATATATATATATATATATATATATATATATATATATATATATATGAAATTTAACATTATGAAAAAACATGTGATGTTTGTTATGTAATTGCTGACAGTACTGTTTCGACCAAATCGATAAGTTGGTCTTCATCAAAGAGCGACATTTTCTATAAACTATAATGCTTCTGATTTTTAAAAAAATTAAAAATAAAATTTATTTTATTTTTAAAACAGAACATGCATTTTTCAAAAATTTCAGCGGTTGAACCCAGCGTTCGTTTCTGTAAACAGTCTTTTTTAACGGATATCTTTCTTCCCATCTATGTCGCTCTTTGATGAAGACCAACTTATCGATTTGGTCGAAACAGGCCTGTCAGCAATCACATAACAAACATCATATGTTTTTCATAATGTTAAATTTCATACTGTCGGATTAATTTCCATCTATTTTTCATATATATATATATGCAAACAAATGATTATTATAGATAATGAAATGCAAATGTCAATGTGTCATTACGTCACATATTTTCAATTTTAGCCCTAGAAGTTGTTGCCCAACATATCATACCATTTTAGAATCAGACCGAACCCATTTCCATGGACAATATCTGTTGTGCAACGACCGCCTTCAAATTCTATCGTAGCAGAGATATCTCCTTATGTCAAGACACGTTGCAGATTATATCATTCTAAGAATCTGTACATTTCTGTGAGGGATATAACATTTCAGATTATCGATTATCGTATTCAATAATCCATTTAAATCCACTTTGATATTTATTATGAATTACAAAAATATACGATTGCCTCTAGCCTTTTTCAGTGTTAAATCGAATTCAAAGGTTGTCGTATTTTCGAAGCGTAGAACCGGCAAAATCAATAGTCAATAAATATAGCCGAATGATCGATTATTTTTCACCTCATAGAACCAGTCAAGCGTCTCTCATCGCTCAACCGGAACCGCCATCTTAAGTTCACCAAAAATAAAACCTTAAATGTCTACCGATTTTAAAACCTCCCACACACGACGCCTGTTGGAAGAAGTATCGAGAGTGAAGCTCTATTTTCCCAAGACAAAATCGTCTCAGGTAGCAACATGACCTTCTATACACTTGCCCTCAATATTATGGACTCTCTCGACGATTTTCGACACATGAGGGTTCACACACACAATGAACACCCACACAGTGATTTGTTTTATAGTGGTGAAGGCTTGCGTTGGACCATCCACACTTTTTGGCACAGTCGATAGGAAAGAATTGGGGCATCAAGGGTTGCCACAAACCCAATCAACGACCGACCTCAGGAATTTTGAATTCAGAGTTATCCCTCTCCTAGACTGGTTACCTACCCAAGGTTAAAGAGCCCAGTCTGCCCTACTATTTTACCCATAGCTGGAGGGAGAATATATGGATTCATACCTTTCCCAAGGGTATTAGCGCTATGTGAAATTCCAACAGCTTCGTCTAGGAATTGAACTCGAATCGACGAGTCCATTTTCCACGACTCTAACCACTAGCCCACGCGCCTCTACAATATAGTATAGAAAAATGTATAGAAAATACCTAATTGGTAGATAATTCATTTGAAATATTAAGGGACTAATTCTAAGATTTATAATTCATATTTTTAGTTTCTGCACAGTTTTAATTATTATTAATTATTATTATTAATTATTATTATTATTATTATAAGTCTCCTCGGGTGTCCAGGACTGTTCTGAGTATTCTGGCACAGATTTATTTAATAAAAAAATAAATGCATACATAAACAAACAAATAAATAAATAAAATAAAACACTTTATTTAATAAACAAAAATTTATACATACATAAACAAATAAATAATTAAAATAAAACACTTTATTTAATAAAAAAATATTTACATAAATAAACAAGCTGGACCTTTAGAATACAGCGACCGCACTTCTGCAACGGGCTACCTGTTGGCTATGTGTGGTGACCCGTGATGCTTAAGGATGGAACTCTGGTGGCTGAGCATATCGGCTGGTTCAATCAACCCTATTGCTCTTATGGCAATCCCCCCAACCCTTTTTTATCATACATGTGCTAGAAAGCGGTGGCTGAGGATCTTGGTCTACTGGGTATGACTTTAAACTGATGGTGAGGTTCCAGTTCTGGAGTCCTGTCGAATGTAGAGCACTCCTTCATCAACATAACTCCTCAGTTACCGAAGGTGTTTCGACATTACTTATGTTAGACATGTATTTACCTCATAAGCGGGTATGACACAAGGTCGTTCAATGTGGAACCATGCACGAACCGAAGCTAATGGGATGACAGGCACAACAAATTCGTGGATCCTGTCGGCATTCCTCCTCAAGGGGGTGCCTTGGGTACTGAGCAATAAGCCACCCTGTCGGCTGGGGCGTTAGAATGCACCGACTGCACCTCTGCAGAGGGTTAAGACTCCCCCAATGGGGCTACCTGTTGGCCGTGGGTGGCAACCCGTGATGCTTAAGGATAGAGCCCAGGTGGATGAGCAATTCATGACATGCAATACTCCACTTTGGCCCTATCTTGGGCTAGACGGGCGGTCGGAGAGGCCCCCTCCGATCAATCGGCTGGTCACGTCAAGCCCTAGCACCTATATGATTTTCCCAACCCTATTACCCTTTTTATCATATGGGTGCTAGAAGGCGGTGGCTGCGGGTCTACATGTCCTGGGAATGACGTTAAACTCTATCTGATGGTGAGGTTCCGGTTTTGGAGGTTTGGGGAATGTGGAGCACCCCTTCATCACCATTGCTCCCTGGTCCACTCTGATACAATTTTTTTTATAAATACATTTTTCTATTTAACCCATAGATGGGACCCTAACAGGTACTACCACTCCGGGTCAGAGTGGACCAGGGAGCAATGGTGATGAATGGGGTGCTCCACATTCCCCAAACCTCCAAAACTGGAACCTCACCATCTGATAGAGTTTGACGTCATTCCCAGGACATGTAGACCCGCAACCACCGCCTTCTAGCACCCATATGATAAAAAGGGGTTGGGGCTTGCCATAAGGGCAATAGGGTTGGGAAAATCATATAGGTGCTAGGGCTTGACGTGACCAGCCGATTGATTTGTTTTCTTTCAGTTGTATCAATTCTTTCGTTCTTTCTTTCTTTCGTTCTTTCCGATCTATCTATCTGACCACCCGTCTAGCCTAAGATGGGGCCAAAGTGGAGTATTGCAAGTCATGAACTGCTCATCCACCTGGGCTCCATCCTTAAGCATTACGGGTCGCCACCCACGGCCAACAGGTGGCCCCATTGGGGGAGTCTTACCCCTCTGTAGAGGTGCAGTCGGTGCATTCTAACGCCCCAGCCGACAGGGCGGAAATTAGTATGAGTCTATTAGTTGAAACGGAGCTTCGCCTTGCTGTTCAAGAATTCGTCTATATCGGCTCTTTTTAACTTTCAAGCGTTCTACAATTGGGAATCGTCTTCGTAGTCTTTTATTATTTTGATTCGAAAAAAAAATGGTCTTTACATTTACACGGCCATAAATTGGCATCTTTGTTCCAAACGTCTGTTTAAATTAAAGCATATTTTTTTATTGCCTTGTAATTTCGATTCAGTGACTCGGTCAGAGACGACATAGATGTCGCAAGAAGTGAGATCTGAAGAAAGCTAAGATACAATCTACAACTTGACAAATGGATAATGATTTTAATAAGCATCCAACAGACAATTTATATATATTTTCTTTCTAACACATCGCTTCATTATAGCGATTTGTTTTCTTTCAGTTGTATCAATTCTTTCGTTCTTTCTTTCTTTCGTTCTTTCCGATCTATCTATCTATCTATCTATCTGATCTGACAATGTTTTTGTATCAGTGTCTCGTATTGCCATTATATATTTTCTTTCTAACACATCACTTCATTATAGCGATTTGTTTTCTTTCAGTTGTATTAATTCTTTCGTTCTTTCTTTCTTTCGTTCTTTCCGATCTATCTATCTATCTATCTATCTGATCTGACAATGTTTTTGTATCAGTGTCTCGTATTGCCATTATATATATTTTCTTTCTAACACATCACATTCATTATAGCGATTTGTTTTCTTTTCAGTTGTATTAATTCTTTCGTCTCTTCTTTCTTTCGTTCTTTTCGTTTTTCCGATCTATCTATCTATCTATCTATCTATCTATCTGATCTGACAATGTTTTTGTATCAGTTTCTCGTATTGCCATTATATATTTTCTTTCTAACACATCGCTTCATTATAGCGATTTTAGTTGTATTAATTCTTTCTTTCTTTCTTTCTTTTTTTCTTTCCTTTTTTCTTTTTTTCTTTTCTTTCTTTTCTTTCTTTCTTTCTTTCTTATTTTATTTCTTTCTTTCCGATCTATCTATCTATCTATCTATTTTCTTTCTAACACATCTCTTCATTTATAAGCGATTTGTTTTCTTTCAGTTCTATTAGCTCTTTCTTTCTCTTCTTTCTTTCTTTCTTTTTTCCTTTTCTTCCCTTCTTTTTTCTTTCTTTCTTTCTTTTTCTTTCTTCTTTTCTTTCTTTTTGTCTTCTTTCTTTTCTTTCTCTGATCTATCTATCTATCTATCTATCTATCTAACTATCTATTTTCTTTCAAAACACAATCGCTTCATTATAGCGATTTTAGTTGTATTAATTCTTTTCTTTCTTTCTTTCTCTTTCTTTCTTTCTTCTTTCTTTCTTTCCTTTTTTTTCTTTCTTTCTTTTTTTTTTCTTTTTTTCTTTCTTTCTTTCTTTCTGATCTATCTATCTAATCTATCTATCTATCTATCTATCTATCTATTTCTTCAAAACACATCGCTTCATTATAGCGATTTAGTTGTATTAATTCTTCTTTCTTTCTTTTCTTTTTTTCTTTCCTTTTTCTTCCTTTATTTTTTCTTCCTTTATTTTTTTCTTCTTTCTTTCTTCTTTTTTTCCTTTCTTTTTTCTTCCGCCAAGTCTTATCTACATTCTCTTACCCTCTAACTATTCTATCTCTATTTATCTATCATCATTTTAACTTTCCTAACCAACATCGCTTCATACTAATAGCGATTTGTTTTCTTTTACTTACCTATTAGTTCTTCTTCTTGATCTTTCTTTACTTCATTTACGTTAGCTTATCCGACCTATCCATCACTATCATATCCTACATCACTGGATCCTGCACAATGTTTTTGTAACTCAGAATAACTATCGACATCAATACCCTTTCTCCATTACCAACAAAGCTCTATCCTTATAACGATATTGCTTCTTCTTCTCTTTCTTTTTCTTTCCTTTATACTTTTTTTTTTTTTTTTATTAAACACTTCAACATCCCTCATCTATCTCATTAAGGAACTGGTCATGTTCATTTTCTTCTTTCTCCCTTCCTTCATTCCTCATTCTTTTTTCTTTTTTTTATATCCAACATTCCGATCCACCCTCAATCTCATTATATGAATGGTGAGTTCGATTCATTATTCTCCATGCTTCCTTTCTTTCTCTTCTGTATTTATTTTTTCATCTTTGCTCTTTCTTTCTTTTTTATGAAAAAATTGACCCAGAATCACTCGGTCTCTCTATTTCAATTACTGATTGTGCAATTTCATTCTTTTTCTTGTCTTTCGTTCTAAAAGAAGCAAGAATTACATCCAAATCAATACATCCCTCACATCACATCATACACAACTACACAAAACGAGCGATTCTTTCTTCCTTTCGTTCTTGTCTTTCTAACTCTTTCTTTCTATTAGTTCCCTCTTTCTATTCTTTCTTTCTTTCTTCTTTCTTTCTTTCCACTATTCTTTCTTCGTTCCTTCTTTCTCTCTTTCTTTCTTTCTTTCTTTCTTTTCTTTCGTTCTTCTTTCTCTCTTATCTTCTTTATTTCCCCTTTCTTTCTTTCTTTCTTTCTTTTCGTCTTCTTTCCCTTTCTTTCTTTTCTTTCTTTCTTCTTTCGTTCTTCATTTCTCTCTTTCTTCTTTAACTTTCCCTCTTTCTTCTCTTTCTTTCTTATACTTTCTTTCGTTCTTTCTTTCTCTCTTTCTTCAATTTCCTTTTTCTTCTCTTTCGTTTTCTTCGTTCTCCTCTTTCTTTCTTTATTTCCCTACTTTCTTTCTTTACTTTCTGTTCTTAAACGTTCTTCTTCTCTCTCTTTTATATCTTTCTTTTATTTCCCTCCTTACTTTCTTTCTTTCTTTCTTTCTTTCTTTCTTCTTATCGTTCCTCTTTCTCATCTTTCTTTCTTTATTTCCCTTCATTTCTCTTCTTTCTATATCTTCTTCTTCTTTCTCTCTTACTTTCTTTACTGTCCCTCTTTCTTTTCTTTCTTCCTTCTCTTTCTCTTCTCTTCCGTTCTTCTCTATTCTCTCTTTCTTTCTTAATATTTCCCTCTTTCTTTCTTTCTTCTTTCTCTTTCTTTCGTTCTTCTTTCTCTCTTTCTCTTCTTTCTTTATTTTCTTTCTTCTTTCCGTTCTTTCCTTTCTCTCTTTCTTTCTTGTATTTCCACTCTTCTTTCTATTTATTTCTTTCTTTCTTTCGTTCTTCCTCTCTCTTTCTTTCTCTTATTTCCCTCTATTCTTCTTTCTTTCGTTACTTTCCTTCTCTCTTTCTTTCTTTATGTTCCCTCTTCTCTTACTTTCTTTCTTTCTTTCTTTCTTTCTTTACTTTCTTTCTTATCGTTCTTCTTTCTCTCTCTTTCTTTTCTTATTTCCCTCTTTCTTTCTTTCTCTTTATCTTCTTCTTTTCTTCTTTCTATCGTTCTTCTTTCTCTCTATCCTTTCTATCTAATTCCCATCTTTCTTCCTTTCTCGTCTTCTTTCTTCTTCTCGTTCTTCTTTCCTCTCTTTCTTCTTATCTCACTTTCCCTACCTTTTCTTTCTTTCTTTCTTTCTTTCGTTATACTTCTTTTCCGCTCTATTCTTTCGTATTATTTCCCTCTTTCTTTCTTTCTTTCTTTCTTCTTTTTATCAAACATTCATAATCATCTATCCAGATTAATGACTGATAGACGTCTATATGCGTTTCCTTCTTTCGTTTTTGCTGCTTCATTTTATTTCTTTTAATATTTTTCTTTCACACACACCACATACTATATTATTAATATATATATATAAATACTAATACGATATATATAAATAACTATATATACTATAATATATATATAATATTAAGACTCTCATCGCGTCTGTCTAGTAGTTGAATTATTGTGAATACGAGGCCCATTCATTAACATCCTTTCAATGCTACAGTAAAATCTGGTTTTGATCGGAAACCGAATTACATTGGGTTATAAATATATATATATATATATACCTACCTATATAATTATATATATATAATATGGTAATGTGCTGTTTGTGTGTTGTGTGTGTTGATGTTATATATATATGTCTGCTGTGTGTGCTAGTTTTATATATATTGTGGTGTTGGTTTATACTATATATGCTGTGTGTGTGTGTGTTCTATATATATATATATGTGCTGTGTGTGTGTATAAATATATATATAATATATGTGTAGAATGACCTGTCGTGTTTTATATAATATATGTGTGTGTGCTGTGTGAGTTCTATATATAATGTGTGGTGCATGTTATTATATATATTATGTTGTGGTGCTGTGTGTGTTACTAAATATATATCGTGTGCTGTGTGTTTTCCTATATATATATGTGTGTGTGTGTGCTTGTTTATATATATATATGTTGTGTGTGGTGTTTATATATATATGTGTGTGTAGTGTTGGTTTATATATATGGTGTGTGTGTGTGTGTGTGTTTTAATAATATCCGCTGATTGTATTGTGCCTGTAGTGCTTGTATAGTCCCCATTGCAAACATGATAGAGAACTTCAGTAATTAATCATATACAAATATATACTGTAATATATATATATATACAGAGCAGAGAAGAAGACGAGAGAGATAATATGATGTTTACAGTTTTGACAACATATTCTGACACAAATAACTATATCCTTATATTCCATTCTACATAAACATTATACTTACCACAGGTTTATTTATAACACACTTCGCTGCTCTATAATCAGGATGATCTGAAACGATCACCATAATACCATAAAACTCCCTTAGACCTCCAAAGGACTATAACTACATAATCAACTATAACATCCTAATATACTAATAAATAATAACATAACAAATAAATCTAGATAATTAGCAAAAAATAATACATAAATAAAATAATATAAATAACATTATGTAGCTACTGATGAACAGTCCTCTTAAAGGCATCTTAGAACAAGGGTCTTGTCGAAAAGTATCTGCGAATCAGAGGAAAAGGCATTGAACAAACCATTCAGAACGCTTGCACTGCCTGCAATCTGCCAGGTAATACTCAGAAGAGTCCTGGAGACACACTTGAGCAGACTGCTGTCACTCAAGACTCATGTGCAAGAACCATCAGCAACACTGATGTGAAAACTCAAAAAGCGAACACAGTGAAATAAATAATAATAATGAACAAATATAAGGTTTCTCGAAAAGTATGCGAAATCTGAGGAAGGATGAAATACCATTCCAGAACACCACTGCACTGCCTGCAATCTGCCAGAATACTAAACAGAGTCCTGAAGACCCGAGAGACTTAGCTGTCACTCAGACTCAGTGAACAGACCATCAGCTAAATGCTGATGTGAAAAACTCAAAAGGAGCTGCTAATATTAATAATAATAATACATAATAATTAATTAATAATAAATAAGACCCAAAAAGCAAAAGAAGCCAAAACAAGAAACCAAATAAATACATTAGAATTGTCTTGTAATCACCTGCCATCCCGCACTCTTAGCGCGTCTTAATATCTAAAGACTCAGTGAAAGAAAAACGAAAGTTCTGAAGTGAAATTAAATTCACTACTACTACTACTATAATAATAAATAATTATAAATGAAAATGTATTTTTGTCTGTCTCAGATGACTGAAACTATATTCACTACTCAACGGTCACAATTTCCGCTTAACTGTATCTTTACCGTCACATTCTCCACCGAATATAATTTTTATCTGCAACCTCAAGATTTTATTTATAACAAAACTGTCTTAATATTATTAATAATGTATATGGTCTTATCAAATGTACTAATTAACATGCGATTGTTATTCTTTATAATTATACAACAAAATAACCGGTTACAGTCTGTCAACGGAAGGCTAATTTGGGGGACATTATTGATATTAAACATTTTTATGTTCTAATAAAATATAGTGTTCAAGTATTATTGATTCATCTCAATTGTTTGTATCTTTTATCTTACTATGAATATGAGCAAAAATTACTCACAGGGGAGATAAATCTTAAAAGAAATCCAGTAACAAGACAAACTTAACTAATGATTTACTATTACCTTCCTAATATTTAACTCCCACAATCAGTTTGAATTACGAAAAAAGTTGGTAACTTCAATAGAGTGATGTAAAGTAAGTTTCATGTGCTTCTATTTTTTTATTATACCCCTCGGTTTCAAATACTTTTTATCTGCATTCTTAATTTTAGTTCATTAGCCACTTCTAATTTAACCTATAATATTTTATACAATTAAAACCATTAAATTAACTTAGCCACTCGGAAGGTACAATATATTTGCACAAGTAATAATAATAATAATAATTAATCAATAATAATAATTAATAACAACTAAATAATAATAATAATAATAATTAATTAATAATAATAAAATTAAAAAGATTGAGACCAATCTCAAAACTACTTTTCACTTCTGCAATTCTGCCACGAATCACTTCAGAAGCAGTTCTGGAGACCTGAGGAGACTTGCTTGTCCACCTCAACTCCCAGTGAAAAGACCATCAGCTTACTATTGCTGATGCCTGCAAAAAAACTACCAGGGCCCGTAAATGTAAAATCAAATCAGAATAATCTACCATAAATAATATAATAATAATAAAGAAGAAAAAGAAGGAAGAAGAGAAGAGACTCAAAATGAAGAGATTTTGAGAACCGAAGAAAATTCGCGTAGTAGATGCTAATATCAAAGAGGAATTTTATCAAGTTTGGGCTATACCGGAATTAATTGAAAGCCGATAGGGGAAAGTTGGCCACACTTATTTACACAAAATCCCAATTGCTCCTAATGAAATTCGACAAACAGCGTGCTACATCGAATACTTGGCCACAACGACAAATGATCACAAACATTTAACAATTGACGTTTTGTTGTTGTTGTTGTTGTTGTTGCTTATATTCGTTACGTTATTGTGATGAAATTTTTTTCTTACCTGTGGTATCGATATCTCAGAGTCGCGCTAACGAAACGACAGAGCCGCATTCACTTTCTTTCTTGCGTTGTCATCGTGCTGAATCTTCACTCAGGATCTTATATGCACTAATCTATCAATCGATACAATATTCGGCATTTAGAACTCTCAATCTTATCCTTACTCACATCCTAACTGCCTGCGCACTTATATAAAAAAATATCTTGTTCTAGTTTCAATTTTGCTCCATATATTCCATATTTAGATTATTAAATAACGTTCGAGAGAACGAATTATATATTACATGATATTTTCATATGTATCCAAATCAAAATCATTTCCTCATTCGAGGCCAGCCAGGAGGCAATTACTACCTATATATATATATATATATATAATATATATATATATTATATATATTAAATAAGCACTACATACCCTTGAGCGGAAGGTATGTAATCCATATATTCTCCCCTCACAGGCATATGAGGTAATAGTAGGAGCACTGGTCCCCTTCAGCGCTCTGGGTGACACGCTAACCATGCTCTTAGAGAGACGGATAACTCTCGAGCATCAAACATTCACCTCCAGCTATGGCATTAAATAGTATTTAAGGGTCAGACTCGGCCCCTTACAGCCTGCGGTAACGCGTAACCAGTCTAGGAGACGGATAACTCTGAATTCAAAATTCCTCTCCAGCTATGGGTTAAAAATATAGGGTAGGACTGGGACCCTTCAGCCCTTGGTTAGGGTAAACCAGTCTAGAGACGGATAACTCTGAATTCAAAATTCCCTCCAGCTATGGGTTAAATAGTAGGGTAGACTGGACCCTTCAGTCTTGTTAGTAGCCAGTCTAAGGAGAGGGATAACTCTGAATTCAAAATTCCCTCAGCTATGTTAAAGATAATAGGCAGACTGCGGGCCCTTCAGTCTTGGTAGGTAACCAGTCTGGAGCAGGATAACTCTGAATTCAAAATTCCCTCAGCTAGGGTGAAATACTAAGGAGCAGACTGGACCCTTCCAGTCTTAGCGGTAGGGACACTCAACGATCTAGAGACGCCATAACTCTGAATTTCAAAATTCCCCCCAGCTATCTGGAGCTTAAATAGTAGGGCAGACTGGGCCCTTCAGCCTTGGGTAGGTAACCAGTCTTAGGAGAGGATAAACTCTGAATATCAAAAATCTCTTATCTAATCTC
>CM042154.1:9277857-9307944 GCA_023376005.1 Doryteuthis pealeii | reverse complement strand
ATTATCCTCCTCTGTTTCAAATTTTTTTATGTATTTTATTTTTTAGGTTTCCGTTAGACTTTCTAATTTAATATGATATTTTATTACATTAAAACTTAAATTTACTTGCACCCGGAGGGTGCATATATTTGCTAGTATAAATAATAATTGCTTGTATATATAAATTGAAAGGGGGCAACAAATAAAGATATAAAAGACATTGTCCTCACTGTTTTTTTTTTTGTTTTTTTTTTACAAATTTAGACAATATTTTTTAGAATAAATGTTTATTTTTATAGAATTACTTGACAATTATTTTCAAACCGATCTATTTGAACCGTAGATGGAACCATAATAAGCATTACCATTCCGAGTCAGAGTGGACCTGGGAGTCATACTTAGGTAACGATGTATTTATAGCTTTATATTTTTTATTGATAATCTTTTGACTTGAATGCCCTATTTTTCAAAGAACACAATTTTTTTTTCAATTCTTTGTTTTCAAATGTCCATTTTGCATAAATACTTCCGGAATGTATCAATTGAAAAAATGGCAGATTATATTTTGCCCCAACTTGTGTGTGAGCTACAACTAGACGCAAGTCGACGAAATTAAAAAAAGTGTGAGCCTTAACTGGTCCTTGGCTGGGTGTCGGCGTTTTATAATATATATATATATATAATATATATATATATATATATATATAATATTATAATATATAATAATTAGTGAATGAAAAAATGAGAAAAGTATTTGCATCGAAAGGTGCTCAATGCTAATAAAGCAGAGCAGATTTATAATCAATGGTAATATTATGGTTTTACACTCATCAGTACAATGGTAATATTATGGTTTTACACTCATCAGATGAGATCAATGGTTGAGATGTTAAAAACCAAACGTTAAACGTTAAACAAGCCACAGTTTTAAAAAAACAATTTTTAGCTTTACATTTCCCATCGCGTGAAAAACGCTTCATATAAACGCTAAAAAAATTGATTTTTAACATCTCAACCATTTCACGACTGGTTTTTAACATCTCAACCACTGATCTCATCTAATGATTGGATTACAATGAAACTTTAAGTTATGAGTGTGAAACCATAATATTACATTGACTTATATATATATTATATATATATTATAATATATATAATATATATATATATATAAACATGCAATAAATTAAACTAGAAATTCATAGTGAAATACACACTAACGCATAGAATATATAAAAACACACACTCAAGTCAGATACTCACATTATTAAAAAACAATGTCAACATCTTTTATTTAGCATCTAAGTTATACTATAGTTCAATTTGTTAAGATTGTAATGAGCCCGACAAAAAATTGATGACCTAGAGACACCACACACACAAATACACACACATATATATATTAGATATATTATGTATTATCTATATATTATATATATGTATATATATATATATATATATATATATATATATATATATATATATATATATATATAATTCTTCCATTTTATACCTAGAGCTTACCTGTATGCTAGATATAATATTTTTAATTAAATATATGAAATTAATATTTTTAATCACATATATGAAATTAATATATATATATATATGTAAATGTAAACAAATAATGGCTATTTTCAGCCGACAATATTTGGGAGAATATGTGCTTAATTGAAGTCAGACCTAATTTTTTTGAAAGTTAATTCATTAATGATTAATTAGGCGGGATTTAACTACTTAAATGTAAGGCTAAGCAAATCGAGAAAAATCGAGGCGATCTTCGTATCCATAACTCTGCTGATGAGACCTAATAGGTCGAAATGTATATTCAGAGATGATTTTTCTCGATTTGTTTAGCCTTACATTTAAGTAGTTAAATCCCGCCTAATTAATCATTAATGAATTAACTTTCAAGAAAATTAGGTCTGACTTCAATTAAGCACATATAATATATATATATATATATATATATATATATATATATTTCTATATATAGCTCTGGCTTAATACGGCCTCTACTATGCGGCCTTTACAGCCATGTCCAGTAAGCTGTCGGCAGATGCTGAAACGATCGGATTTCAATCCGGTTGTAGGTACTCAAAAAATGTCTAGCCACACTGTGAAGAGACTTTGATGAGTCGAAACATATGTCTGTGTAGGATCCTCTCTATATATATATATAAATGAATTATATGAATATACTATATATATAATAATAATAATAATATAATAATAATGATAATAATAATTAATACAATATTATTATATCTATAATTATATATATATATATATATATATAATATTCTGCTACGTCGGACTGTTAATACATATCTATACATTCATCTATCTAAGGACATACACGTGACAGTTTAGCCTACTGTTTTTTTTCTAGAACTAGAGCATTTGTGTATATGTGTGCATACATGCGTACGTGCGTGTGCGTATGCGAGAATGTGCGTGGGCGCAAAAGCATGTGTTTATGTGTGGTGTGTGTGTGTGTGTGTGCATGTGTACGTGTGTGTGTGTGTGTAAGCGTATAAATTACCCTGGAGAGCAAAGCAGGCCGGAGCTATCAACTTTTCTTCCGTCTTGTCGCCCATCGATGCATAATAAGAATGCCCACTCATGCAACTTCAATCCACTGAGGCGACACGGCCTCAATAGTTGAGAGAAGATGGACAGATTGCACGCTGCCCACCTGAGACGTTCTAATTGGCCAATAAATGACGCGCCGCCGCCGCCGACGATACGTGGGTATTGACATAATATTTTAATGCATCTGATGAGGCATTGCCTCGATGCAGACACATTTCATTTTTACTCGAAGTGCTTGAATATAATATATATAATATTAGGTATATGTAAAAAAAATTTTTTTTTTGTGATGAAAACAAAGAAAATACAGTGCTCAATCACAAATTGTAAGAGTTAAAATATATATATATTATAGATTTTTTTGAAACATATGCATCTTTGCCAAACGGAATTAATTTAAAAATAAAAATAAAAAATTTTTTTTCAAGTAAAAAAAATGTTTTTATTTTTAACGAATAAAGGGAGGCAAATTCGTGGCAGTACTACAAAAAAATACAAATTTTGAAAAAAATTATTTTTAGTAATCCGAACTATAATAGCGTCCGCGGAACTAATCGACGTTATATACAGTCCAAAATGTGACATTGAGTAAAGAACTTCAAACAACATTCCTGGGATCTTGCTCAATAGCCTGATGATTGCCCTTAGCATGAAACCTGGGTCGCTGTTTATATGCCATGAAATTGATCTGTGAAAACTTTGGTAAAATTAAAATAAAATATAGTATATAATGTATAGAATATAATAGAATTATATTATAATATATATATAAAAATAGGAGAAAAGTAGACAACACGGGATGTTATGGAAACTTGATGTTATTGTCGACGATGCAAACGTTTCGTCTCACATCTTCAGGACTTGGATATAGTTCTTATTCCAATGATGGACTTCTCAAAATGCAAAAAAACAGAAGGTCGTCAGTAGGGGAGGTGTGGTTGGAGGTGGTTAGTGGATTCTTCTTCTCTCTGGAATGGGGAGTGCCAGAATGGTGGATGGTGGTACCATAGGTGTCAGATTGTGGGGAATGGTTAACTAAATATGTATATGTGCGTGTGTGTGTGTGTGTGTGTGTGTGTCTGTTTAATTGTTTTTTTGTTTATATGTGATGGGGAACTGGAGTCCTGAATATGAGACCGAAATGTTGCATCGTCGACATACTGTCGGATTAACCTCCTCACATTTCTACCATATATATATATAGTTATCCACAGACACGTGTTTCGACTTATCAAGTCTCTTCAGTGTGGCTAGACATTTGTAAGTTACCTACAGCCGGGATTGAAATCCGATCGGTTCAGTGTCAGTCAGGCACCTTAACCGCTAGGTTATATAGTCACCCACAGAAAGCGAAGGGGATTTTAAATGTTTTAATACCACATCTCTTTCTCTCTATATATAAATAATGTAAAATATATGAGGCGCGTGGTCTAATGGTTAGAGTCATGGGAAATGGACTCGTCGACTCGAGTTCAATTCCTTGACGAAGCTGTTTGAACTTCACATACCGCTAATACCCTTGGGAAAGGTATGAATTCCAATTCTCCCTCCAGCTATGGGTAAATAGCAGGGCAGACTGGGCTCTTTAACCATGGCTAGGTAACCAGTATAGGAGAAGGAAAACTCTGAACCTGTCAAACTCCGCTTAATAAATTGACCTTGTGTCACATCCTGCTCGTGCGGAGGGGTTGGTAAATATATATATATAAAATTTTCCTTAATTCCATGGGAATCCGTGCTGCCAGCTCGCATATATGATGATGAATGTGCCTACGCTTTGCCTCTGAATTTTACGCCATGGTATCTTTGATTCTTTAGAACTTACTTTAACCCTTTCCTTTTACCGCCTTTACCCCCCAAAACTGCCCTCCATCTTTTCGCCCATTTTGAAAAATCATCTCTCTTTCTTCTTTCTTTATATTTTACCCTGCCACGTTTATCTCGCTTCCTTTCTTCATCCGTTCTCCTCCTCCTCTTCTTCTTTTCTGATTTCGATACAATCCATCACAAAGAAGTTGTCTAATCCGAGTTCGGCCCCCACCCCCTGTCTCTTGGGGAGAGGTTCAGCGAAACACCTTTTCCAAATTTGGCCCACGGTGGACCAATGAACAAGGTCAATGAAACACGCAAGAAAATCAATTCCGGTAACCGTCGGCAGTTTCCGACTGACCGGCCGATTTTAGTTTGGGATGACCTTCGCAAACGCCCCCTCCCCCCCACACACGTAACTGAATTCTAAATACAGAATTTTTCCCCCGTTTTTGCGGAATTAGTGTGAATGCCGTTCTACCGTTTGCCAGAAAATTATCCTCCAATTGTAAATACGCTAAGCTTTAAATGCCATTGGTTTGATTCCTTTGTTTAATGGCATATCAACCTTCATGTGATATGTAATGCCAAAACTATCCTTGCAGAATAGAATATAAATCGAATCTTCATAATTTTTTCAGAAAGCAAGATCTGGTAACATATGTATATATATATATATATATATATATTATATATATATATATATATATATATCTTCTTATTATAATGGAGATTGTGTGTTTTTCTGTCCGTAACCGAAACTATATTACTACTCAAGTTACAATTTCCTTAGTTATTGACATCACATTCTTCAGGATATTAATTTTATTTAAATCTCAATTATTAATAAAATTGTTTTACATTAGTAATACTGTTAACCATATCTACATATCAACAACATGCAATTATATTTATATATACAACAAAATAGCGGTTTACAGTTTGAACGGGAAGGCTAATTTGCATATTGATATTAAAAAATGTGATTTTAATAAATATGTGCTTAGTATTATTGATTTCTTATTGTTTGGATTTATTTTAATGAATATAAGCAACAATCTCTTCAATGAATCTTAAATGAAATCCATTAATAAAAAAAAAAAAATAACTGTCATTTTATTCTTTACTTCTTCTTTTAACTAAATACTTAAATTAGAAAAAATAACAATGAAAGATGAGAGTGATGGAAGAGTAAGTTTCAGTTGTTCTATTTTTCTATTATACCTCCCTCCGTTTCAAATCATTTTATCTGCATTCTTATTTAGTTTCATTAGCCTTTCTAATTTAATATAATATTTTATTACATTAAAACTTAGATACTTGCACCCGGAGGGTGCATATATTTGCTAGTATAATATATATATATATATATATATATATATATATATATATTAATATTTACTTTGTCAATAATTGTTTTATTTTCGTAGTTTCCTCCGGACATACATACACACAAACTGTCCTTTACATATGTATAGATATATACGTTATATGTAGCGTTGACATGAAATAAACGAGGCTTGTTTACTGACAGTGTCTTGCCTATGCATATATCCTTGTATACATACATACATACACACTGACCTACAGTCTAACTATCAAATTTCTTAAAAGGCAACAAACTGACTCCATAAAAAGTCCATACCTCACATACTAAACTCACCCCTCCTTTTCTCACTTCTCTATACCACAAGCTAAACCCTCAACCCTTTCTTTCCCTTGCCCAATTACCTTTTCTGTATAAAAGCAGAATGTAAAAGACTCAACTAAACAACGAGGCGAAATATCAATTGAATTCAGTTGCTGTGTTGTTATATCCACTTTTTCCTCTATTTTCAACCACACTTAGTCGGATTTATTCAATCCTTGACTCCTCATATATATATATATATATATATATATATATATATATATATATATTTATATATATATATATATATATAAAGAAAAAAGTATTGAATGGATAAAATAGGATCATTTTAATTAATTTAACTTACATTACTTAAATATTATTTTATTTATTATATATATTTTATTTTATTATTTTAACTTAATTTTAATTAATTTAACTTACATTACTTAAATAATCCTATCCATTCTATACTTTCTTTCCTTTATTTCTCTTTCAACATACCGTCGGATTCATTTCCATTTTATTTTTACAACACACACACACACACACACACACACACACACACACACACACACATACATTATATATAATATATATATATAGAAAAAAAAAAGGATATTTACAAATGCATGCTCATCAGGAGGGAATGTGCAAAACCGTTCGGGGCTTTCTCTCAACGGTTTATATAGCAACAAACACGGCCCTCCTCGCTGATGATGTGAGGACCCAAGTATATTAGCATCGACCGCATGTGGATCGGTCTTCAACAAAAATAAGACGGGAAGAAATGACCGAAAGCAAAAACAGAACTGCTAGTCAAAAGTTGGAATTATTCAAAAGAGAAAATGTGCTTTTTTTTGTTGAAGACCGATCCACATGCGGTCGATGCTAATATTACTTGGTCCTCCAAACATCAGTGAGGAGGGCCGGTGTGCTATAATAAACCGTAGAGAAAAGGCCCGAAACGGTTTGCACATTCTCTCCTGAATGAGCCTATGGTTGTAACATCCCTTTGTTTTTCTATATATCATATTTACACTGTCGATTAAGTTCAATTTTATTTCACACACACACACACACACACACACACACACAACCACACACATAATATATAATATATATATATATATATAATATATATATATATATATATATATATATATATATATATATATATATATAGTCTAAGTACACTGAATAATTCTGAGTTACTAATTTGAATTTCAAATGCTGATATTTAAAATGATAAATGTAGTTTGGCACAGGAATACGCGCGTTGAGCACTTAATGAAGAAATAGATAGCTTTGGCCGGTAACTATATTCTTTAAAAACTCAATCCATTGCCTCTACACTCGTGGCATTCTCAACCTTGCCCATTATTGCTGATTGACATTTCTCGGTGAATAGGAAAAAAAAAGAAGACCCCAAATAAAGATCCGTTCATATGTGAGGACGTAGAGACGTGCCCGCTGTGGAGTACTTTGCCCTTATATACCGTTTAGCTAAGAACGAATTTAATCGCATACATTCTCGGTTTCATAGCTTTGACAGACCCGCATAAAGGAGACTTCGCCAAGGTGCACATCTGACGTCAAATCCAGCCAGCGAAGACAATGTTCACCTTCTCTTTTTCTTCTCTCCCTCTTCCTTTTCCTTAAATTCTTGCCGGGGTGTGGGATCGAGATTGGCTGTCGTACGCATGCGCACAAGCGAAAGGTTGACGTAAGCAGCTGTCATATCCGCTAAACGAACAAACTTAGCTGCCAGTTGTTAAGCTTTGTTTTGTAGACAATGGAATGTTCAACGGCCTCAAGTGGAACTCACTAAATACGAAGAAGATATTAAGAATTTTTTCGAAGAAATAAGAATTCTTGAAGTCTTTTATGCAAAGCTTATTCTAAAACATTTCTCTTTGGTTTTTTGTAGACTCCAAAGTACGTATATATATTATTATATATATATATATTATAATATATATATATATATATGAAGATAGGAGGGTTGGAGTAAAATCCGACAGTATGAGGTGAGCTAAAAGGAAAAGTGAACAAAAATAATGACTCAAACAAGTCTCTCCTACTTGGACTTGTTGAGTCATTATTTTTGTTCACTTTTCCTTTTACCTCACTCACCTCACACACACACACACATATATATATATATATATTAATATATACTTTTTCCTTTGATATATATATATATTAATATATATTATATATTAATGAGTTTTATATAATATTATATATATATATATATATATATATATATTCGAGAGGGAGAGGGAGAGGGAGAGAGAGAAGAGAGAGGAGAGAGAGTATAATCACAAAGGTTTTTTTATTCCTTTCTAGGCTCGTGGGTTCTTTTGAGAGAGAGAGAGAGAGAGAGAGAGAGAGAGAGAGAGAGAGAGAGAGAGAGAGAGAAGAGAATGTAAAATTATTCTATCGTGAATCATGTTTGGTTCTACTATCCGAAACCCATACGGGGTAACCCGGGAAGCCACGTCTGCCTCTTACGAAGGCCCAGCCGAAAAGGAACAAGTTTTCTCTCCTTCCGTTTTTCATCGCGGGGGTAGGAAAAGGTCACATCCGTTACTGCTCAAAACCTGGAACTTCCGTTTAAAAAAATCTAGTTCCGGGGTCATTCGTCATTCAATTGCTGGCACCCCCATTGAGTGTTTACCCTTTCAAACTTTAACCTTTGTTCTTATTTCTTTTTCTTCTCTTTCTCCAGAAATTCGATGACCGTTTTCTTTTCAATCCCCTAGTTCCCCGTATACCTTAATAATTATGCTACATATAGAGACAGAGGATGAGAACGCGAAAACAATAACGCTAATCTGTTTCAATCGAACATAATAAAAAGATGAAAAGAAGGAAAGAAGGAAAGAAAGAAAGAAAAAATATATATTATATATATATATATATATATAGAGAGAGAGAGAGAGAGAGAGAGAGAGCGTTAAATGAAGACTATTATAACTTTTTACATATTGACTATTTAGCAATAGCTCTTATATAAATTTTGTTATGATTAAATCATCATAACTGTGATATATCCACAGGTCCTATTAGTTCTTAATATAAATGATTTGCACACTATTATGTATTCTCAAGTAACCTAATAATAACAATAATATTAAATCTGCAATTACCATTCTTAATATAAATGATTTGCATAACATTATATGTTATCAAGAATGCTTATCTAATACAAATTATTTACAAATAGATCCATGTGGGAGTGTCACCATTGGTCAGTGGCTAACGCGCTGGAATGTGAGATCGTTGTAAGCGAGTTCGTGTGCCAGTCACTCTATTACTTTCACTTTCGGACTAATACGTGTGGGAAAGTTCTGGATCCACTCACCCTTCCCCTAAATATAAGGTTAGATCAGTGGTTCCCAAAATGGGCCAATTTCACAGCAAATTTCAGATGGGCCAAGGAAATATAATTCTATTTTGCATATATATATATATATATATATATATATATATATATATATATATATAGGGTCATCCACAGACACGTGTTTCGACTTATCAAGTCTCTTCAGTGTGGCTAGACATTTTGTAAGCTACCTACTGCCGGAATTGAACTCCGGTCGGTTGGGTGTCAGTCCGGCACCTTAACCATTAGGCTGTCTTCACTTACAGAATGGGAAGGGGATTTTAACTGTTTTAATACACACATCGCTTTGTGTGTAAAGGCCGTCACAGAGTGCGCCATTCCTTAGAAGAGCGTTGCCTTTACGCTTGAGTTGGCGGCCGTCAGCGAGATCCCCCCCCAGAGTGCTCAACCCTAGGGATGGGGAGCATATATAAGGTCATATATATATATATATATATATATATATTATATATATATATATATATAGGAAAATTGCAAAATTAAATATTGATAATAAATAGTCGTTGAATTGGAACTGAAAAGTATATGTAGTTTATAAACTTGAGATAAAGTGTAAAACGGAAATATCTTTTCTATTATAATAATTTCATGGGTCACAAAAAAATTCTGATTTCAAAGTGGGCCATGAGGTGAAAAAGGTTGGGAACCCCTGGGTTAGATAGTAGCACTACTGTTCTTCTACAAGTCTGAAACCAGATCAACTTGGCCCATAGATGGGACAGTATATGGGTACACTCTCTCTCAGATGCGCTTTAATATCATACCCAACACCCTCCCTTTTAGGGAGGGTGTTTACATCGCTTAGGGGATTGAGGAGCGTCTCAGAAAACCGAAAACGTCGGTTGAAATTTATTAAAAAGCATAAAACATCAGCAAATATACCTTTCTGACACATCGACTACTCAATAATGGTCATAAAAGGACCGAGTAGTTTTTAATTAGATTTTCTCTGCTTATTAAATTCTCGGGCTTATTAAAAATCGTCGTTGTCACTTGATAAGGAGCAGCGGACTTGGCTTGATGGTGCCGAGGAGAATTGAAATGTAAAAGGCAAAGATGAAGACAGGGAAGTGGGCTGAAAAGATGGGAGGATTGAATGTCTTCAAATAGAGAGAGGAAGGGGGGGGGCTTGGGAGAAATCCAATAAAGAGACTCGTTCAAGAATCAACTTAGGACTGATGAGAAATATGAAGCAAAAAAAAAAAAAAAAAAAGAAAAAAGTGACATTGCTGAGAAAGGCGAACAAACAATGAATGATTAATTTAGAGAAGGAGGAAGGAAGGAAAGAAAAGAAAGAAAGAAGAAAGAAGAAAAAGAACCCCAACAAAACGAGCAAAAGAAAAGTTACAATAAAATATCAAAATAAAAAGTAAGGAGAAAAAAAATGATTAAAATAAGGAAAGAAGCAAAAATGGAAAAGAAAAGAAAAAAAAAGAAAAAAAATCAATATGAAAAAGAGAAATAGATTTTAGAAGAGAAAAAAAAAGAAGAAGAAGAAGTAGAAGAAGAGAAGAACAACAACAACAAAAGAGAAAAGAGAAAAAAAGAAGAAGAATAAAAGAAGAAGAAGAAGATGAAGAAAAGAAGAAGGAGAAGAAGAAATAAGATTTGACAAGAAGAAGAAGAAGAAGAAGAAGAAGAGAAGAAGAAGAAGAAAGAAGAAAAAGATTTGACAAGAAAGAAGAAGAAGAAGAAGAAGAAGAAGAAGAAGAAGAAGAAGAAGAAGAAATAAGATTTGACAAGAGAAAGAAGAAGAAGAAGAAAGAAGAAGAAGAAGAAGAAATAAGATTTGACAGAAGAAGAAGAAGAAGAGAAGAAGAGAAGAAGAAGAAGAAGAAATAAGATTTGACAAGAAGAAGAAAGAAGAAGAAGAAGAAGAAGAAGAAGAAGAAAAGATTTGAAGAAGAAGAAGAAGAAAGAAGAAGAAGAAGAAGAAGAAGAAGAAAAAATAAGATTTGACAAGAAGAAGAAGAAGAAGAAGAAGAAGAAGAAGAAGAAAAGAAGAAGAAGAAATAAGATTTGAGAAGAAGAAGAAGAAGAAGAAGAAGAAGAAGAAGAAGAAGAAGAAGAAATAAGATTTGAGAAGAAGAAGAAGAAGAAGAAGAAGAAAAGAGAAAAAGAAGAAGAAGAAATAAGATTTGACAAGAAGAAGAAGAGAAGAAGAAGAAGAAGAAGAAGAAAGAAGAGAGACAAGAAGAAGAAGAAGAAGAAGAAGAAGAAGAAATAAGATTTGACAAGAAGAAGAAAGAAGAAGAAGGAGAAGAAGAAGAAGAAGAAGAAGAAGAAGAAGAAGAAGAAGAAGAAGAAGAAATAAATTTGACAGAAAGAAGAAGAAGAAGAAGAAGAAGAAGAAAAGAAGAAGAAATAAGATTTGAGAAGAAGAAGAAGAAGAAGAAAGAAGAAGAAGAAGAAATAAGATTTGAGAAGAAGAAGAGAAGAAGAAGAAGAAGAAAAAGAAGAAGAAGAAATAAGATTTGACAAGAAGAAGAAGAAGAAGTAGAAGAAGAAGAAGAAAAGAAGAAAAGAAGATTTGAGAGAAGAAGAAGAAGAAAGAAGAAGAAGAAGAAATAAGATTGAGAAGAAGGAGAAGAAGAAGAAGAAGAAAAGAAGAAGAAGAAATAAGATTTGACAAGAAAGAAGAAGAAGAAGAAGAAGAAGAAGAAAAAGAAGAGAAGAAGAGAAGAAGAATAGAAAGAAGAAGAAGAAGAAGAAGAAGAAAAAGAAGAAGAAGAAATAAGAGAAGAAGAGAAGAAGAAGAAGAAGAAGAAGAAGAAATAAGATTTGACAAGAAGAAGAAGAAGAAGAAGAAGAAGAAGAAGAAGAAGAAGAAGAAGAAGAAGAAGAAGAAGAAGAAGAAGAAGAAGAAGAAGAAGAAGAAGAAGAAGAAGAAGAAGAAGTAGAAGAGAAGAAGAAGAAGAAGAAGAGAAGAAGAAGAAGAAGAAGAAGAAGAAGAAGAAGAAGAAGAAGAAGAAGAGAAAAAAGAAAAAGAAGAAAAGAAGAAGAAGAAGAAGAAGAAGAAGAAGAAGAAGAAGAAGAAGGTAACAATTACACCAAGTGTGTCAACTCTTTCTCTTTCCCCATTTCTCTGTCCTTCCATTAGAAATACGAATAAACAATAACCTCCGTGCATGACTCAAAGCGATCTCTTACTCTACACCGAGAAAGTCCTAGTTCAATGTGCCACCTGCTTTACACAATAAGCTACGAGAGGTGAAGTCACTTAAAAAGTCTATAAACCCACCCAATACCCCGAATCTACGATTGCTAGGCGACTTATTTGGTGTCACTTTTAACATCTAGTAGATACAATACTGAAAAAAACAATTAGTTGAAGTATAATACTATTCAAAAATTACTAGCAGGATGGATATACCACAGTATGATAATTTAATTATTACAACGTTTGATACAAGAAAGAAAGGACACGCTAAACAGAAAAATATAATAAGAAAGAAAAAAGACAGAGAGTAAGAGAGTAAGAGAAAGATAGTGTTGCATAGGGACAAATTCGAGTTGTAGTAGTAGTCGTTAGTAGTAGTCGTCGTCGTTAGTTCAGAAACAACATGCGCAAGTCGTATAGTCACAAAGGGTTTTTCTTTTATTACTTTTTAGGTTCGTGGGTTCTTTTTCAGAGAGAGAGAGAGAGAGAGAGAGAGAGAGAGAGAGAGAGAGAGAGAGAGAGAGAGAGAGGAGAGAAATCAGTTCGGTTCTACTATTCGAAAACCATACCACAGTATGATAATTTAATTATTACAACGTTTGATATATTTACTTAAGAGCTATTACTAAATAGTTCAATATGTATCATCATCATCATGTCGCGCTGTCAGCACGGTATCCATGACAATCTCTCTCCATCCGTCCCTATCGCCTCATCATTCTCGGGAGGTCCTCTATGCAGCATCCTGTATCCGCACAGAGCTGATCAATGTATGTCTTTTGTGATATGTGGCAGGTTACCGTACAGCTGTTTTCTCGTAGGGTGTTGTTTCCACGTCTTGTTCAGGATCACCCGCAGCATTCTTGTACAGCTCCCATCTAGTTTATTCTTAGTCGCTTCGTTAGGGTCCAGGTGTGCAGCCATACAGCAGCACTGATACGACAACGGCCTGGAAGAACTGTTCTTTAACTTGTCTGTGAGATTGGATTTCCATATGACCGATAATTTATTTATAGCGGCCCATGCCTTTCCTATACGGCATTAACGTCGTTTTCTGTGGAGGAGATGTTACTGCCTAAGTATCTAAATTGTTCTACCGAGTTTAGGGTTTGCCATCGATGGTTGAGATGTCGCTTTTGTTTTTGAAAGATAACTCCCTCTTTTTTAGTTCCTTCTTTTCATCTTTTCATTATGTTCGATTGAAACAGATCAGCATTATCGCATCGCGCGCTCACCTCCTCTCTCTCACCTCCTTTTCCCTGCTTTCTTTCTTTCTTTCTCATTATTTTTTTGTGTAACATGTACTTTTCTTCCCTTTCTTTCTTTATAATGTAAACGTAACTGTCCATTATTTGCAAAGCTGATGACACACATAAAAAATAAAAATTCGGCGGATAAGCAATAGCAGATAATCAGGATTTACATTTTTGTACTTCATTTTCGACGATTTGCACGGGTCTTTTTAACCAGTGTGTGTTGTAAAATGATAACGGTCGTACTTTTAAGGAACAAGATTATTAATAATATATAGATTGGTTGATGAAACCGAATCTTCATTATTAGTAGATAAATAAAAAAGACAGCTAAAACAGAGACCGAGATTACAGTGGCCTGAACGATGTGTTTATACACAATAAAGATGAGGACAACAGTGTGATATATCATAATTATTCATATTAAGCCTCATCTCATAAATACACATAATAATATATAAAGAGGCCGTTGTCCTTAAAAAAAAACGCCTTTATGAGCAAATATCAATTGCATTGCATTTTAAAATGAAAAAATTAAAAACAGAAAAAAAAGATTAAACGCCATTTTCTTTTTTCTGGACTTCTACATTTTTCCGCCAATTTTTTGTGTAATTTTTGGTTTTAACCCAGTAAATTTCTTCTATACGTTCCCTGTCCTTAGCACGATTTCTCCAACACCCGAGCTTTCCCTATTTTGAGTTTAATTTTAATGTTTTCTTTATTACCTTAACTCCCCCGACATCTGTGAATCGACTCCAGCAAAGACAAACTCAGTTCGTATCCGTCAAATCGATTAAAATTCCACAAGTAAAAAGCAGATTGCTGGAATTAAATAGCTTTTATGTTCAAACAGTTTAAAAAAATAAATAAATAAATAAATAAAAGAAAGAAGAAAGAAAGAAAAAGAAAGAAAGAAAGAAAAGAGAAAAAAAGAAAGAAAGAAAGAAAGAAAGAAAAGAAAGAAAAAAAAAAAAACGCAATCCTCTGGTAGAAATGGCAGCATTGCACGACTTGGTGTTTCGTTTCGCGACTTGTGTGGAGAAGAAAAAAATCACTTTTATTAATGAAGGCATGCAGGATGGCGACATCTCCCCAAAAATTAAAAAAAAAGGAGTGACAAGGGCTGCGTCTCACAATTCAACCACTATTTGCATTAATTATTTTATCCCTCCTCCTCCACCTCCTCCTCCCTCCTCCTCATCATCATCATCATCATCAAATACAGAAAATAAAAGTGCGATCCCTTCGCCCTATTATCTCATTACGATCGGTTTTAGTGTTTCTTTTGTAGTGGGGGGAGGATAAACGTGTTACATATTGAGGTTTTCACAGTACAAATCAGCATATAATGTTGTATACCCTTTTCTTACTTCTTACTTCTAGTCGTCTTCTCTTCTGGCCGGCTTTGGTTCTATCTTCTAACATCTTGCGTCTGGGTTGTCGTGGGGACTTCGGTCTGGTTTTCTGTTAGGGATTTCTCTTTATCAGAAGCCCTGTGTCATTGTTAGTTTTTAGGTAATAAACACAAAACTTCGATTTACGTTGATGTTACTTTATTCCAAATCCCCAACCCAGACAATCTGCGCAGATGAGAGACCGCGTGTATAACACGACTTACCCCTTCGAGCTCGCTGCTACCTTCTAACTAACTGAGTTACTTAGTATCCTTAAACCGGAAGCCCTGCTTCCGGTTATCACGATTTATCCCCGGAAGGCAAGGTGAGAGTGAGGTTAAGCGTTGTCACTCATCCTTCAAGGCCGTGGGCTGCACTAATCGCCATTATGATTTCTACACTATTGCCATAAATATTAGGTCCCACTACTAATTATGTAACACACGGATTGAACTCGCAAACGCCAGCTTGTTTTCGTTGAAGCGTGGTAAGCCTTCGGTGGTTGGGATGGAAAGTTCAATCCGAGGTAAAATACCGAGACGAATCACTGGTCTTAGCTGGAAGAACCCCCGCTGACGTGGCAGTATTAATAACAGCGCCCGCGTTAGAAGACCAGAAGAGATTTTAAAAAAAATATTTGTACACAATACCTTTTACACAATAAACATGCTAAAATCTATTGGAAGTCGAAGTGGTAGTACCTGTTAGAATCCCATCAATGGGTTAAATAGATCAATTGTTTGGTCACGTCAAGCCCTAGCACCTATATGATTGTACCGAACCTACTGGCCTTATGAGACTTATCCATCATGGGTTAAATAGATCAATGCTCACGTAGCACCTATATGATTGTACCTACTGGCCTTATGAGAACTTATCCCATCAATGGGTTAAATAGATCAATCGTTTGTCACGTCAAGCCTAGCACTATATGATTGTACCGAACCTACTTATGAGAACTTATCCCATCAATGGGTTAAATAGCGTTTGGTCACGTCAAGCCCTAGCACCTATATGATTGTACCGAACCTACTGGTCTTTTGACAACTTCTCAACCCTTTTTATCGTATATGTACTAGATTTGGTTTTGGTTTGGTTTGTTTCGTTTTACGGAATATCAACCTCGGTGGGTCATTTAATGCCGACACAGTTTTGATTTTAAATACTATCGCCATTTAACTTTAAAAACCAAGTCATTATAAGTAAACTATATGTTCTAAATATTTCTGAGTAACATAAAAAATAAAAAATAACATTAAAAAATAACGACATAAAAAAAAACGCGTCCATTTCTGAATTCGTCTCTGAAGATAAAGTTATACTTTGAAATTGATGAGACAAAAAATAACATCTTTTTGTTTTTATTTTTCATGTGCATTGTAATTGCTTTCAAATTATTAATTTATGAGTATATATTTATCAGAGTCGGTAGAGCATTCGATACCGGTCCTCACTAACTCAGCGTATGAGTAGCACAGGGATCTGTGTGGTAAAGTAAGGAGCTGATGGTAGGTGTGGCGCTCCACCTCAGACGCCAAAAACAATCTCCTTGGTCTAGCGCTATTGAAAAGGAGATAGACTCCCTCGCTGACTGGCTGATACCGACTTTATGCCGCCCCGACGACTTTACTTTACTTTTTATTTATCTATTAGTTGAGTGCTATTGATTTCATTTTTTTTGGGGGGAAAACTAGGGACTGGACAAACGGTACAAAACGGTTTTCTGTTTAAAGCAAAGTAAAGGCCCTATTGTGGGGGGGGGGGTTGGGGGTATGAGGAAGGGCACCTAATGTTTGTGTGTTCCCATAGCAACGCAATCATGTTCCTAAGATCAGGCATCAAGTTCAACAAGTACATCGAGTGCAAAAGGCAATTTAGAATTGATCAATAAATAATAATGAGCTTAAAGATTCAACTGATTATGGGTAATTAGGCTGAATAAAGAAACACTAAAAAAAAAAAACGAGGCTGCAAAAGGACTGTTTTTGCCTTCTTCTCCACCTCCTCCTTCTCCTCTTCCCCCTTCTTCTTCTCCTCTGTAGTCGATCCGTAAAGTGAACATTTTAATCTTTTAAGACACTTTCAATTAATCTATCACACTCGAGTTAAAAATCGGGGAATTGAGAGTGAATAATATCACCTCTTCAAGTTTAATATATATTATATATATATATATATATATATATATATATAATATATATATATATATATATATATATATACTAGACAAAACGTGGGTCACCCATTGAACTCTGGCTAAATAATTAGGATTAGGGAAAAGTGAGTTTGCAAAGCGAATTAAATAAAAAAACTAAATACGACCGATTGATGATGAAAAAAAAAAAACAACATTAAAATCATTTTAAGATTTCTAAGAAAGGGGACCTTTGACCTAATTTTAACCTTTTAATTTAATTTAACATGATTCTTGGAATTTTTGTAAGAGCCAAAATTTTAACAAGCTACGAGCTGGCTGCTGTTGAAACTTAACATAAAAATATATTTCAGACTCTCCAATCACTCTCTTTACTTCACAGTGAAATTAACATATATAATGAGGAGGTAATCAAGACATACATAGAGAGGGGGAAAGTGACAGGCTGGATGTTGTGTAAGCGAAGGGTCAGTTTTTGATTTAATTGCAAATTACGACTAATTAGAACCAATTAAAAATTGATTTTTTTCAAACATAACTCAATCCTAGACGTAAGGAATATTTTGATAAAATTTTGTGTCATTAAAAGTATACAGAAAAAAGCCTATATATATATATATATATATATATATATATATATATAATATATATATATATATATATATTATAATAAGTTAAGAATAAGGAAATGAATCCGACGGTATAAGTGTAGATGATGATTTTTATAAATCGAAATATTGTTCAATATTAGCTATGAATATGATATGAAATATTTTCTTTTTAACAGCATTGTGTGTTTTTCATATCCTTTTATCTATCTATCTATCTATCTATCTATCTAATATATATATATATATATATATATATATATATATATATAATAGCAAGTAGATAATAAAATAATTTAATAATTTTTTTCTTGTTAATGGATTTCGTATGAAATTTATTGAAGAGATATTTGCCCATATTCATTATGATAAAACCAAACAATTAGAAATCAATAATACTAAACACATTTTATTAAAATCTAATTTTTAATATCAATACACAAATTAGCCCTCCCATTCCTACTGTAAACCGCTATTTTATATATATATAAATACACTTGCATGTTATTAGTATGTAGATAAGGCCAATAGTATTGATAATGTAAAACAATTTTATCAATAATCTGAGGTTTGAATAAAAATAATATCGTGCAGAATGTGACGCAAATAATTATGGGAATTGTGACTTGAATAGTAATATAGTTTTGGTTAGAGACAGACAAACACACAATCTCCATTATAATCTATTAATAATGAAGATTCGCTTCTGGTTTTTGTCTGTAACAAAAACTACGTAATTGCTTACGTCACACAACCTAAAACCGTTATAGAATAAATACACTCAAAATTTGAGCTTGCAATGTTAGACAGTCCTCATTGTTTTTTTAAACAAGTTTTAATAAATACATACCTGGTATTATATATCTATATATAGTTTGTTTTATTTTAATACATATTTAAAGTTATCAGAACTAAGTTTCCATTTAAATTTTTTTTATTTTTTTACTCCTTTAATAAATTTATTATTTTTTTACTCCTTTAATAAATTTGATGATTTTACTTTACTTATGATACAAACTCTCCGATATTGAATTTTCAACTCCCATCCCCTTAGGCAATATTAATTTTACGTCGCCCAGAGGGCGTTTTTTATTTTGCTAGTATAGATAATATCTTTCTTTGGCGTAATAAATTTGGAAATCTAAATGTCTTTAGTGAATTTATTAACATAGGCCAATCCGAATCTCGCATGGACCCCAAATTTTATCTCACAACACAAAGCAAAAAATCGACCGAGTGACAGTTTGTAAATCAGAAACCTCATAAGTTGGGACACTCGTTACTAAAGGTACCATTGTATTTAGATTACCAATTGTCTTTAGAATTAGTAAGCAAGGCTAAAGTAGTTTTAAGGTAATCCGATATTTGACGTAAACCGAACGTAATCCCTTTAAAACGACTTAAAATGAGAACAAACACCGTAAAACTAGCGCAAATAACGCGCGAAAGAATGCAGCTACAACTAAACCTTAAAGAAGAATAAAAACTCATTTCGGTCATATTTTTAAAAGAATAATGAACACAATTAATAAAATTACATTCATACAATACGTGGTGTTCCAACCCAGCGCATGAGTAGCATAGCTTAGATCTATGCGGTATGTGGCGCCCAACACCAGAAAAAGAATTCTCAGGTCTAACGCTGGCGAAAAGGGTAAAGTCTGACTCGCTGTCTGGCTTATACCGACAAGAGATTACTTGAACGACTTTTTAAAAACTTTTAAAATCTTATTTAAGTATCTTAATCGGCAGATACATGCGAATTTAACTTAATAAAACGAACAGAATCTACAGAGATAGATATCCTCGCTAAGACCAAATACTTGTATTTCGAAACGATACTGAGCCGATAGACAGAAGATTAGAACATTATAAAAAAAATAAAAGAATAAAAAAAAAGAGTATATAATAAAATAAAACACAAAAATTACCCTACCCGTCAAAAAACACCTCTTACACAAAGCCTTCCATATCAATGCAATTTATTTTTTAATAGAAACAGAAATATATAATTGGTACCTTGTATAGAAGGGGGAAATATAAGGGGGTGGGAATAGATGTTCGTATCAACAAGCTCCCGCAGAGAGGGGGCAAAAAACAAGCGAGTTCACAGTCTTCCAGCAAGCCAAACCTTACCCTGGTCAACACGTTCTTCGTTTTCGTTTAGCAGCTGCAAAATCCGTCACCGTAGTCGAAATAATTTTTAGCAGTTCAAAATCACATTTCTTTACTCGGTCGTTCGCATCAGTCAACCTGCTACTGCTGATTCCTAACTGTCCAGCGCTTGACTCACATGCCATTTATGTACATATTTACCGAAACATCCTGGCAATTCGCGTCCGTCCAGTGCCTAAATTGCATCTGCTTTCGCATGCGAGAGGACGCGGGTTCGATCCCGGCAGGCAATACAATGTCTTGCTCTTTTTCGTTCTCCGTCATACCTTGACTTACGAATTTAGTTCGTTCGGCTCGTAACTTAATTCACTCGTATATAAAATCGACTTCACTATTGAAATAAATTGAAATACTATTAATTCATTCCCTACAAAAAAGATCCTTTTCTGTTACGTTTTTCTATAAGAATAATAGCACTGTATTTTATATTTAAAAAATAGAATGTGATAAATTGTGTGCTGTAATATATTTTAATGTTCATTTCTTTTGTAGATAATAATGGCGTAATAAATTTGGAAACTTAAATGTTTTTAGTAAACTTATTTCCATAATCCGATAGACTCAAGACTACAACATATATAGATAATAAATAAAAAAATAATATATAATAAAATAGATAAACACAAAAATTACCCTAGACGTTACAAACACACTCTAATAAAAAAAAGCTAATAAAATCAGAAAGATATAATTACTACCTTGACTTACGAGTTTAGTTCGTTCCGCTCGTAGCTAAATTCCCTCGTATATCAAATAAATTACCCATTTAAATAAACTGAAATACGGTTTCGTTTTTTATGTATGAAAAATAGCATTTTATTTTACAAAGACAAATTAGGGGTTAGTGTAACAGGTTAGTTTTATAATTTAAAAAAAAACCTCTAAAAATCGTCTGTTAACAATTAACCGGATTTTGACGGTGTAAATGGAAAAAATGTCCCCACGAATCGAAATCGCAAAAGGGGTGCCTTAAGGTCATATGTTCCAATGAAAGGTTACAGTAAATAAGAATTAAACCAATACAAAGAACTGTATTTATTTGATGGCTCATTTCTTTTGCTCGGTATTGTAATACCAATATCATTTTGCCTTAGTAACATTTTTGAAAACATCCAAGTTTACAAAACACCTGACCAAATTCCTATACTAAAACTCAAGAGAGACGAAGCGTGACGAAAAATGTAAACAATTCAAATAGCATTTTATTTTATAAAGACATATTAATTGTGTGCTGTAATATATTTTAATGTTCAGTCTTGTAAAACATTGTCGGGATGCATGAAAGGCGGACAATTGGTAATGTTTCACCAGCATCCATACAGATTTTGGGTTTAGCAACGTTTCTCTGTTCCACCGGTAAACCTGTCGTGTTGTAAGCCCTCCCCCTTTCCAGACTCGCCCTGTGTGATTTTACGAGTAGATCTTTAATTCATTAGAATATTGGCCCAGGGATTCACAACAGCCATGATGAGACTTGCTCGGTACTTAAATCTAATAAGAGACTTCGAATTTCGATAAATAAAAGTTAGTCATTGAATATGTGCTTTATCACGTTATAGAGGGCGTCGTTAGGGATGTCAAAGCCTGGTTCCCTGGGGAGTTTCGGGTCTTACAACATCAGACTCCCCTCTCCAGGCGGACCCTATCAGATAAGATTGAACTCTGATCCGCCCTCCTTGAACGTCATAGAACTGTTTGGCTCTCATTGATATTTGATGAGTGTCTACCCTTCTACCGCGTTCCTGATTGGTTGTTGCAAATAACTAATTAAAAGCGCGGCCCGGTCTATATATATTATCTTCGAGAATTTTGGAACTTTTCTTTTCTTTTTTATGGATTAAGAGTTTACTGATACCAGGTAAGCAGATACCAGGTAAGCAGATACCATCCCCTTACCAATTCTACACTTTAATCTCATATTGATTTATATACTTTTTTATTTTTCGTATTTAATTTTTCCTTTATAAATTTTTTTATATATTATATATTTTTTGTAGGAAGCGCGTGGTGTAATGGTTAAAATCATAGGAAATGGACTCGTCGCCCCGAGTTCAAATCCTGGACGTGGTAATTGCATTACACTTAGCGCTAATACCCTTGGGAAAGGTATGAATTCTACTATTCTTCCAGCTATGGGTAAATAGTAGGGCAGACTGGGCTCTTTAACCTTGGTTAGGCAACCGGTCTAGGAGAAGGAAAACTCTGAATTCAAACCTGTTTAACTCCGCTTAAGAAATTGACCTTGTGTCACATCCTGCTCGTGTGGAGGGGTTGGTAAATATATATATATTTTTTATCTTATTTTTATTGTTAACTAGTCGCATCATTCAATTGAAATGCAACAGTTATACATGTTTAGGTTAAACAAATCTTAATTAAAAACCAAAACTAGATAACATTTCTCTGAATGTTTGAGATGAGGCTTGAAGATTAGTATTATTAGCGTTATTCGGACTATTGTCCCCATCTTCATTGTTATTTGTACAACGTTTCGGCCGATATACCCTCCGGCCTTCTTCAGGTATTTCTTGTCGGACTCGGGAACCTTCTCGGACTCGGGAACCTTTTTTCGAACTCGGGAACTTTCTTGTCGTAATCGGGAGCCATCACGGAACTTTGAACCTAACCCTTTATTTATTCCACGGGGGTATCCTGTTCTCATTCCGCTAACCATAGCTGGGGTAGGAGTTGTGTTAATTAATTATTTTTCTAACTGCTTTCACTCAGGATTTGAATTCGGAAGTTCCCGATTTCGAAAAGAAGGTTCCCGAGTCCGAGAAGGTTCCCGAGTCCGACAAGAAATACCTGAAGAAGGCCGGAGGGTATATCAGCCGAAACGTTGTACAAATAACAATGAAGATGGGGACAATAGTCCGAATAACGCTAATAATACCAAAACTAGATAAGTTTTCTTTTGTAGATAAAACTTTTCTTTGGCGTAATAAATTTCGAAACTTAAATGTTTTTAGTAAACTTATTAACATAAGCCGATAGACACAAGACTACAATATAAATAAATAAATAAAATAAATAAAAAGAATATACAATAAAATAAACACAAAAATTACCCTACCCGCCATAAACACACTTTGCACAAAGCCTTACATATTGATGCAATTTATTTTTGCTTGCAGCTAATAAAAACAGAAAGATATAATTGGCGTGACTTGTTGGGAAAGTGAAAGTGAAATTGAAAGGTCGAGTACAATGCGCAGGTTGCGTCGTTTCGATGCGCCGACGCCTAGTTTCTTCCCTGTCAATATGTCAAAGAGATTCTTTGCGCAACTTCCGGTCTTAGCTTCCGTTTAAGAGGGATGGGTGGCCATTTTTAATAAGTGCCTGTCAACAATGGCTGATCTATACATAATGGCGATGTTAGAAGGTCAAAGTGTGAAGTGCTTTTGTGTTTGCTGCGTGTTAGACATAACTTCCGCGTTATTTATGTTAAGCACAACTCCGGCAGCAAAGGGGGAAACAATGGCATTAAAAAAAATGGACGGTACTTTTAGAGAGAGAGAGAGAGAGAGAGAGAGAGAGGAGAGAGAGAGAGAGAGAGAGAGAGAGAGGGGGAGGGGGGGGCGGAAAGAGGAAGAATGTGAATAGGGGGTGAGGAAGAGAGAGAGAAACAGGGAGAGTGTGTGTGTTTGTGTGTGAGAGAGAGAGAGAGAGAGAGAGAGAGAGAGAGAGAGAGAGAGAGAGAGAGAAAGAAAGAAAGAAAGTGAAAGAGAGCGGGAGGGAGAAAGTGAGAGAGAGAGAGAGAGAGAGAGAGAAGAGAAGAAAGAAAGTGAAAGAGAGCGGGAGGAGAAATGAGAGAGAGAGAGAGAGAGAGAGAGAAAGAAAGAAGAAAGTGAAAGAGAGGAGGGAGAAAGTGAGAGAGAGAGAGAGAGAGAGAGAGAGAGAGAGAGAGAGAGAGAGAGAGAGAGAGAGAGTGTGTGTGTGTGTAGTATGTGTGACAGAGAGTGTGTGTGTGTGTGTGTGAAGAGAGAGAGAGAGAGGGGGGATAGAAAAACACATGGAGACAAACAGACAGACTAAAGACTCTCTTTTTTTGATTTATTTAATCCTTTATTCAATTATTTCATAGATTCGTCAAAAAAAAAAAAAAAGAAAAAAGAAAAGAACAAAATCAATAGAAAATAATCCTCTTAAAAAAATTTTGCTTTTAAACATTATCACTAATTCATTTCAAAAACGTAGTAGGCATTAAATGACCCATTGTGGTTGATATGCCATAAAACAAGAACAAATCAAAAATCAAAATCAAAAATATCGTCATACGAAGGTGATTCAATAAATTAGGGGAATTTTATCGAAAAAAAGTACACTTTTTTCTCAGATTTTTTAAATTTTACATATCTATTAATAATGGAGATTGTGTGTATTTCTGTCTGTATCAAAAACTAAGTCATAGCTCTACGTCACAGCTTACGTCACAATATTCTTGTGTTATATACACTCAAAATTTGAGTAAGCAATTTTTTAAATTGTTTTTTTTTTTTTTACTCTCGTCCTTTCTTTTTAAGTAAGAAGAAGTTAACTAAAAAGTTTCCTAATAAATAAATACCTAGGATTTTGAGTAAAATGTACGTGGAAAATATTCAAAATAATTGTTTGATTAAGAATTAATACAATGCAAGAAACATTTTATTTGATGGGGGCAACACTAACTGTCCATTTAATTTTTTTTTTTTTTACTTGTTTAATAAATTATTTTTCTTAATTAGGATGTTTCAAATGCCATTTGAAACATCTTCACCTGATGATTGCCTCGCATGAAACCAATATGGTCGTGAATGTTCCTTTCTCACCTAATAAATAGATATGTAAAACCTTTATATATTTATTTTATTATATTATATAACAGCTCTATTTTTATATTGAGCACTCTACCAATAATACTGCCTTTGGTACGCCATTCCATCAAAAGCTGAAACAGTGACCATCACACACACACACACACACACACACACACACACATATATATATATATATTATATATATATATATATATATATATATATATTCACTATCACCAGAGGTTCCGTGCAGAAATAATGAAGATTTTATTTATATTCGTGAAGAGATCTAAAAATCAGGATTTGAATAGTAAGAGAAAGGAAAGCCACTGGTGACATTCATGATTAGAACATAAACAAATCAATTATGGAGACCAAAACAATCGATGGATCTGTGAGATTAAATGTCTTTCATCCCCCCCTCTACCCAGGCAACGCTGGGTAGCCGTTTCTAGTTACAAATAAAGCAAACATGTAACTTCTTTGTTTTTCAATTCATTTGAATTTTACGTTAGGCATTTAAGGGACACAAAACTATTTAGAATGTTTCATTTTCAAATTCGGGTGAAATAAAATGTGGCAAATAAGAAATCTGTGATTAAGCGAAACCAGATAATCTGGATTCCCATTTCTGCATTGCATCTGGGATTTTTGGACGGTCTGATTTCTAACCAGAAGGTGTTGCAGCGTGATAACTGACTGAAGATTTAGGAACAAGCGTATTGATATATAGATACGTTTGAGTTCTCTAATTTGGTTGAATACTAACACGGAAATACATGATATCATTCACGCACACCACGCACACACACACACACACACGCACACACACACACACAAGCCTAAGTAAGGGTTTAAGGCTTAGACCTACCTAGGCTCTTAAGTGGAGTGTTGCGTGTAATCGATTGCTCAGCCACCAGAATTCCATCCTTAAGCATCAGGGGTCGCCACCCACGGCCAACAAGTGGTCCCATTGAGGAGATCCTACCCCTCTGCAGAAGTGCAAACCTTCTAACTCCCAACCGGGACGTACAGTGAGCTTTGGCCGCTGGATTAAGTTTTTGTGAATAATAGCGTCGATCCCTGGGGGCTATCCCCCCAGGCAATACTTGCCCCCTTGACTTAAAGGGGCAGGGCTGGATTTATTGCCCAGCGCCTGAGGCGCCCCCTCTTGAGGGGGAATGCCGAAGGGATCGACGCAATTTTTGTTCTCTCCCACCCATGAGCTTCGGCTTGTGGGTCGGCACACGTTAAAACGAGGCCTTGTACCCAGTCCATACAGGTGGGGGTATGAGACAAAATATACCCTCTGCAGAGGTGCAGTCGGAGTAATCTAAAGGTTAAGCCTGGGATTTTGTTAGCGAAAGAGAGACCGGAATAGTGTTTGAGAGCCGGTCTGATGGAGAAATTATTTTTTTCTGACAACATTCTGTTTATGATGACATCTAATATTTCAGATGAGTGAAGATGGTGATTTGTGGCAAATTGAAAATGGTGGGGCAGAAGTATGGGTACACGGAGATATAGGTAAAAAAAAAAAGAAATAAACAAACCAATTATTCAATAGAATTTCAAAGCAAATTATTATTCCCACCGCCATGGAGATGACGAAGGAAGTGTTAGCGTGACGTTTACGGTTTTATTCGACAACGTTTGTTTAAAAACAAAGAAATGAAAAAAAAAGAAAGAAAGAAAGAAAGAAAGAAAGAAAAAGAAAAAGAAAAAGAAAAGAAAAAGAAATTGTATGTGGTTCAATTTTGTGAGAAAATTGTCAATAAGTTTCTACACCATCGCATTCAACAATTCCTTGGTGATTATCAAGATGGTAGCTGAGAGGTCTTTTTTTTCTTTAGCAGGAAATAAACGTTATGTTCAGTATTGTTCATATTGTCATTTAAAAGGACGTTATATTAGATAGATAGATAGATAGGTTAACAGATAGATATACAGGCACACACAGACACACGCACACACACACACACACACACACATATATATATATATGTATATATATATATATATGTAAAAAGTGAATAAAGGAAAGAAAAGTATAGATGATAATATAGGATATTTTGATCAATATTACTTACACGTGTTTGGTCAGGAGTTATCCATGTGTACATTATTCAAACTATTATTTTATACCACACACACACACACACACACCATATATATATATTTATTATATTTTATATATATTTATTATATTATTTACATATATATATATATTTATTTATATATTCATTTTATATATATTATATATATAATATATTTATATATATATATAATATATATATTATATATATATATATACCAACCCCTCCTCACGGGTAGGATACGACATAAGGTCAATTTCTTAAGCGGACTTTAACCGGTTTTAATTCAGGGATTTCCTTCTCCTAGACTAGTTGCCTAACCAAGGTTAAATAGTCTAATCTGCCCCACTATTTACCCATAGCTGGAGGGAGAATAGTTGAACCCATACCTTTCCCAAGGGTATACACGAATATATATAGATAAAAGTTAAATCGGCGGAGTAACTTATTATAGATATCGACTGGATAAGCGAGGGAGTCTATCCTCATTTTACTAGCGCTAGACCAGGGAGATTGTATATATATATATATATATATATATTGACTGTCAAAAAAAAAGGCAAATTAATCAGGACAATTTCATTTTTGAGAATTTTGAGGGTCTTACGGCCGGGTTAGCTCAGTTGGTAGAGCGTTCGGCTAGAAACCACAAGGTTCCTAGTTCGATACCGGTCCTCGTCCACTCAGCGTATAAGTAGCACAGGGATCTGTGCGGTAAAGTAAGGAGCTGATGGTAGGTGTGGCGCTCCACCTCAGACGCCAAAACAATCTCCTTGGTCTAGCGCTATTGAAAAGGGGATAGACTCCCTCGCTGTCTGGCTGATACCGACTTTAGGCCGCCCCGACGACTTTACTTTACTTTTATTTTTTACCATAGGTGTTGCAGGATCCTAACGGTCGTACAATTAAGGAACCCAAGTATTAATATATAGATTTTAAACCTTATTAAGAATTTGAAATATTTCAGGATTTTGAAAATCAATAATATTTAGCATATTATAAACTATTATAAGTATTTACTTTCTGGCTTATATTATATACTTTGCTGTTACATTAAAGGTGACAGAAAAGATGATAGCACCGCAAACAACGACGACTAACAGACAGACAAGAGATTTGGGGAATTTTAAATGGGAAGTTTGAAAGAAGACAGGTGAAGCTGCATGCCTTCCTACCAGTGTCAAAATTTGATGCGTGATCCCAGGTTAATGTCAGCGAAACTTTTGAAAGTCTTCGACAGAGAGACCGGTCGTTTCTCTTTGAAAGATGAGCATGCCATGAGATTCCGACATTCATTCCATTCTACCCGGAACCATAGTTGGTCTCGGTACCAAAATTAGGTTTGACTTCAAGGTTAGATACCCGTGCAGTAGGTATTTACTAAACCCATTCGTAACGGGTAGGATATGACACAAGGTCGAAATACGGGGGCATCCGGCGAAAATCGAACTCATCAGCAGTAATGGACCTGCAAGACTAGCCTGTGAACGATTACATCATGATGGACGCCCTTATTTGCATATATATAATCTCAGTCTGTTCATTATCTATCTATCTATCTATCTATCTAGCTAGCTAGCTAGCTAGTGTTGTCCATCTGTATGTCTGTCTCTCTATCTATCTATCTCTCGCTCTTTCTCTCTTTCTCTCTGTCTTTCTTTCTTTCTTTCTTTCTTTTTTTTTTTTCTTTCTTTCTTTCTTATTATATTTTTCTATGTAGCATTTTCATCCCATTCTTTCTTTTTTTATAATGAAAACGGAATGTTCCATTATTTAGCTGGGGGTGACGACACGCATAGGAAATACGAATTTTGGGCGGATAAGCAACACCAGATAATCAGGATTAACATTTTTGCATTTCATCTAGGGCGATTTGGACGGTCGCTTTTTTTTTTTGCCAGAGTGTGTTGCAAGACGATAACGGTCGTAATTTTAAGGAACACGAGTATCAATATATATATATATATATATATATATACTATTTTTTTAAAAAAAAGGCTGTTGCTTTCCAAATTTGAGCAATCTTCTAACTGGGTAGTGATTCAATGGGTCATAAAAGCCTTCACACGTTCGGTTCATTTATGACACAATTAGTCCGTACTTATTTGCTGAAGCCACAGTCAAACACACACCATAAACAAAAACTGTTCCCCCACTTTTTATGGACTAGCAGGAGGAGCTGAGAGTAATCGCAAGATAAGATTTCCGAAAAAAATTATTGGACGATTTCATTTTTAACATAGAGGGTGTTGCAAGAAGATAACCGCCGTACTTTTAAGGAGCACGAGTATTGGTGTCGACATATCAACCCTCCTCGGGTCATTTAATGCCGAATGAAGTCATTTTGATATTCCGTTTGCTTATAGTACCTGCTTGTTGCTTAAATGGTCACCCATCTAAGTACTGGACAAGCTCATCGCTGCTTAACTTCGGTGATCAAGCGGGAACCATTTTTTTCTACGTGACTTAAACGTAAAGACGCGAGTGTTAAGTAAGTTAGTAAGTCCCCGAGGAGGCCTAAAGTCGGTATCAGCCTTACAGCGAGGAAGTCGATCCACTCTTCATTAGCACAAGATCAAGGAGATTGTTTTTGCATCTGAGGTAGAGCGCCACACCTGACATCAGCTCCTTACTTTACCACAAAAATCCATGTGTGCTGAGTTGGTGAGGGTTGGTATCAAACCAGAAACCTTGTGGTTTGTTTGTTTGTTTGTTTGTTTTGTTTTACGGCATATCAACGTCGGTGGGTCATTTAATGCCGACAAAGTTTTTGAAATAAATTAATTGTTGATGGATACCCAATTCTTTTTATGAATACATTTTTCTATAGATGGAGCTTGCTATAAGAGCAACACGGTTGGGGCAATCGTATAGGTACTAGAGCTTGACGTAACAGGCTGATTGATCAGAGGGCGCCTCTCCGACCGCTCGTCTAGTGAGGGTCTAAGTGGAGTGTTGCATGCCATGGACTGCTCATCCACCAGGATTCCGTCCTTAAGCATCACGCGTCGCCACCCTCTACCAA
>CM042154.1:9270357-9272857 GCA_023376005.1 Doryteuthis pealeii | reverse complement strand
TTGTTCGCTCCCACCAGGAAAAAGTCCTTTGTCACCTTTGTCGCCCCCTCTGTTTAATTCAACCGGAAATTTCTATCTCCGTTTGTACAATATACAACATTATGTGTAAACAATTGGACAGACTGGGCACTTTAACCTTGGTATGACAACTTTTCTAGGAGAACAAAATCTCTGAATTCAAACCTGTTAAACTCTACTTAAAAGTTACTAACCCCCCTCGACTTCGATCGGGGGCCAGTGTGCTTCGGCCACTGGACCGGGTTAAAGTACAATTATTAGCGTCGATCTCAGAGGGCCATCCCTCCAGGCATTACCTGCCCTTTATGGGCAGGGCTGGGTTTATAGCCCAGCGCCTGAGGCGCCTCCTTATGGGGGAATACCGAAAGGATCGACGGAATTTTTGTTCTTTCCCACCCATGAGTTCGGGCTTGTGGGTGGGCCCACATTAAAACGAGGCCTTGTGCCCAGTCCATACAAGTGGGGTATGCGACAAATACACTCTACTTAAAAGTTAACCTTGTGTCACATCCTGCTCGTTCGGAGGAATTGAATAAATATAAACTATTAAGCTACATTTTATTACAACCCGTTCCACAAATTTCGCTATAACATTCGCGCTAGCCTCGTGACACATTTTTATCTGAACCGGAGAATTTCTTTGCAATATTCTGTGAGAATTGCCATCTTTGAATTGGTGCCTTTAAGAAACTGGTAGTTTTGCAATGTTATTGGATGAGGAGAAGAATTTTTTAAAATACCCCTAAGAATTCTGTCTTTGAGTCTTTGAAGAAATTGCGATCGAGTGCAAGAGGTTCGTTTTCTGATGGGGTTGACGTTTAGGTTAAAAGGGACTGACATATTGATGAGATGAGAAAGGAGGAAAAAATCAGAAAAATCAGGCTGAGACAATAAATACAAAAAGATAAAGAAAGCAAAAGAAAAAGATAAAATGAAGAAGAAGAAGAAGAAGAAGAAGAAGAAGAAGAAGAAGAAGGAAGAAGAAGAAGAAGAAGAAGAAGAAGAAGAAGAAGAAGAAGAAGAAGAAGAAAAAGAGAAGAAGAAGAAAGAAGAAGAAGAAGAAAGAAGAAGAAGAAGAAGAAGGAATCTGGGAAAGAAAGGAAGAAGAAGAAGAAGAAGAAAAGAAGAGAAAAAGAAGAAAGTATCTGAAAAGAAGAAGAAGAAGAAGAAGAAGAGAGAAGAAGAAGAAGAATCTGGAAAGAAGAAGAAGAAGAAGAAAAAGAAGAAAGAAGAAGAAGAAGAAGAAAGAAGAAGAAGAAGAAGAAGAAGAAGAAGAAGAAGAAGAAGAAGAAGAAGAAGAAAGAAGAAGAAGAAGAATCAAGAAAGAAGAAGAAGAAGAAGAAGAAGAAAGAAGAAGAAGAAGAAGAAGAAGAAGAAGAAGAAGAAGAAGAAGAAAAAAAAAGAATCTGGAAAGAAGAAGAAGAAAAAGAAGAAAAAGAAGAATCTGGGAAAGAAGAAGAAGAAGAAGAAGAAGAAGAAGAAGAAGAAGAAGAAGAAATCTGGGAAAGAAGAAGAAGAAGAAGAAGAAGAAGAAGAAGAAGAAGAAGAAGAAGAAGAAGGTAATAATAATAATAATAATAATAATAATAATAATAATAATAATAATAAGAAGAAGAAGAAGAAGAAGAAGAAGAGAGGGTGAAGATTTGACTATAGAAATATACCAAAATCGAGTTTACAATACAAATATATAAAAAAATAAGTTTCCAATAGAAATATATAAACTGATTTTACCATGAAATGTAAAAAGATGATGACTATAGAAATATATCGAAAATATTTTACTATAGAAATACATAGAAAATGTTTTTAATATATAAATATATCAAAAATTATCTTGTAGAAATATACCAAAATTATTTTACTACAGAAGTATATAAAAAAGAGATTTTACTACAAAAATATATAAAAGTGATTTTGACTATAAAATATTAAAAAAATCTATCTGCTTCGGTGTAACCGAAACTACATCACTAATTACGTCACAATATCCTCATGAATTGCGAAAGTCCATCAACAAGTATTTACTTTATAGTAAAAATCATTGATACAAAGATAGATTAAATCTTATTTATCAACAATGTCTCAATGAAAATCTGAGTTAGATTTGCCTCAAAACAGCCCATGTTATTAGTGCACTTATAATCCTGCAATGTTTGTATATATATATATATATATATATTATATATATATATATATAATATATATATATATATATATGTGATTTTTCACCGGAAATATATCGAAATAGATTAGATTTTTACTGAAAAAAATGTATAAAAAATACGTTTACTATATCAATTTTTAAATAAGATTTTACTACAGAAATATATCGAACATGATTTTATTATAGAAATATACTGAAGATGATTTTACTGCAAAATATATGAAAGATGATTTTATTGTAAAAATATATAGAAAAAGATTCTACTAAAAAATATAGCAAAAATGCGTTTACCAAAAATATAGAAATATGTTTTTA
>CM042154.1:9252857-9265357 GCA_023376005.1 Doryteuthis pealeii | reverse complement strand
AAGCAAAAACGCACACAAAAGCAGAAATACGCTTGAAGAAATCTGACAATATCTCTGTGCCAACTTTCGCTTGGCGCCAATATCCTAAGTCAGCCATGAAGTACCTTATAGAAATTGACCCACTATAAAGGAAACCCATTCCAAATTTTCGTATCTAGCGAACCTTGAACAGATCGGTATTGAAACAGAAACACAATGTCATTGTCCTCCGGGACACGCGGCTTCCTACCAAATTCTTCGACTAAAGGCCACGAAAAAAAAAGTTAGGCTACACACACGATGTAGTCATTAACATGTGTTATCTCATTCTTCCATTCTTCTGAAAATTGAATGGGTAGATATCAAAATAAACCTACAGAAGTGAGTTGACGTATATACAATATGCATACACGGCAAACACATTTTTGTTTGTTTCAAGAAATACTTGTATGTTTAAGAATATGGAAAAAACATTCTATATGTTTTGGAGGTGCGTTTTGGATAATGGTTATTTCTGTGGGGAATGGAATCAGCAATCAGAGTTCAAATTCTGGACAAGGCTATTTGTGTTTCACTTTGTACTAATGTTCATGAATCCATCTGTTATCCCCCTAGCTATGTGTAAATAGGCAAATTGGGTTCTTTAGCTTTGGTAAGGCAACCAGTCTAGAAGAAGGAAAAATCTGAATGCAAACCAGCTGTACTCTGCTTAAGAATAGACCTTGTGTCAAATCTTGGCAGAGTGGTTAGGTGAATGGATACATTTAATGTTTAATCCAGCATGTTTACGGCATGTCAACACTTGTTGGGTTATTTTATGCCGATGACGTTTGTTTTATTCATTCGTGTTGGTTGGTTGGTTGGGTTTTACAGCATGTCAACACTTGTTGGGTTATTTTATGCCGAAGACGTTTCTGTTTTATTCATACTTGATGGGTACTCAATTTTTTCTTAAACTCATTTTTTTAACACATTCAATATTAAACTCATTTTCTTCTATTAACCCATAGATGAGGCCCTAACAGGTACTACCACTCCGGGTCAGAGTAGATCTGGGAGTAATGGTGATGAAAGTGTACTCCACACTCCCCAGAGCTACCGAATTGGAACTTCCCTATTAGATAGAGTTTAAATCATATCCAGAACATGAAGACTAACGCCTTCTAGCACATATATGATAAAAAGGGTTGGGGGTTTGCCATAAGGGCAATAGGGTTGGAACAATCATATAGGTGCTAGGGATTGACATGGTCAACCGATTGATCGGAGGGGGTCTATCTTGCGTAAGTAAAGGCCAAAATGGAATGTTTGCTTGTCACAGATTGCTCAGTCACCAGGTTTCTATCCTTAAGCACCACAGGTGGCCACCCACGGCCAACTAGTGGTCCCATTGAAGCGGTCTTACCCTCCTACAGAATTAAATTGATAATCCCACACCAGAATATATATATATATATATATATATATATATATATATATATATATGAGGTAGAATAAGGAATGAAAGAACAAAACTCAGACAAAAATGTGTATTATATTTCGCTGGAATGTTAAATTCCGCTTCCTCAGCCTTTATTGTATCATTAGGATCATACAATTGTTTTATAGACGGAGGAAGTAGGTAGATGGGTAGGTTTTGTGGTGAGGGAAAGATTTGATTGGTTATAGGAGACATCTTTCTATAAAACACTTGTATGAGCCTAATGATTCAATAAAGGCTGAGGAAACGGAATTTAACATTCCAGTGAAATATACTACACATTTTTGTCTGAGTTTTGTTCTTTCATTCCTTATTTTACATCATTCTGTCGGATTCATTCCAATCACATTTTCCTCATATATATATATATATAATATATATATATATATATATATATATATATAATGGATAAAAGTAACTTACTTGATCGTCTGATTCGTCAGGGTTTTTTTCTCAGTCTTAACCCCTGGATACTGTGCACTTCCAATAATCGTACTCGTACCGTTAAGTACATACATACATATATATATATATATATATATATATATATATATATATATATTAAATATATTGTGTTTGTGTGGGGTAATTAAATATGTGCTCCCCACCCTTTGTAGGTTTAGTTTTTTTTTGGAGGGGCTTTCCTTGGAGTGGACGGTTGCCGATTACACATAAAGGCAAGGCTTTCCTAAAAAACGGATAGAGCTCTCTCAGCCTTTACATATATACATATGTATTTATCTATCAGTCAAAGTCTCGCTCCAGTTTGTATGTGTGCGGATGGTGATGTGGTTAAGAATTCTTATTGATGATAAATCAGGTTTCGATCCCGGCTGGAGGTAGCCAAGTCTAGCCAAACTGAGGAGACGTGATACGTCGAAACACGATGTGTTGGATGACTATATATATATATATATATATATATATATATATATATATGGCATAAAGATAGATATGATAATGATGTTTTCAGATAGACATTGATATTCCATTATTTAACTGCGACTGTGTCCGCCATTTTCTTTTGACACACAGACATCCGAAGGCTAAATCCATTTTGAGAGAATGGGCACGAAGGACAGAGGTGGGTCTATGTGCAGATCTCGTCAGAAAGTAGAAATGATAGAAAGATCAAACGCTAACAAAAAAAAGTGAGATTGGGTGTGGTTGGGTCGGGGAGTGTGGGAGGATGCTAAGACAAAGATGAAGTGTACCGGTAGACGACTAGAATTCAAAGAAAATGTAAAGAAAAAAGTATAAAAAAAGAAAAAGGTAAAGAAAAAAGAAGAGAAAAAAAAGAAGAAGAAAAACGGAAAAGCGACCTCTGGCGGCGAGGCATGATAGAAAGGAAGACAACTTCCTTTTTATTCTTCTGAATTCTTCATGTTTTTTCTATTGTTATCTTTCTTTTTATTTCATGAGACATTTTATCCAAAATCTCTGAGTAAATATCTTGACTCGCCAACGAAAAAATGAGGAATATATGGATTATCAAAAACCATTTATATATATATAATATATATATATATATATATATATTATATATATATATATATACATTTGAACATATATGCCCGCCTAAATTCATTAATTATTAACTAATTAATTTTCAAAATTAGGTATGACTTCAATTAAGCACATATCCTCAAAAATTTGTCGGCTTAAAGCCATACAAAAATAAACACATTTGTTTGTTTACTTAACATCATACTGTCATGTAGCAAGTCAATAAAAAGTGGAATATAAATAAGTTTAAAAACAAACGAAGAAGTTGGGAATTGCAAGCTAGTGTAACGGTTAGAGACTGCGTCTGTCAGCTTGGCAGTCAAGGTTTCGAGTCACACACGGAGCAGTCTCCCATGTCTATAACCTTGCTGATGAAACCTAATAGGTCGAAATGTACATTCAGGGATTTATATTTTCTCGATTTGTTTAGCCTTACATTTGAACATATATGCACGCCTAAATTCATTAATTATTAGCTAATTAATTTTCAAAATTAGGTACGACTTCAATTAAGCACATACCTCCAAAAATTGTCGGCTTAAAGCCATATAAAATAAAACATTTGTTGTTTACTTAACCTCAATATATATAATATATATATATATATATATATATATATATATATATATATATATAAGTCCCATCTATGGGTTAAATAGAAAATGTATTTATTAAAAAAAATTGTATTATCCATTAAGAATTGATTTATATCAAACTTTATTGGCATTAAATGACCACTGAGGTTGATATGCCGTAAAACAAAACAAACAAACAAACATATTATTATATATTTATATATATATATATATATAATATATAAGGCAGAACTTTTTGAAAACGGTCGGAAAATTAAGATGACTCCCCAAAAAACAGAACCCACAAATTTTGTAATAAAACTTAATTTTAACTAGAGGGGTTTAAGTTTAGGGTTACTGTTTAGGGTTAGGGTTAGGATTAGGATTAGGGTTGGGCTTTAGGGTTAGTTTACTGGGAAAATAAACAAATAATTTGTGTTCTGTTTTTTTCTGGGTCACCTGTATACAGGGTGACCCAGAAAAAAGAGAACCCACAAATCAAGAAAAAACGCTTGAAAATCTCATCTATATTTTCACCTCTTTTATTTAAAAAAATATTCAGCAATTATGGCGATGAACACTATAACTTATTTAAATTATTTAGTTGTTGGATAAATACATGGTTATTGTCTAGAAATGAATATTAAAAAATGATATTCCCGTTTGGGAACCCCCTGCATTGTTTTTATTTGTCCCTGGCTTTCCAACGTCCATACTATTATACAGATGGATACACTGCACATCACTATGTTACATAATCTATGCGGTTGCATAAGATTATTGTCGTCCCTGTAATTCCCTGAGGGGATGACCCTTTTCATACCATGGCCGGGTCCTTCAATGGAAAATTACAGAAGCCGCCAAATACGTGAAGTTCGTCCCCAGTTATTGCAGTTGGACGTCAGGCAGTGAAGATGTTCCTGCCGAACTGTGACTTCACTCTGCATACGTGCGCTATGTTAGTTAGCAGATGTCTGGTGGGATTTAACAAATTAAATAAGATCGAAGTCTTGTGTTTTTACCTAAAAACTAACAATGACGCAGGGTTTCTGATAAGGAGAAATCCCTAACAGAAAACCAGAACCCGAAGTCCCCCAAAAAGTCCAGACCTTAGAAGATTCCAGACCAAGTCAAGATGATAGAAGAAATACCAAACGACGATCAGAATACTAAAGACGGCCAAGAAGTAGAATTAAAGAAATAGGTATGCAACATTTAATTACTAGCAAATATATGCACCCTCCGGGTACAAAATTTAAGTTTTAATGTAATGAAATATTGATATTAAATTAGAAAGTCTAAAAGAATGCAGATAAAAATTTGAAACAGAGTGGGGGTATAATAGAAAAATAGAATGAAAACTTACTCTTCCATGACTGCCGTCCTTTCATGCTGAATTTTACTTATTTAACTATTAGTTAAATTAGGAAAAAAGAATAAAATTACACTTATTTTTTCTTGTTTAATGGATTCATTTAAATTCATTGGAGAGATTTTTGCTTATATTCATTAAATTAAAAACCAACAGTTAGAAAATCAATAATACTAAGCACATATTTAATAAATCACATTTTTAATATCAATATGCAAATAGCCTTCCCGTTCACACAGCAAACGCTATTTTTTGTATATATAAATACAATAGCATGTAATTCGTATGTAGATATGGACAAACACTAATTAAAAAGGTGAAGCAATTTTATTAATAATTGTGGTTAAATATAAATAAAAATCATAAGAATGTGATGTAAATAACTATGTTAATTGTGACTCGATTTAATATAGTTCGGTTACAGACAGAAAAACACACAATCTCCATTATAATAAGATTTAGTGCCAGTGAAGAAGGCGCTATGCACACAACTAATCACATGACCGACTAAGTACACGTTGGATAAATAATGTGCTGATGTAGATTTTGTCTAGAAATGAATATTAAAAAGTGATATTCCCGTTTGAGAAGCTCTTTCTGTGTTTTCATGTGTCCCTGGCTATCGAACAACCATACAATTATGAGCGTGGGATGGAGCGCTACGAGTACGTGTTTAGATGTGATTAGACGATTGCAAATAAGGAAATATTGTCCTTTGTTCGACCCAGACTATTTAGAATATGGAAACTTTAGCTTCCTTCTCCATTATATGGTCGAACGAAGCAAAGCCACTCAAGTACAGTAACGCAAGTCCCATTGAATGTTTCTAATCCTAAACACGAGACAGGAGATTATTGGCTGTCCCATAAACTTTGCCTATATTGTATTGGTGCACAAACTATAAATATATTATATTATCGTATCAAAAACTTATTTCAATTGAAAGCAGAGGGCTCACTGGCAACCGCTTGCAATACTATAGTAAAGCAAACGCATTGATAGAAATAGATGTTTAAATAGCCGTACATTTTATAACAAATATTAATAGAAATAAAACAAAAGAAAATACTACACACATACATACACAAACATCACGCACAGAGAGAGAGAGAGAGAGAGAGAGAGAGAGAGAGAGAGAGAGAGAGAGAGAGAGAGAGAGAGAGAGAAGAGAGAGAGACACACACACACACATACATACATACACAGATAAACAATTTTTGCGCCGTTTGTTGTGCAAACTTATCTGTGAGGAAAAACATATGGTAATTGATTCTATCAACCTAGGTTTGGGAACATGCAGTCTTAAGGCCAAACACAGTATTCTAAACGAGGGCTCTCAAACTCAAGAACTCAAAATGGCCATTACGTCCTGGAAGAGTGGTGCAGTGGGCCAAAATTAAATGAGGAGGTGTGATTACCAGTATTTAATTGTTAACAGGAGGATGTGACACAAGGTCAATTTCTTAAGCGATATATAGAGTTTTTAGAGTGTGTTCGTAAAAACCAAGTAATGGTTTGTTTGTTGGTTGGTTGGTTGGTATTGTGGCATGTCAGCCCATATTATATTATTTTATGTCAAAGTGAGTTTAACAATTTTGGGCTTCAATTATAAAGTATAAAATAATGTATCTTAAACCGGTAAGCACTTCATTTAAATTTTTAAACCCAATTCGCAAAAAGTTCATTCATAGACTGTAGTTAAACTGTCATGGGAACCCCCCAAAACTTTCCGTTTTTAATTTTCCGACCGTTGCGCAAGTTCTACCATATATAATATATATATATATATATAATATATATAATATATATAATATATATTTTATATATATATATTATATATCAATTTTATATATATATATATATATGTATATATATATATATTATTTTTGATATTTTAGACTTTTCTGGCCAACTTTTTAACATTTGGGTGGAATTCGTGGATAAGTCCACCAAAGTTCAGTCCCCGAGTACTTTCGGCACTTCGAATTGCCATCATCAGGGGTGACCTGTTCCAGTTATTTAAAGATTATATCAATGTGGAGGCTGGAAGGAGAAGAATTGATGAGAAAGGTGTTATAGGCATTTTAAAATGTGTACTGCATCGGAAATTAATATTTAAATATTAAAAAGTTGGTCAGAAAACTCGAAAAAGATCAAAAATAAAATTGTTAAACAGGAGATGTGTCTTTTGTTTAATTCTACATGTATAAATGAAAGAATGCTGCCCAAATACACATATTTCATATATATATATATATATATATATATATATATATATATATATATATATATCTTGTGTGTGCGCGTTCGTGCAGGCGCATGTGTGTGTGTATACAAAAGCCATAAATTAGACGAGCAAACACAAACACGTACACAATAAAGACATCGAACAACTGAACCAAATAAAATTCTTTATCCACGACACTAAATATAAAACATCTCATCTTATAGTTAAAAATAACACAAACTTCTCTAAATCCCTAAACCAAACTTATACAGTCTATAAATTCACATGTCCATTTCGGGAGTGCCCACCCCCCGAAAAACACGTTAAAAACTATAAGCCTACATTGGCCACATTACAACCCTATTCTTGTGTTGCCTCACATCCCGCCTTACAGACATTAAACGCCATAAACCATCATATCACTACAAGACATAACAATGGCTTTGACTGAGATTCACTTGGGCCAAAAATCGGCATTGAAAATCTGCATTGAAAATCCTCGACACTATTCGTTTAAAAAATAAACAATCTAACATTAATAAAACAACATTTGACACCAATACTAATATATTATACAGATAGATAGATAGATAGATAGATAGATAGAGAGAGAGAGAGAGAGAGAGAGAGAGAAGGATACAGAGAATAAAAGAGAGGGCATATAGAACAAGATAAAAGACAAATAATAGATTAGATAGAATAGATATATAGAGAGAGACAGAAGAGAGAGGAGAGAGGAGAGAGAGAAGAGAGAGAGAGAGGAGGGGAATAAAAAGAGAGGACATATAGAGGAGAAAAGAGAGGAGATGAACAAGATAAAAGACAAATAATAGAGATAGATAGATAAATAGATAGATAGAATAGAGAGAGAGAAGAGAGAGAAAGAGTGAGAGAGAGAGAGAGAGAGAGAGAGAGAGAGAGAGAGAGAGAGAGAGAGAGGGGAATACAGAGAATAAAAGAGGACATATAGAGGAGAAAGAGAGAGATGAACAAGATAAAAGACAAATAATAGAGAGATAGATAGATAGATAGATAGAGAGAGAGAGAGAGAGAGAGAGAGAGAGAGAGAGAGAGAGGAGAGAGAGAGAGAGAGAGAGAAGTCATATGAGTTCAAAACAAAAACTTTGATGTTGCAAAGAAGAAAAAAGAAAAGTTATACAATAGTTTCGAATGTGAGCTCTTCCGCCGCATTTTTCTTGGTCACCTTATTGTAACAGTTTATTTTAAAAAAGACATATTAACAAGATTGACACTAGACGAATTCTCTTCTTTGCAACATCAATATTTTTGTTTTGAACTCATATGACTTTTGTCTCCGCTCTTAACAAACACGGAGTATAAACAACCTCTGAAGATGATTTTTATAAAATCGAAATATTGTTCAATATCAGCTATGAATATGTTATAAAATGTTTTCACTTTAAACAGCATTTTGTGGTGTTTTCATATTCCTTTTATCTATACTCATTACCGTCGGATTCATTTCCTTTCTTTTAACTATATATATATATATATATATATATATTATATATATATATATATATATTATATATATATATATTATATTATACTAGGAAATATACCGACCCTCCGGGGTAAGTATTTAAGTTTAAATGTAATAAAATATTAGATTAAATCAGAAAGGCTAATGAAACTAATTAAGAATTCAGATAAAAAGATTTTGAAATAGGAACAACTGAAAACTTACTCTTTCAATCACTTTCCGTTTTTCAATGCTAAATTTTCCTAATTTAACTATTTAGTTAAAATAGGAAGTAAAGAATAAAAATTACAGTTATTTCTTCTTGTTAATGGATTTTTTTAGGATTTATTGAAGAGATTTTTACTAATATTCATTAAGATAAAACCAAACAATTAGAAATCAATAATACCAATCACATTTTTATTAAAATCAGTTTTTTTAATATCAATATGCAAATTAGCTTTACGTTTACACTGAAAACTGGTATTTTGTTGTATATATAAATACAATTGCATGTTATTAGTATTTAGGTAAGGCCAACAGTATTAATAATGTCAAACAGTTTTATTATTAATTGAGGTTTAAATAGAAATAGAATAATGGAGAATATAACGTAAATAACTAAGGGAATTGTGACTTGAGTAGTAATATAGACAGTAAAACACACAATCTTCATTATAATAAGATATATATATATATATATATTATTATTATTATTATTATTATTATGTATATATATATATATATGTATTATGTATATTTTTTATTATATGTATTTTTTATCAATCTATATATTATTTATTTTTATTGTTTCACTATGTTTTATTATTTGTTTGGTTTTCTTATTCAAATTTATTCAAATTTATTCAGATTGATTCTATTTTGAATTCTACTTAGACTAAGTCGAAGTTAATAACAACCTCTACTTAATCATTTTAAACCTTTTCAAATATAGTCTAGACAATTTCTGTTTTATTTTTTGTTCTATTTTAGATATTAAATTCAAACATCTTCTTATTATAATGGAGATTGTGTGTTTTTTTGTCTGTAACCGAAACTATATCGCTACTCAAGTAACAATTCCCTTAGTTATTGACATCACATTCCCAATGAGTTTATTTTTATTTAAACCTCAGTTATTAATAAAATTGTTTCACATTATTAATACTGTTGGCCATATCACATAGAAATAACATGCAATTATATTTATATATACAACAAATAGCGGTTTTACAGTGTGAATGGGAAGGCTAATTTGCATATTGATATTAAAAATGTGATTTTAATAAATATGTGCTTTAGTATTATTGATTTCTAATTGTTTGGTTTTATTTTTTAATGAATATAAGCAAAACTCTCTTCTGAATCTTAACTGAAATCCATTAACAAGAACATAACTGTTATTTTATTCTTTACTTCCTCTTTTAACTAAATACTTAAATTAGAAAAAATAACAATGAAAGACGAGAGTGATGAAGAGTATGTTTCAGTTGTTCTATCTTTCGATTATTACTCCTCTGTTTTAAATCTTTTTATCTGCATTCTTATTTAGTTTCATTAGCCTTTCTAATTTAATACAATATTTTATTGCATTAAAACTTAAATACTTGCACCCGGAGGGTGCATATATTTGCTAGTATACATAAAATTCTAAAGATACATTGTAACCTTGTTAGCTTGAATTTGTAAACTCATATTTTCTATTTGACATACATTTGAGGGATTCTGGTAATTTTTTTTTCAGGTTTTCAATTCATTTTTATCTGTGACGCCTGTCTAATGAGACTGAAATTTTAAGGAGTTTTAGGAATTTATTCTAAAAGCCTTTTAATTTTATTGAGTTTTTCCTTCCTTTCAAAGATATATATATATATATATATATATATATATATAATATATTATATATATTCGATTTGACTTTATCTCCGACCCAAACACCACGGAGTAAATGAGCTGATGATGATTTTTTTGTAAAATCGAAATATTGATCAATATCAACTATGATTATATTATAAATTGTTTTCTCTTTAACAGCATTGTGTGATGTTTTCATTCCACCTTTTTCATACTCATATATATATATATAATATATATATATATATATATGTGTGTGTGTGTGTGTGTGTGTGTGTGTAAGAATCGGATCTTAGCCCCGAAGAGCACTAAGCGAACTTTAAGTATGTTTATCTGACTCATTAGGTTTATCTTATTATTTGCTCTACTTAGATATTGAGCACTCTTTACTTATTAGCTTTAGTATATCCTGGCGTTTTTTATATGAATAATATTTCTTATTATATATATATATATATATATATATATATATATATATATATTACATATACATATAAATTGTTTTTCTTTTGGGCAAGTATTGTAGTATCAATCGATTATTTTTGGTTGGTACGAATTTCTGGTTCTTTTCTTTTTTCAAAATGTTTTTCTTCCCAGGTGATGTTTTATATATATAATATATTTTTATATATATTTTACAATTATATAATTTATATATTTATATATATATATTTATATATATATATTTATATATATTATTATATATATAATATATAATTTAATATATTTTTACAATTAACTATTTGCCGGTTTTTTTCTCACGCGAGACTTTACCAACAAGTTTGGTATATATTATATATATATATATATATGTGTGTTGTGTGTGTTTAATGTATGAGTAGTAGCTTACTGGTGGTACGAGTTTTCCTAATACTCTCTAACCAACACAAGCCAACCAATAAATAATTTTAACCTTTCGTTTTTTAACCATTATTACGCCCCATAATCTACCTTTCATTAAATAGTAATTGAAAAAATAATCCCCACAAATTGATTCAAATTTTTAATCCAATAAACAAAAACGATTTACGATGAATCTTTGAAAATATAAACAAGCGTTCGTCTATAAAAGTCCCATTCCAACGGGCATGTATTGTACCAACTGAGATTAATCGAAAACTCGATTAATTCAACGGATGTAACCCTGACGAATCAGACGATGAAACTCGAGTAGGTTACTTTTATTCATTATATATATATATATATATATATATATATATATATTTGTGGGTGTGAGGATGTAGATAGTTGCTCACACGAATTTTTCTGTTTTGTTCAAGGTTGTAGCGAGGAAACATCCAGCTATTTTAGAGGCTGTTGCTATAAATGTATATTGCCCTAGCCTGTGTAGATAAAGAAGACTCAAAAATCAGTTTATACTTTTAGGTATTCATTTGCCCAGACTGTAGAATAATAATTTAGTTACTTATATATTTTTTTCAATCTTTTTCTCTATATTCAGTCTTTCCATTCTCCAACCTTCCGTTTTTTCATTAATATGTATTATTATAAATAGATATATCAAAAGCTTTTTTTTTTGCAATTTTTTTTCCCAGGTAATGTTTGGTAGCATATTTTTACAATCAAACTATTTGCCGGGTTTTTCTTACCGTATATTTGGTATATAATATATATATATATATATATATATATATATATTATATATATATATATATATATATATAATGAATGAAGAATGAATGAGAAAAGTATTGGCATATGAAGGTGCTCAATGCTAAAATAGCAGAGCAGCTTTACAATCAAATATTATATATTATGGATTTAATATCCCGTAACTAAAGTTTCATGCTTACTTGCAATCATCAGACGGTAAAGAAATAAAAAAATAAAATAAAAAATAAAAATATATATATAGAATATGATAATTTGCTTTTGAAGCATTGTTATGTAAAGTATATTATTATATATATTTTTTGAAGGCAATTACAATGTATATATCGTATAAAATTCGATAATTATTGAAAATAATCATAACAAGCCCTTGACAAGTTAAATTCGGCACG
>CM042154.1:9242857-9245357 GCA_023376005.1 Doryteuthis pealeii | reverse complement strand
GTATGTAACACTTCACCGCGACGCGTACTTGGGCTAAACGAATGGTCGGAGAAGCTGATCTGATCAATCGGCTGGTCATGTCAAACCCCAGCACCTATAGGATTTTACCAAGCACTGTTGACTTATATCTTCGCTACCATGTCCACCATTTTGGCTGTTTTTCAATGGTTTTAGGCGATTTACAATTTTAACGTGACATTTGGGATGGAAATTTTTTTTACCAAAAATCAGGTAATTATCCGATTTTAATGAAATTTTCAATATTGATTTAACAATTAATGAATTTTATAATGCATCAGTTATTTTATTTCAAAACTTTAATTTAGTATTTTTGCTATGAAAATTAATATATAAAATTTATTTAAAATAAAAATTTTCGGATTTTAAGTTTAAAATGTTATATTTTTAGATTCTAAAAATGAATATCTACTTAATGCAAACCTTATTTTTTCGAAGAAAGTATACGTTTTGAAGAAAAACTCGATTGAAAATGTACCCCCTCCCCTTTTTAAGCAGAAAAAACATCGATGTATATTTTTTTCTTTTATGAAATAATAGCCAATTAAATAATTATTGAAATGAGTAAAAAAGAAATCTCCAAAAAATAAATTATTTATTATTTTTTTACATTTTATTTTTCGATTTTATATCAGTCAATAGAGTATCCGGTAGAGTATCCGTCGGGGAACCATTAAGTTCTGGGTTCTATGCCGACCCTCGCAAACTCAGCGCATGTGTAGCACAGCTTAGATCTGTACGGTAAAGTGAGGAGCAGATAGCTACATCAGAAGCAAAATCAACCTTCCTGCTCTAGCGATAACGAAAAAAGGGATACATCGCAATGCTTTCCTGCTGGTACTGACAATAGTCCACTCTGCCGAATCCTGATGAGCTGTTTAGGTGAAACCTAGGTAGGTAGTTTCTAAGTCCTTTTGGTCCTCATATATATATATATATATATATATATATATATATATATATATATAAGTGTATTTTGGCAGCATTTTTCTTTTTTATACAAGTTTGTTTGAACTGTACAGACAATTCCTGTCGGACAAGTTTTTGGTTGATCCTTTCTAATTTTCGGGCCATCTTTTTGGTGTCGGGGTGGAACTGGTATAACAGTCCACCAAAGGTTTCGATATGAGCGCTTTCGGCAATACACACACACACACACACACACACACACACAATATATATATATATATATATATATATATATATATATATATTCTTAGGAAATGGACTCGTCTTCGAGGTTGATGGCATTTAACATAGAGCTGACACTCTTGGGAAAGGTATGCATCCATCTACTCTCCCTCCATGTATGACAGACTTGACTTTTTAAACTTGGCTAGGTAACCAGTCTAGGAGAAGGAACACTGGCATCCAACCTCTCAAATTATGATTAAGAAATTTACCTTGTGTCACATCCTATTCGGGTGGAGGGATTGGTTAACACACACACACACACACATATATATATATATATATATATATATATATATATATAAGATTTTTTGATGTTTGTTTTTAGAAGCATTGTTAATTAAAGTATATATTATATTTTTGCTTGAAGGCAACTACAATGCATGTATCGCATAAAATTCGATACTTTTTTAATTTTTTTTTAAATAGAAAATGAACTTAACAAGTGTAATCCCGGCAAAGTATCGCTCGGTGTGTAGAACATCGTACAGACTGTTTCGACTTTATTAAGTCTCATCAGCGATGTATACTAACGACTTTCCTCCGACAGAAATCGAAACCAGGACTCGTCTTCGATGTTGATGGCATTTAACATGGAGTTGACACTCTTAGGAAAGTGTAAGTATCATTTGACAAGGTTAATTTCGCAGGGATTGTTAGCTGTGTACTGTGGCCGAGGCGATATGGTCTTTGACTATGCCTGCTGAAGTCCCGGTTTCGATTTCTGTCGGAGGGAAGTCATTAGTATACATCGCTGATGAGACTTAATAAAGTCGAAACAGTCTGTACGATGTTCTACACACCGAGCGATCCTTTGCCTTCAAGCAAATATATATAATATATATATATATATATATATATATATAAAGAGAGAGAGAGAGAGAGAGAGACAGAGAGAGAGAGAGAATGTGTGTGGGTGTATGTGTATGCATGTGTGTGTAAGACTGGTGTGGGGACTTACGCATATTTAAGATATATTTATTTGCTTTGCCATTTTCTGACTGAATAGAATATTAAAATTTTTCTGATAAATTTTGAGGATATATTTTTTTTTAGCAGAGACTAGATCATTTTTTTTTTCATAATAAAAACTCGCAATCACTGTGAAAAGCTGGGGAAAGATTCTGTTGATTTTTAACTTGAGGCAAAACTGCCGGCTTTCACCAGTCAAAAAAAAAAAAAAAAAAAAAAAGGAAAAAAAAAAAGGGTGAACATCTCCAATCAGGAGGCCTCATGTGCCGCCGCCTGACGAGAGTTGAAGACACGACTTGGGGATTGCCTGAAGGGAGTT
>CM042154.1:9215357-9237857 GCA_023376005.1 Doryteuthis pealeii | reverse complement strand
TCTTTTTAATATTCCTATAACATTCAAGAGTTTTTTTTTTAACAATATTGCTGTTTTTAATCTGATTAGACAATGTGTTCCAAAAATATATAACTATATTAGACAAAAAATTGGTTACAATTAGTTTTTGAAATCTCCCGTGACAGTAAATTCCAGTTTAAGAAGAAGTATTAAACATGTCTACCATAATTAAAACTTCAATTAATTATTTTGAAAATGATAGATAGATAGATATAAACAGACTAAGATAGATATATACATACATACATATATACATACATACAAATATACATGTGATAAATAAAAAGATAGATAGATAGATAGATAGATATGAAAAGACTAAGTCTGATGAAGCCACTAAAACAAACTGAGGCGGAATATTAATTGAATTTAATTGTATGTGCTCATTATTCACTTTTCATAATATTTTGTCGGATTTTTCCAAATCTGTTATCTTCTTCACTCCCCCCCCATATATATATCAGCGTATGAGTAGCAGAGGTATCTGTGCGGTAAAGTAAGGAGCTGATGGTAGGTGTGGCGCTCCACCTCAGACGCTAAAATAATCTCCTTGGTCTAGCGCTATTGAAAAGGGGATAGACTCCCTCGCTGATTGGCTGATACCGACTTTAGGCCGCCCCGTCGACTATATATATATATATATATATATATATATATATAATAAAAAGTTTTAAAAAATCCTCGGGGCGGCCTAAAGTCGGTATCAGCCAATCAGTGAGGGAGTCTATCCCCTTTTCACGAACGCTAGACCAAGGAGATTATTTTAGCGTCTGAGGTGGAGCGCCACACCTACCATCAGCTCCTTACTTTACCGTACAGATCCCTGTGCTACTCATACGCTGAGTTGACAAGGGCCGGTATCGAACTAGGAACCTTGTGGTTTCTAGCCGAACGCTCTACCGACTGAGATAACCCGGCCCTAATATATATAATAGTATTTGATAATTTGCTTGAAGCATTGTTAAGTATATTATTATTTATTTATATTAACAAGGCAATTACAATGCGTATAAAAATAAAATAAAATAATGTCCAGTGTCTAATCAATTTTGAAGAAAATTCATCTTCAAAGACTGTTTTTGAAATGGACGCGGTCTTGTGTGTTTTTGTTTGTTTTGGACGTTATAAACACGCATTTCGTGGGTTGTTATAGCGCCACGCGGAAGACAATAATTTCTCCATTAAAATAGAGACAATAATACGTAACGTTGGTAATCTCAGAATTAGAGAAAGTTTATTAATAGCTAAGTTACACCCTCGCATAAAAGTAGGTTAGAATTAAACACTGAATATATAATTAGTTAACATACACATTCCATAAATACACATTTACACGCGTGTTTATAATTCTTATTTACGAGATTTAAGTTTCAATGTTTAAGATGCCCTAGTACCAAAACCGAATTAGTTGCGATTTAGTTGTTTTTACATATGTTCCGTCGTTAAATTGTCTTTCCAAAAAAGTAAAAATTATTTATATCCCCCCCAAAAAAATTACTGAGTAGGTAGTACGGGGTGATCAATGCGCGAAACAAAAACTAACGAAAAAAAATAATTAGCCTTTTCAATTTAGTAAACATTTATTTACAATAAAAGTTCGTCTTTTATTACTTCATATACCAAAAGTTTTATTAAAATCGGATCGTTAATTTATTTTATATGATTTTTAGAAGAATTTCCTGTGATCACCCTTGTTAGAGCCAGCGAGAAAATGCACATGCCTATATATGTATATATATATATATATATTAAATTTAATGAGTCAGACTAAACTACTAAAAGTTTCGCTTAATGCTCTTCAGGCTAAGATCTTAGCCCTGAAGAGCATTAAGCGAACTTTTAGTAGGTTCGTCTGACTCATTAGATTTATCTTTATTATTTGCTCTACTTAGGTATTGAGCACTTTTTACTTATTAGCTTTAGTCTCCTGGCGGGTTTGTATTTATATATATCTTATATATATATATATATATATATATATATATGCATATAAATTGTTTTTTCTTTTGGCAAAGATATTGTACTAATAGATTATTTTTTGTTGGTACAATTATCTTGGTCTTTTCTTTTTTTCCCAAAAATTTTTTTTTTCCCGGTTGATGTTTGGTAGTATATTTTTACAATCAAACTATTTGCTGTTTTTTTTCTCACCGCGAGAATTACCAATAAGTTTGGTATATATATATAATATATATATATATATATATATATATACAGTAATAAATTATACGTACAAGAAGAATATATACAAAGACAAAGGAAATGGCGTTGAATAAGAGAACTCAAAGACTGACCAGTTCTTCTTTTCAGTCTCGACTCTTTTGTTTGTTCGGAAAACGCGAAAACTATTTCAGTTGAAATAGATTAGCTATTTTATTTATATCCGACCGAACTATTTCCAACCCCAACCCCAGCGCGGCCGCATCTCTAGAAAACCGCCTCCTCCTCCTCCTCCTCCCACTCCCAAACTTGGATGCGTATCCGTCTTCCGCTTTATGTTATCAGTCGCAAGTTGAGTCGTAAATTTCTGACCTCGTCTGAAAGGTCGAAAAACGATGAAGGAATCCTTCGCTTTAATGATGACCAAATTTAAATATTTAGACATGCGGAAAGATTAGCATATCAATAAAATTGTCCTGTCTTCGGTGGAGCGCCAAACTGGATCAAGTGGTGAGGCGCCGTTTCCGGGGGTACCAGGGAGTGTGGTAGTGTGGGTCACACTTCTATTGTTGTTGTTACTTCTGTTACGATTTTTGTGGTCATCCTTTAGGCTTCAAGCAAGAGTGCTGTCCAGCAGAGATCCTTTGTGTTAAGCAGAGCGCGATCCTTAGTGAAGAATCCTTTGTTGTTCCTTGGTGCTCCTCAGTCTTGTAGGTCCTTTGTCAATGATAGCAAATGGACTTCTATCAGTATCAGCGATTAAGTAGTTAACCAACCACGTATTCGGCTGTTGATTGGCTGAGGTTTAAACCACGTGACATCGCTTAGTCTATAAATTTAAGCACTCGGGAACCTTCTCGGACTCGGGGACCTTCTTTTCGAACTCGCGAATCTTCTTGTCGTAATCTTCTTGTCGTAATCGGGAGCCATCACGGAACTTTGAACCTAACCCTTTATTCTGTCCACGGGGTATCCAGTTCTCATCCCGCTAACCATAGCTACGGTAGGGGCGTTAAGCTGTGTTAATTATTATTTTATGTTACTGCTGCCCTTGATCAGGATTGAACCTGCAATCTAGAGATAACTATCACTTAGAACTGTCTAAATCTAACTACCTTATCCACTAGGCCATGTGTCCCGATTACGACAAGAAAGTTCCCAAGTTCGAAAAGAAGGTTCCTAGTCCGAGAAGAAATACCTGAAGAAGGCCGGAGGGCATATCGGCCGAAACGTTGTACAGATAACAATGAAGATGAGGGCAATAATACGAATAACGCAGATAATACTAATCATCAAGCCTCATCTCAAACATTCAGAGAAATAGCATTTATTTTTGTTAAGAATACTAGCAAAAGTATGCGCTCGCTGGGTGCAAGTATTTAAATTTTAATGTTCAGTTTAGTTCAGTTTGTTTTGTTTTACGGCATATCAACCGCGGTGGGTCATTTAATGCCGACAAAGTTGTGAAGTAAATTCATTCTTAATGCATAATACAATTTTGTTTATAAACTCATGTTTTTCTATTTAACCCATAGATGGGACCCTAACAGGTACTACCACTCCGGGTCAGAGTGGACCATGAACAATGGTGATGAAGGGGTGCTCCACATTCCCCATACCTCCAGAACTGGAGCCTCACCATCAGATAGAGTTTAACGTCATTCCCAGGACATGTAGACCCGCAGCCACCGCCTTCTAGCACCCATATGATAAAAAGGGGTTGGGGCTTGCCAAAATTTTAATGTAATAAAATATTATTTGCAATACCCGTGGATATAACACAGTATGATGATTTAATTATTACAACGTTTGATATGTTTACTTAAGGGCTATTGCGAAATACACTTTGAAATATCTGCGGGAGAGACATGAGGATATGTCCCATTGACACAAACACGTGGGAGAAAGATGCAGAAAAGCGAGTGGCCTGGCGCCTTAACGTTAAACAAGGTACAAAGAGGGGTTAGGTGGAAAGGAGAGTAGCCTCGACAGCAAAGAGAACCAGAAAGAGGGGAAAAAACAGCAGCCCCAGAAAGCATCACAGTTTGTGTGTATTCAGTGCACCAAAAACTGTCACTCAGGGATAGGCCTCCACAGTAACTTGCGCATATAGCTTATTAATTTATCTATTTATTTCTTGGACACCACGCCATCATTCTTAGTGGACAGAAAGGTGCCAACAATATTGCGAAATAGTCAATGTGTAAAAAGTATAAAAATCTTGATTTAAACTAACAAAATAAAAAACGCCCTCTGGGCTACGTAAAGTAAATGTTACCCGAGGGATGGGAGTTGAAAATTTAATATCAGAGAGTTTGTATCATAAGTAAAGTAAAATCATCAAATTTATTAAAGGTGTAAAAAATTAAAATAAATTAATTAAAGGAGTGAAAAAAAAAAAATTGAAATGGAAACTTAGTTCTGATAACTTTAAACATATATTAAAATAAAAAAAAAATATATATAATAGATAATACCAGGTATTTATTTATTAAAACTTGTTTAAAAAACTGTCTAACATTGCACGCTCAAATTTTGAGTGTATTCTATTTATGACGATTTTAGGCAGTGTGACGTAAGCAGTGACGTAGTTTTGTTACAGACAAAAACCGGAAGCGAATCTCTATTAATAGATATCTCTCTCACTCTTTTTTTCTTTCTTTTCATCTTTTCATTATGTTCGATTGAAACAGATTAGTGTTGTCGCTCTCTATCTCCATTTCTTTCTTTCTTTCTTTCTTTCTTTCTTTATTATATTTTTATGTGAGCATGTCCTTTTCTTCCTTTTATTTCATTATTATAAACAACGGAATGGTCCATTATTTAGCTGAGGTGACGACACTCATAAGAAATATGAAAATAAGAATTCAGCGAATAAGCAACAGCATATAATAAGGATTTACATGTTTGTATTTCATCTTGGACGATTTGAACGGTTTCATTTCTACTCAGAGGTTGTTGCAAGATGATAACGGTCGGAAGATTAAGGAACAATAGTATTTATATATAGATTAGAGAGACTAACGAAACTAAATATGAAAAAAGAGAGGGGGGAAGTATGAAATTATCGAATACGAATCGTTTTTTAAACAGATCTATTTGACCCTTAAATCGGACCCTAACAGTTACTATCACTCTGTGTCGGAGTGGGTCTGGGAGTAATGTAGTAATGTAGCCAAAATGAGTTTAGAAGCACTTCCCTTTAAAATTGGTGACCTATGCCGTGAGCGTCGTAAATCACAGACTGAGATTTGCAAATCGATTTCGAAAAAAAAAAAAAAAATCAATCCCGAGCCAAAATACCATGCATAAAATTATCGAGTGTCTGTTAGTTTCTGGTTAGAGCGAACTATTTGCCAAATAGAATGAATATATTTTCTCATACATTTCAAAAGATGTGCGTGATCGGGCTCCGTTGTGATGAGTAAGGCCTTTTCAAGAAACAAGACCATACCCCCTATCCTCCCACTCGCACCCCATCCCCCCCCCAAAAAAAAAGAAGAAATTGGCTCGTGTCCTGAAATGATTGCCGGGTGTCTGTTTTTATATAACTTACAGCGGACTCCCCGGTGGAGGCTGATATTGAAGTCACGCTCCGACTAAAGCCTCTTGGTAGGACTTGCGCTAATCGGCCGGCCCAGGGCGCTCGTGGGACGTCATTAGCACTATTCACCAATGGTTTCCCGCCCTTATGGTTTTTCGCTGCATATCAATTTGTAAGCGTATGAAATGACCCAGAGAGGGAGAGAGAGAGAGAGGGGGAGTGTGTGTGTGTGTGTGTGAGTGTGTGTGGTGTGTGAGAGAGAGAGAGAGAGAGGGGGAGAGACGAGAAAGGGAAGCCACGTGACAGAAAGCAATGTGTGAGAGAGAGAGAGAGAGTAGCGAGAAGAGGAAATCATGTGACAAAATATGATGAGAGAGAGAGAGAGAGAGAGAGAGAGAGAGAGAGAGAGAGAGAGAGTAGCGAGAAAGGACATCACGTGATAAAATGTAATCAGAGAGCGAGAGAGAGAAGAGGGAGAGAGAGAGAGAGAGGAGAGAGAGAGAGAGAGAGAGAGAGAGAGAGAGAGAATATACGAAAATAAAAGCAAAAAGATAAGTGAAAACTGACGAAAAAATACAGAATATGCGTCAATTCAGTTAGAATGAAAAATATGGGTCAGAATAAGATTTTTAAAAAAATATTTAGATATTTATAAATTTCATATATATATATATATATATATATATATATATATATATATATATATGTACCGTATTTCCAGAAAAATAATACAGGGCTTATATCAATTTTCGCTCCGAAATTTAACACAAAGGGCTTATTTTCTGAGGAGGTCTTATTATCCATATATTGATAAACGACATTACGTTGAAAATTGCGAAATTTCTCAATAAACAGGAATTATGAAAAACGATATACATTTATGTAGCATTAACATGTTGTTTTATAAAAAACTCATATATATTATATGTATATAAACTCATATATATATATATATATATATATATATATATATATATAGATAGATAGATAGATAGATAGATAGATTGGTAATTTTTCTAGATGAAATAAGGAAAATAAAGTGTTCAATTACAAATGTAAGAGCTTTATTTATTAAATATAACTGTTTATACAGAGGTTTTAGTGAGCCTCTACCTAAGGTTTCAGGTTTTTTGCCTTCGTCAGGATTGCATAAACAGTTTATATATATATATATATATATATATATATATATATATATATATATAAAGTCGTCGGGGTTGCCTAAAGTCGGTATCAGCCATCAGCGAGGAAGTCTATACTCTTTTTCACTAGCGCTAGACGCCACACCAACCATCAGCTGCTTACTTTACTACATAGATCCCTGTGCTACTCATACGCTGAGTTGGTGAGGGCCGGTATCGAACTAGGAACCTTGTGGTTTCTAGCCGAACGATCTATCGACTGAGAAACGCAGTATATATATATATATATATATATATATATTTATCTGGGGGCAATAGAAGAGTCACAACCTTAGGTTTCTTACATGCAAAATCGCATGCATATAATATATATATATATATATATATATATATATATATATAATATTTATATGTGTGTGTGTGTGTGTGTGTGTGTGTAAAAATGGAATTGGAGTTGAATCCGACGATATGAGGAAGAATGAATAAAGAAAAGAAAGTACAGAATGGATAATAAAAGATGAATTTAATCAATATCACTTACACATGTGTTTCGGTCAGTTTATCTTTGTGTACACGATTCAAACTATTATTATTATTAAATAAATAAATGAAATGAAATAATGATAATAGAAAAATGTAAAAATATTCCGTACACAGAGAAAATTCGAACTTCATTAGAGTGAAATTTTATTTTGAATGAAAAAAAAAGAAAATTCGTTGGAGGAAAACGGAGAATTTTTAAAAATGTTCGAAGATAATTTAAAAAAAAATTCACTTTCAGGACGCTGAACAATATAGATAATAATAATAGTTTGAATCGTGTACACATAGATAAACTGACCGAAACACATGTGTAAGTGATATTGATTAAATTCATCTTTTATTATCCATTCTGTACTTTCTTTTCTTTATTCATTCTTCCTCATATATATATATATATATATATATATATATATATATATATATATATATATATATATAGTGTGTGTGTGTGTGTGTGTTCCACAGACCCAGCGTGATTTCTTCAGGATGATTTTAATACAAGCTCTTCCCTTGAAATAGACACTAGTTGATAGTGTCCGGCCGAGCAAAGAAATAAACATTCTTCACAATTACAATATGCGACGCAAACACTCGTATTCGACAATGATCAAGACGACACAGGAATCTTTGAATCCAGTCACTTGCAGAACAATACCATTCCAGAGAATGATGTTATGATCATTTTTGAATGAATTGTCGTTAATGAGTTTTTGAATAAAAGAACATGATAATGGTAAATGAATGTAGATCTTTTTTCTTCAAATGTGTTTGATTTATTTTGGTGAGATTTTTTTTATTACTTTTAAATGTTATAATTATTATTATTTCTTTTATTAGGATTTATGCTGTTTTCCTTTATTTGATCTTTTAACCGTTCGTAGTACATAAATGGTATCACCCATATATAAATATGGAATATTCCTTAGTGCTATATATACCAGCTTCCTCATGTCAAATTCATTCAGACTTAGCTGGTCACTTCAACAGCAGTTTTTTATTGGTTGCTCTCTACTTTGCTTGGATATATATATAATATATATATATATATATATATAATTATATGAATATGCTGAGAGATAGATAGATAGATAGATAGATATGGATAAGTATGTATATAGAGAAAAAGAGCTATATATCTATGTATCTGGAGGCGCATAGTGTAATGGTTATCGTCAAAGGAAATGGACATGACAATACAGGAACAAGGCTGTTTACATTTCATATAGCGCTAATACCATTGGAAAAGGTATGCATCCAACTATTCTCCCTGCATCTATGGGAAAATAAAAGGGCATATTAGGGTATGGCAACCAGTCTCAGAGAAGGAAAACTCTGAATTTAAACCTGTTAAACTGTCACTTCGCCAATAATAAAGGAAAAAACTTTTATTAAATAATGAATTATATTTCTTGAATAGGCGAGCCACTCTGCGTGTGAATTTCAAGCGCTGTGTAGGCAGAAAAGAAGCGGATAGACCAAAATAAATTTATTTACACTTGCATTCAAAACCAACCACCAAACCAATATAGACACAATGCTTCAGGCAATTTATAAAACTTTTTTTATAATTATAGAAGCCTAATTACTGTCAAATTGGCAGACCAATGTAGCAAGCAAGCCGTAACTCAAATACGGATCCTGCATTATTACAAGCACAGTACAGGATGATGGTCTATTTATCTAAGCACCATAGTCCCACTAAAGACAACAGCCAATCAGGACTCAGAGAATGGTATCACCCATATGCAAATATGGAATAGTCCTGAGTGCTATATATACCAGCTGGTTCATGTAAAATTCTCTCAGACTTATGTTGTATACCATTCTTTACTTACTTTCTTCTATTCTTCTTCTAGATCAGTCTTGTTACCAAGACATTCATTAATCATAAAACCGTGTTATTTTCTTAAGCTTTTATTTACTTAACTAAATATTTCATGTAACTAAACATCTGACTAACATAGTGCGCGTATGCAGTGAGTTCTAGTTAAGGCAGGACATCTTCACTGCCTGACGTCCAAACTGAAACTGAGGACCTAACCAGGTCCCACGTGACTTCACGTATTTCGCGGTCTTTCTGTACTATTCCATGGAAAGTCCCGCCCGTGATATGAAAAGGGCCATCCCTTTAGAAATACAGGGGATTGACAATAATCTCATGCAACCGCATAGATTATGTAACACTTAGCTGGTTGTCCACTTCAACAACATACTAACTGACTGACTTCCTTCAACACTATGGAAGATTATGAATAGAAATAATACAAAGATCCAACCCAACTACACTTGTGAAACGGAAGTTTTTTATTGTGGACGCCATTTTGAATTCGATTGTAAATTCAAAGTTTTTTTTTTTAAGTCACTGAGTGGAATTATCGTTATGCACCATCTTGAATTTTATTTTACGTTTTAATTACGTGGAACTTTCGTAATGGAGTTTAGTACCGAGGAATGTTTTATTAATCTTGTTTAAGTTGAAACATTTAGCTGTTGTATTCTGTCATTTCAGAAGATGGTGGTTTACACGACATATTCAGCGTTCCTGAATTCATGATGCTTAAGGACAGAATCCTGGTGGATGAGCAGTCCCTGACACGCAACACTACTCGTTGGCGTTTACTCTGGCTGGACGCACTGTCAAAGATCCCCCTTCGATTAATCGGACCAATCCTGTCAAACCCTAGTACCTATATGATTGTCCCGACTCTGTTGCTCTTAGGGAACCCTCTCTACACGTATATATGTACTAGAAGGCAGTGGCTGGGGGGTTTAGTGTCCTGTGTATAACGTTAAATAGTATCTAATGGTGAGGTTCCAATCTTGAAGCTTTGTGGAGTGTGAGATACCCCTCTATTTTGATTAATTCGGGGTTCACTCTGACACGGAGTGGTAGTACCTATTAGGGACCTATGTATAGATTAAATATATAGAAATGAGTTTAAAAAGATTTAATACACATCAATGCTTTTTGGACAGTTAGTGAAGAAATAGATTTAAATACAGATGTTGTGGAGACCGGTATGGTGATTGATGTTCAATGACATCAATCTGACCTCGACTCGCTGCTGCTATGACGCAATTGTAGGAAAGGTTATTAGCTTAGAGCAGTTAGTCGTTAGACCTCATGATGTAAAGAAGTGGTTGGCTTTGCTCCTGCACGGTTGAGAAATCCTAAGATAAGGTCTGGTTCTGAAGATAATGAAATGTGATCACAAAAATCATATGCCTTTGGTTTGTAACTAAAATATATGATAACCTTTGAGTATCTTAATGTTGTATACCCTTTTCATTACTTACTTCTTACTTCTTCTGTTCATCTTCTATCTTAGGTTCTTCTTCCTGGGGATTTCATCTTGGTGGTCGGTCGCACTTAACTCATTTCATCTCTTAAATCAGTCTTGTTACCAAGATATTCATTAATCACAAGACCGTGTTATTTTTCTTAAACTTTTATTTCCTTAACTAACATTTCATGTAACTAAATATCTGACTAACATAGCGCGCGTATGCAGAGTGAGTTACAGTTAAGGCAGAACATCTTCACTGCCTGACGTCCAACTGAAAACTGAGGAGCTAACCAGGTCCCACGTGACTTCACATATTTCGCGGGCTTTCTGTACTATTCCATGGAAAGTCCCGCCCGTGATATGAAAAAGGCCATCCCTTTAGAAAATACAGGGGATTGACAATAATCTTATGAAACCGCATAGATTATGTAACATTAAGAACCAAAGAATATTTACAGTATCTTGAAAGACCCAAAACCAGTAGTTAGGCGAAATTAGCAGAATCTGACGGATAGAAAAATATAGAGAGTAGAACACCGGCCCAACTACACACAAGGAACAGAAGATAGAAAAAATACCAACCATGAAAACAACTACTCTAAAGTATGTAGAAGATTGATATGGGAGGTATAACCACGGATATCTCCCATAATACAAAAATAGACTATTAGGTATGAGGTGAATCCCTTATAACATATACCCAGACTGAAGGGCTGGGTATATGTTATCTTCCATAATAAGATGAGATGTGAAAAAAAAAACGCACAGGCTTACAAAGAAGGTGACAATAGCTGCAGATTGGGTCTGGAAGAAAATGTATACATAATAGAGCATGCTGAAAAGAAATAGATAAATAAAAGAAAGTTGTTGATATCAAAGTTAGGGTAGCGAAACGAAGACATAAAGTAAACAGTATAAGGTAACTGTCAGTTTCGCGCCTATGCGATTTTCAGACCAAGTGAATTCTGTACGTTCGTATTTTTCAGCACAGGATTAAGAATCATGACCTGCCCAATATCACACTCTACAACGAGCTCTTTACTGGCTATGGTGGACAGGGGAATCAAAGAAGCGATTCAAGGACTCATTGAAAAATCCCTTGTGCCTGACACATCAACCATCATAGTTGGTCCATCCTAGCAGAGACCCGTGACGCTTGGCGTCTCACCAATAACCATGACTGATGCCTTGGGTATGACGTGAAACTGCATGTAATGGTGAAGTCGCGATTTTGGAGCCCTGGAGCGTACAGATTTTGCCTTTATCACCATTACTCCCAGGTCGACTCTGATCTTTTTATAGGGTCCCATGTATAGGTTAAATTGTTACATAATCTATGCGGTGGTATAAGATTATTGTCAATCCCCTGTAATTCTGAGGGGATGACCCTTTTCATACTTATGTAAGGTAGTATAGAGATATGGTGGCGATCAGTGCAGTTGATGGCCCTGAAAGTGAGTGACGGCATTTGACCTCACTATCACCTTGCCTTCCGGGGATAAATCGTGAGAACCGGAAGGCATAGAAGAACCTGTTCCGGTTTAAGAATAGTAAGGAGCTTTAGTTGAGTTTTGCAGTGGACGTCAGACAGAGCAGTCGGCCATGATGCTCTGTCTAAACTGTAACTCTACATACGCGCGCTATGTTATGTCTGGGTTGGGGATTTACCGAATAAAGTAACATTAAAAGAAAAGTCTTGTGTTTACTAAAAACTAACAAGAAAACAGGGCTTCTGATAACGAGACATCCCCATAGAAGACCAGACCCGAAGTCCCCAAGAAAGTCCAGACCTGATGAATCATCTAAAACAATTCCTTCTTTTCTAACACACACCAAATGACATTTCCAAAAGAAAGAGAAATTCTCCAAAACATCCCCAATCAAATAAGGCCAAAACGTTTTGACTACACTTAACTTCACAAAACAATTCCTAACAAGTTTTCACAAAAATCAGCAAATGAAACTATTCGCTTGTCTGTCTGTCGGATGTAATCATTTCTTAGCTTGTCCATTAGATAAGAAATGTTGAGAACCGTCATAGCGAGTGGTCAGTGCTCATTGCACATATTTTGCTTCTTAGTGTAATGTAACAGTTACATAAAGTCCAAGAGAATATCTAATTATCAAACATTGTTATTTTTACTGTATTATGAACAGAAAGGAATTAGAAAATAACATGCAAAAGGTATTTGTTTTATAGAATTTTATAGATTAAAATCTGTCAAAATACCAATTTTTTGCTGGTTTTCGCTCTTGAAACGCGATTTATTTCATTGTTATAATTAAGAATTCATGTAATTTTTTTTTAATAAGTAGGCTAAGCTCATTCCCTTAAATAGACACTAGTTGATAGTGTCCGGCCGAGCAAAGAATAAACATTCTTCACAATTACATATGCGACGCAAACACTCGTATTCGACAATGATCAAGACGACAGGAATCTTTGAATCCAGTCACTTGCAGAACAATACCATTCCAGAGAATGATGTTATGAATCATTTTTGAATGAATTGTCGTTAATGAGTTTTTGAATAAAAGAACATGATAATGGTAAATAATGTAGATCTTTTTTCTTCAAATGTGTTTTGATTTATTTTGGTGAGATTTTTTTTTATATCTTTTAAATGTTTAATTATTATTATTTTTTTATTAGGATTTATGGCTGTTTTCCTTTATTTGATCTTTTAAACCGTTCGTAGTACATAATGGTATCACCCATATATAAATTGGAATATTCCTTAGTGTATATATACCAGCTTCCTCATGTCAAATTCATTCAGATCTTAGCTGGTCCTTTCAACAGCAGTTTTTTATTGGTTGCTCTCTCTCTTTGCTTGATTATAATATATATATTATATATATATTATATATATATATATGAATATGCTGAGAGATAGATAGATAGATAGATAGATATGGATAAGTATGTATATAGAGAAAAAGGCTATATATCTATGTATCTGGAGGCGCATAGTGTAATGGTTATCGTCAAAGGAATGGACATGACATACAGGAAAAGGCTGTTTAATTTCATATAGCGCCTAATACCATTTGGAAAAGGTATGCATCAACTATTCTCCCTGCATCTATGGGAAATAAAGGGCATATTAGGGTATGGCAACCAGTCTCAGAGAAGGAAAACTCTGAATTTAAACTGTTAAACTGTCACTTCGCGCAATAATAAGGAAAAAACTTTTATTAAATAATGAATTATATTTCTTGAATAGGCGAGCCACTCTGGTGTGAATTTAAGCGCATGTGTAGGCAGAAAAGAAGCGGATAGACAAAATAAATTTTATTTCATTGCATTCAAAACCACACCAAACCAATAATAGACACAATGCTTCAGGCAATTATAAATTTTTTTAAATTATAGAAGCCTAATTACTGTCAAATTGGCAGACAATGTAGCAAGCAGCCGTAACTCAAATACGGATCCTGCATATTCAAGCACAGTACAGGATGATGGTCTATTTTTCTAAGCACCATAGTCAACTAAGACAACAGCCAATCAGGACTCAAGAAATGGTATCACCCATATGCAATATGGAATATCCTGAGTGATATATATCCAGCTGGTTCATGTAAAATTCTCTCAGACTTATGTTGTATACCTTCTTTACTTACTTTCTTCTATTCTTCTTCTAGATCAGTCTTGTTACCAAGACATTCAAACATAAAACGTGTTATTTTCTTAAGCTTTTATTTACTTAACTAAATATTTCATGTAACTAAACATCTGACTAAATAGTGCGCGTATGCAGTGAGTTCTAGTTAAGGCAGGACATCTTCACTGCCTGACGTCCAAACTGAAATGAGGACCACCAGGTCCACGTGACTTCACGTATTTCGCGGTCTTTCTGTATATTCATGGAAAGTCCCCGTGATATGAAAGGGCATCCCTTTAGAAATACAGGGGATTGACAATAATCTATGCAACGCATAGATTATGTAACACTTAGCTGGTTGTCCACTTCAACAACATACTAACTGACTGACTTCCTTCAACACTATGAAGATTATGAATAGAAATAATACAAAGATCCAACCCAACAACTTGTGAAACGGAAGTTTTTATTGTGGACGCCATTTTGAATTCGATTGTAAATTAAAGTTTTTTTTTTTAAGTACATGAGTGGAATTATCTTATGCACCACATCTTGAATTTTATTTTACGTTTTAATTACGTGGAACTTTCGTAATGGAGTTTAGTACCGAGGATGTTTTATTAATCTTGTTTAAGTTGAAACATTTAGCTGTTGTATTCTGTCATTTCAGAGATGGTGGTTTACACGACATATTCAGCGTTCCTGAATTCATTGAGCTTAAGGACAGAATCCTGGTGGATGAGCAGTCCCTGCACGCAACACTACTCGTTGGCGTTTACTCTGGCTGGACGCACTGTCAAGATCCCCTTCGATTAATCGGACAATCCTGTCAAACCTAGTACCTATATGATTGTCCGACTCATGTTGCCTCTAGGGAACCCTCTCTACACGTTATATGTACTAGAAGGCAGTGGCTGGGGGGTTTAGTGTCCTGTGTATAACGTTTAAATAGTAATAATGGTGAGGTTCCAATCTTGAAGCTTTGTGGAGTGTGAGATACCCTCTATTTTGATTAATTCGGGGTTCAACTCTGACACGCGAGTGGTAGTACTATTAGGGACCTATGTATAGATTAAATATATAGAAATGAGTTTAAAAGATTTAATACCATCAATGCTTTTTGGACAGTTAGTGAAGAAAATGATTTAAATACATGTGTTGTGGGACCGGTATGGTGATTGATGTTCAACTGACATCAATCTGACCTCGACTGCTGCTGCTATGACGCAATTGTAGGAAAGGTTATTAGCTTAGAGCAGTTAGTCGTCTAGACATGCAAAATCGCATGCATGTATATATATTATATATATATATATGTGTGTGTGTGTGTGTGTGTGTGTGTGTGTGTGTGTGTGTAAAAATGAAATTGGAATTGAATCCGACAATATGAGGAAGAATGAATAAAGAAAAGAAAGTACATAATGGATAATAAAAGATGAATTTAATCAATATCACTTACACATGTGTTTCGGTCAGTTTATCTATGTGTAAACGATTCAAACTATTATTATTATTAAATAAATAAATGTAATGAAATAATGATAATAGAAAAATGTAAAAATATTCCGTACACGAGAAAATTCGAACTTCATTAGAGTAAAATTTTATTTTAAATGAAAAAAAAAAAATTCGTTGGAGGAAAACGGAGAATTTTAAAAAATGTTCGAAGATAATTTTTAAAAAATTCACTTTCAGGACGCTGAACAATATAGATAATAATAATAGTTTAATCGTGTACACATAGATAAACTGACCGAAACACATGTGTAAGTGATATTGATTAAATTCATCTTTTATTATCCATTCTGTACTTTCTTTTCTTTATTCATTCTTACTCATATATATATATATATATTATATATATATATATAATATATATATATATATATAGTAAATGAAGAAAAACTCTAAACTTGCTTCATTACAATAATTTATTTCAACCGTATTAATACGGCATCTTCAGGTAATCACAAGATCATGACTCTTACTGAGAATTTCCAAAGTAACATCTCTTTTATATCTATCAATTTAGGGAGGGAGGGTTGGTGTCTTATTTTGGAATGGGTGTGGTTAGTTTTTCTTTGGATGAGGCGGGAGGTCTATGTTTGGATGAGGTGTGGCTTAGCTTGGGGCATATTCCTTGGAGAAATAGTTGTAAGAGTGTATATACAAAATGAGCAGAGTTTCAAGGCTAAAAATAATTAAAAAGAGAAAAAAGAAGAGACGAAGAGAAGAAGAAAGAGAAAAATAAAGATAACAAAATGATATAGAAATAAACAATAAAATAAAAATTAAAAAATTAAAAAATTAAAAAAAAAAAAAAAAAAATAATAAATAATAATGATAATGACAAGTGTGTGTGTGTGTGTGTGTGTGTGTGTGTTCCACAGAACCAGCGTGATTTATTCAGGATGATTTTAATACAAGCTCTTCCCTTGAAATAGACACTAGTTGATAGTGGCAGGTCGAGTAAAGAAATAAACATTCTTCACAATTACATAATGCGACGCAAATACTCGTGTTCGAAAATGATCAAGACGACACAGGAATCTTTGAATCCAGGGACTTGCAGAACAATACCATTCCAGAGAATGATGTAATGATCATTTTTTAATGAATTGTCGTTAATGAGTTTTTGAATAGAAGAACATGATAATGGTAAATAAATGGAGATTTTCTTCAAATTTCAAGTTTGATTTATTTTGGTGAGATTTTTTTAATTACTTTTAAATATTATTATTATTATTTCTTTTATTGGGATTTATGCTGTTTTCCTTTATTTGATCTTTTGACCGTTCGTAGTACATAAATGGTATCACCCATATATAAATATGGACTATTCCTGAGTGCTATATATACCAGCTTCTTAGGGCACCTCAGGTTGTGTAATGGTTAGCAAGGAAGACTGGCAAACTATGACTAGTGAGTTCAAGCCTCACTGGGTGCCCCTTACATTCGGCCTTGTGCCATATCTAAGCAAAGCTTAGTAAATAACTATATACCAGCTTCTTCATTCAGACTTAACTGGTCACTACAACAGCAGTTTTTTATTGGTTGGAGATTGATTGCTTGGAGATATATAATCTTATTATAATGGAGATTGTGGGTTTGGTCTGTCTGTAACCGAAACTATATTACTATACAAGTCACAATTCCCTTTGTTATTTACACACATTCTCCATGATTTTATTTTTTATTTAAACCTCAATTATTAGTAAAATTGTTTTACATCATTAAGACTGTTAACAATATCTACATTCTAATAACATGCAATTATATTTATATATTCAACGAAATAGCGGTTTACAGTGTGAATGGGAAGGCTAATTTGCATATTGATCTTAAAAAATTTGATTTTAATAAATATATGCTTAGTATTATTGATTTCTAATTGTTTGGTTTTATCTTAATAAATATGAGCAAAATCTCGGGGATAAATCTTAACAGAAATCTATTAACATAAAGAAATAACTGTAATTTTATTCTTTTCTTCCTATTTTAACTAAATAGTTAAATTAGGGAAATTTACCACTGAAAGACGGGAGTAAGGGAAAATGGTGGAACAGTTAGTTTCAAAGTTGTTCTATTTTCCGATTATACCCCCTCTGTTCCAAATATTTTTATCTGAATTCTTATTCAATTTCATTAGCCTTTCTAATTTAACATGATATTTTATTATATTAAAACTTAAATACTTGCACCCGGAGGGTGCATATATTTGCTAGTAATAATAATAATAATAATAATAATAATAATAATATCTTTTCAGCTAGTATATTAGGTCTGAGACCTGTCAGCTGTTCCTTATAAATATTCATTTTAAATCCACAGAATATTTAATATCATTCCACAGATTATCCAACTTTGCCTTGAAGGAGTTTAGAGATGGGGCATTCACTATTGATGATGCTAGTTTATTCCATGTATTCACCACTCTGTAGCTAAAATAATTTTGTCTTGCGTTTGCTTTACAAGATTTTTTAAGGAGTTTTAATTTATGTACCCTTGTATAGGTATTTTGAGCAATGTTTAGTAGGTCAGAGTTCGCTGAATAGAAACCATGCGTGTATTTGTAGGCTTCAATCATATCCCCTCTTATACGTCGGAAAACCAGACTTGGTAGGTCAATGTTCCTAAGTCTTTCTTCAAACGAAAGGGATTTTAAATTATTCACTAATTTAGTAGCTCTCCTCTGAACTCCCTCAATGAGTTTTGTGTCCTTGATGAGTCTTGGGCTCCAAACCACATTAGCAAACTCCAAATGAGGTCTTACCAATGCACAAATTTTTCAGCATTTCTTCATCCATGTACTCATATGACCTCCGTATTAATCCTAATATCTTATTTGCTTTTTTTACTTGTATTCCTATGTGCTTGGAAAATTGACTGAGAGATAGATAGATAGATAGATAGATATGGATAAGTATGTATAGAGAGAAAAAGAGAAGTGATTAGAGCTATATATCTATGTATCTGGAGGCGTCAAGTGTAATGGTTATCGTCAAAGGAAATGGACACGACAATACAGGAACAAGGCTGTTTGCATTTCATATAGCGCTAATACCCTTGGAAAAGGTATGCATCCAACTATTCTCCCTCCATCTATGGGAAAATAAAAGGGCAGATTAGGCTCTTTAAAATGGGTATGGCAACCATTCTCGGAGAAGGAAAACTCTGAATTTAAACCAGTTAAACTGTTACTTCGCCAATAATAAAGGAAAAAAACTTTTATTGAATAATGAAGTATATTTCTTGAATAGGCGAGTCACTCTGTGTGTGAATTTCAAGGGCTGTGTAGGCAGAAAAGAAGCGGATAGACTGTTGTGAGGTTTTAAGGGGTCAAATAAGAACAAAACGACGGGTAACAAATGTAGGAAAATGTATTAACAAAAGAGTAGACAAATACAATACAGATAAGTGGAAATTACGTCCGACAAATAGAGTTATTGGCTTACTCGCATTAGCTTACTCTCAAGCCATAATTTTCCCTATTACTTATAGTAACCCGTCGGCACATTCCATTGGTCTTATAGGGTGTATCACCTATAACATAGACCAAAAGAAATTTCTTTATACTTGCATTCAAAACCAACCACCAAACCAATATAGACACAATGCTTCAAGCAATTTATAAAACTTTTTTTATAATTATAGAAGCCTAATTACTGTCAAATTGGCAGACAAATGTAGCAAGCGAGCCGTAACTCAAATACGGATCCTCCATTATCACAAGCACAGTACAGGATGATGGTCTATTTATCTAAGCACCATAGCCCCATTAAAGACAACAGCCAATCAGGACTCAGAGAATGGTATCACCCATATGCAAAAATGGAATATTCCTGAGTGCCATATATACCAGCTGGTTCATGTAAAATTCTCTCAGACTTATGTTGTATACCCTTCTTTACTTACTTTCTTCTATTCTTCTTCTAGATCAGTCTTGTTACCAAGACATTCACCAACCACAAAACCGTGTTATTTTCTTAAGCTTTTATTTACTTAACTAAACATTTCATGTAACTAAACATCTGACTAACATAGCGCGCGTATGCAGTGAGTTCCAGTTAAGGCAGGACATCTTCACTGCCTGACGTCCAAACTGAAAACTGAGGACCCAACCAGGTCCCACATGACTTCACGTATTTCGCGGGCTTTCTGTATTATTCCATGGAAAGTCCCGCCCGTGATATGAAAAGGGCCATTCCTTTAGAAATACAGGGGATTGACAATAATCTTATGCAACCGCATAGATTATGTAACACTTAGCTGGTTGTCCACTTCAACAACATACTAACTGACTGACTTCCTTCAACACTATAGAAGATTATGAATAGAAATAATACAAAGATCCAACCCAACCACACCTGTGAAACGGAAGCTTTTTATTGTGGACGCCATTTTGAATTCGATTGTAAATTTAAAGTTTTTTTTTTTAAGTCACTGAGTGGAATTATCATTATGCGCCATCTTGAATTTTATTTTACGTTTTAATTACGTGGAACTTTCGTAATGGAGTTTAGTACCGAGGAATGTTTTATTAATCTTGTTTAAGTTGAAACATTTAGCTGTTGTATTCTGTCATTTCAGAAGATGGTGGTTTACACGACATATTCAGCGTTCCTGAATTCAGGCAAATCTTTGACGACCCATGATGCTTAAGGAAGGAATCCTGGTGGATGAGCAGTCCATGACATGCAACACTACTCGTTGGCGCTTACTCTGGCTGGACGGGCGGTCAAAGACCCCCCTTCGATTAATCGGATCAATCCTGTCAAACCCTAGTGTTGCATGCCCTTTCTTACTTCTTACTTTTCTTCTGGCCGGCTGCTATTCTGATCGTCTTTGGTATTTCTTCTATCATCTTGACTTGGTCTGGTCTCTGCTAAGGTCTGGACTTTCTTGGGGACTTCGGGTCTGGTTTTTGTTAGGGATTACTCCTTATCAGAAGCCCTGTGTCATTGTTAGTTTTTAGGTAATAAACACAAGACTTCGATTTACTTTGATGTTACTTTATTTTCAATCCCCAACCCAGACATCTGCGCAGATCGACTTACATCCTATCGGGCTCGGCTCCTACCTGCTAACTGACTGAGACTTACTTACTATCCTTAAACCGGAATACAGGGTCCTCTATGCCTTCCGGTTCTCACAATTTATCCCCGGAAGGCAAGGTAACTGTCGGTTTCGCGCCTATGCGATTTTCAGACCAAGTAAATTCTGTACGTTCGTATTTTTCAGCACAGGATGAAGAATCATGACCTGCTCAATGCCACACTCTACGACGAGCTCTTTACTGGCTATGGTGGACAGGGGAATCAAAGAAGCGATTCAAGGACTCCTTGAAAAATCCCTTCTGCCTGACACATCAAACATCATAGTTGGGCCACCCTAGCAGAGACCCGTGACACTTGGCGTCTCACCGATAACCATGATTGATGCCTTGGGTATGACGTGAAACTGCATGTAATGGTGAAGTCGCCAGTTTGTCTTTATCACCATTACTCCCAGGTCGACTCTGATTGGTTTGGTTTGGTTTGTTTTGTTTTACGGCATATCAACCTCAGTGGGTCATTTAATGCCGATAAAGTTTTGAAATAAATCAATTCTTAATGGATAATACAATTTTTTTATAAATACATTTTTCTATTTAATCCATAGATGGGACCCTAACAGGTACTACCACTCCGGGTCAAAGTGGACCAGGGAGCAATGGTGATGAATGGGGTGCTTCACATTCCCCAAACCTCCAGAACTGGAACCTCACCATCAGATAGAGTTTAACGTCATTCCCAGGACATATAGACCCGCAGCCACCGCCTTCTAGCACCCATATGATAAAAAGGGGTTGTGGCTTGCCATAAAGGCAATAGGATTGAGAAAATCATATAGGTACTAGGGCTTGACGTGACCAGCCGATTGATCGGAGGGGGCCTCTCCGACCGCCCGTCTAGCCCAAGATAGGGTCAAAGTGAAGTATTGCATGTTATGAACTGCTTATCCACCTGGGCTATATCCTTAGGGCATCACGGGTCGCCACCCACGGCCAACAGGTGGCCCCATTGGGGGAGTCTTACCCCTCTGCAGAGGTGCAGTCGGTGCATTCTAACGCCCCAGTCGACAGGGCGGTCTGACCTGGAGTGGTAGTATTTTATAGGGTCCTATGTATAGGTTAAATAGAAGAAAAAATGAGTTTAAACAAATGGTACAAATTATTTAAAAAAAATGATCATACCCATCAAGCATGAATAGAACGGCATAACATAACACAACAAGGGTTGACATGCCGTAAAATCCAACAAACCAAACCAACCATCCTCCTATGAAAACAACCCGAAGAACCAGTCTTAAAAACAAAGCATAGTAGGAATGTCTACAAAACAATGCCATTAAAATCTGACTAGGCCTTCAGCTGCAGCCGCTGCGACCGTGTCTGCCTGTCCCACATAGGCATTATCAGCCACAAACATGCCTGCAGTTAACGTTGACCCCTCACTTAATATTCGTTCACGAAGCCAAGACGTGATGATTGTTCGGTAATTTATGAGGAAGTGCGTCCCGGTCTCCTGTCTCAGAAATTGCTACCCGGTGACTATTAAAATAACGTCCCCAGCTATGTCGGAGTTACTTGAAAGAAAACAACCAACTTAGGGCGTTAAATGTATTTTAGAAGGGGGGCTTCTCTTTTTTGGCGT
>CM042154.1:9195357-9212857 GCA_023376005.1 Doryteuthis pealeii | reverse complement strand
ATTCATTAAAGAATTTAAAAATAAAACAATTTGAAATGTAAACTTTAAATATGTATTAAAATAAAACAAACTATATATAGATATATAATACCAGTCATGTATTTATTAAAACTTGTTTTAAAAAACAATGAGGACTGTCTAATGTTGCATGTTCAAATTTTGAGTGTATTTATTCTATGTTATGACGATTTTGGGTAATGTGACGTAAGCAGTGACGTAATTTTTCTTACAGATAAAAACCGGAAGCGAAGCTCCATTATTAATAGATATTATTATGTCATGCACCATGAAAAGTTTTACAGGAATAGCGGAAAGGCTGATTTAGTTTGTGGGGCATGATGGCAAAGCTGGTTTACTTTGTCTGGCATTCTGGGAAGGGAATATATATATATATTATATATATATATATATATACTAGTATGTTATTTACGGATTTGAGTTCTTTAGTCGTGACATATATATACCGATGTATGTCTTTATCAGTTAAAGTCAGCCTCTTACTGGCAGCTGAAGACGGCTGGGAGTTTAAGGAGTCGGACTGATGAAAAGTCAGTCGGGTTTCGTTTCCTGCTAAAAGATGTTGCTAAGTTTAGTCCCACTGATGAGACGTGAAACCTCAAAACACGGTGTCTGTGGATGACTATATATATATGTGTGTGGCGCATAATGGAGGCGCGTGGTCTAATGGTTAGATTCATAGGAAATGGACTCGTCAACGCGAGTTCAATTCCTGGACGAAGCTGTTTGCATTTCCCATAGCGCTAGTACCCTTGGGAAAGGTATGAATCCAATTCTTCCTCCAGCTATGGGTAAATAGCAGGGCAGACTGGACTCTTTAACCATGGCTAGGTAACCAGTCTAGGAGAAGGAAAACTCTGAATTCAAACCTGTTAAACTCCGCTTAAGAAATTGAGCTTGTGTCGCATCCTGCTCGTGTGGAGGGGTTGGTAAATATATATATGTGTGTGTGTGTGTATGTGTGTGTGTGTGGTGGTGTGTGTGTGCGTATGCTTTGCCAGGTGTGTCACTAGTAAATCTATCTTAAACACACACACACACACACACACGAGAGGAGAAGAGAGAGAGAGAGAGAGAGAGAGAGAGAGAGAGAGAGAGAGAGAGAGAGAGAGAGATAATGTTTCTTTAAAATATTTGCTTGAAGGACAGGATGTGGCCCGCGGGTCGCGAGTAGGGGACATCTGGTTTAAAAGAAAATAAAATTTGTGAATGAAAATGTTAGCCGTGTACCCATTTATGGACAATACTATCTTCATCTGCATTTACCTGTGTGCGTCAGATGTCGTATGAAGAGACTCGTATAAATAATTCATATACGCAAATCATAGCAATATATATATTATATATATATATATATATATATATATTGCTACGAATATATGTATGTATATTTGTCAGTGTATGCATTTATATATATACATATATATACATATGTGTGTGTGTGTGTGTGTATGTGTGTGGTATGTATATATGCATATATATTATTGTGGTTATTGTGTCTATGTGCTTATATATATGTAAATATATATATATATATATATATATATATATATATATATATATATATTGCTACAATATGTGTATGTATATTTGTCGGTGTATGCATTTAATATATCATATATATATATATTATATATGTGTGTATGTGTATATGTGTGTGTATGTTATATATGCATATATATTATTGTGGTTATTGTGTCTATGTGCTTATATATATTAAATAATATTATATATATATATATATATATATATATATATATATATATATATATATATATATAATATATATTATATATATATATATATTGCTACAATATATGTATGTATAATTTGTCAGTGTATGCATTTATATATATACATATATATATGTGTGTGTGTGTATGTGTGTGTATGTATATATGCATATATATCATTGTGGTTATTGTGTCTATGTGCGTATATATATATATATAAATATATATATATATATATTATATATATATATATATATATTGCTACAATATGTGTATGTTATTTGTCGGTGTATGCATTTATATATACTATATATATATGTGTGTGTGTGTGTATGTGTGTGTATGTATATATGCATATATATTATCTTGGTTATTGTGTCTATGTGCTTATATATGTATGAATATAATATATATATATATATATATATATATGTATTTGCTACAATATATGTATGTATATTTGTCAGTGTATGCATTTATATATACATATATATATGTGTATGTGTGTGTATATGTGTGTGTATGTATATATGCATATATATTATTGTGGTTATTGTGTCTATGTGCTTATATATATATATATATATATATATATATATATTATTGCTACGTATATGTATATTTGTCGGTGTATGCATTTATATATATAATATATATATATATGGTGTGTGTGTATGTGTGTATGTGGTGTATGTATATACGCATATGTATTATTGTGGTTACTGTGTCTCTGTGCTAATATATATATACATAAATAATATATATATATATATATATATTCTTCAAGAACGTTATGTGTGTGTGTACGATCAAACGTCGAGAGACGCGTATGAATACTTAATGGGAGATTCGGGTGATACGTCTGCTGCAAGCAAGTCTCCTGACATTCTTTCCTCCTATTTTACGATATCTCGTCCCAGTCTTATGGCTTTGCTCGCATTAGACGTTCTGAAACATTTACAATCTATTATTCCCCGTACTGTCTGGATGGTTGAACTATAAACGGAATTTATTGCCTATTCTAACAGGAAAAACATAAGAAAACGAAGCAAGCTAACAAAACAAAAAAAAAGTACGAAAGAAATAAGAAAAGAAAAGGAGACGTATGAAGAGCGCCCCCTGTTTTAAATCATTACGAGAAACGTCAAAGGGAGATAATGCATGCAAAAACTAACACCTGTCGTAGCTTGAGTTTAGATGTAATTCGTCACGATTTCTATTAAAAGCAGCGAGGAATATCGTTGAAGAAATGGCAATAAAGTTTAGAAATAAAAGATGTGTTTGTCATGTTATGCCGTAGCTGAGTGGTTAGGGGAGTGGACAGGCGTTTTGAGAAGAGAAGGTTTTGGTTTTCTTTGTTTAATGGCATATCAGCTTTCGTGGGGGTTATTTAATACGAAAGTCATCCTTGTAGAAGAACAGTAGATAAGAGGTGAGAAAATCGGTTGTTCGGTCGGTCATATATACACTAAAAAAATTTAAAAATTCAGTTTTATCAAATATTTTGAATACCCATCAAGAATGAATGAAACAAAACGTTTTCGGCATAAAATAACCCAACAAGGGTTGATATTAGTATTATTAGTGTTATTCGGACTATTGTCCCCGTCTTCATTGTTATTTGTACAACGTTTCGGCCGATATACCCTCCGGCCTTCTTCAGGTATTTCTTCTCGGACTCGGGAACCTTCTTTTCGAACTCGGGAACTTTCTTGTCGTAATCAACTAACTAAAAATCTGTACCAATACATATACCCACAAAAGCCGCACGAAGTTATAAAATCGGAATTAAACTCACCTACCTATCCTGAGTAGAGAAATTTTCATACATTTTATAACACCCCAAAAAAAACAAAAAAAAACAAAGCTAATCTGCAGAGTTAGCCGGGTTTTTTTATATGATTATATGATTTCAAGAACATTTCCACTGGTGTGTCCATGTGTGGGAGTCCATAGAAGAACGTTGCATATGACTTCGTAAAAACTTCTCCAGTAGTGACCAGCATGTTTTTTGCTTACCTTACTTGTATTGTTTGTGAGATTGGAGGCAAGTTGCCGTACAGCCGCTGTTTTGTAGGGTATGGCTTTTATCATTTACGCAGGCAGTTTTGTTTTTTTCTATATAAACATTCCATTTGAAAGAAAGAATGAACTTACCTTGTGGCAAAAAACGGAAAGCACCAATGATTTACATTTAAAACAATAAAAAAAAATAAACAAAAAAGACATTAACACCATTAAAAATATTCTTAACCCTCAGATTAATCAAATTCATTTTAAAATTAGTATAAAAGAAAAAAAAACCCATCAAATAAACCCTGAAAAGTACAAAGAAAAAAATCCATATTACTCTAACAACATCTATATTAGACTCACAGCGAGAATGTATCTTTCTCTACTGGAACTACTACGTTCATTTAGGGACACAACATGCAGATGCTGCATGCCAACAGAGACAAAAGAAACAGATAGATAAGAGATGAAGAGAGATAGATGGAAAGGAACAGAGAATGAAATTCTTCATATATCTGCGAACAAAAATCCTACATATGCAACAAGTTCCCTCGTCTGGTCTTTTAAACCAATTATGTATAAGAAAACAAGCTCTAGACTATATATATATGTGTGTGGTGTGTGTTGTGTGTATATGTGTGTGTGGGTGTAGATGTCTGTATTTTTGTGTGTATTGTATATGCGTGTATGTGTTTATATATTATATATATATATATATATATATATATAATGTGTGTGGTGTGTGGGGTGTGCGAGTATGTGTTTATATATTCAATATGTATATATATATATGTAGTTAATTAAGAAAATTAAAAAAAACACAGGTCTAAATAAGTTGGGTGGTAAGTTTATTGGCCGACGCTGCAGAGTTTCGATCCATTAATTAGATCATCCTCAGGGCATTTGTTAGTATATGGAAGGTGATAAAAAATTTTTTATCACCGAATAACGAGAAAAGTGATAAAAAATTTTTTATCACAGAGTGACGAGTAAAGTGATAAATTTTTTTTTTAAGTGATAAAATTCACCTTCCATATACCATCAAATGCCCTAAAGATGATCTAATTGATAGATCGAAACACTGCAGCGTGGACCAATAAACTTACCACTCAACTTATTTAAACCTGTGTTTTTTTTCAATTTTCTTAATATATACATACCGTCGGATTCACATCCATCTCTTCAACACACACACACACACACACACACACACACACACAGACATATATATATATATATATATATATATATAATATAAGGGTTTATAATTTGCTTGAAACATTGTGTTTATATTGGTTTGGTGGTTGGTTTTGAAGGCTATGAGGTAACTATGGTCATGTTTGTTAACCTGTGATTTAATATTTCGAAGAGTTTGGAAGGCATGAGACAAAACCAAATGGACAAGCCACTAGAACAACTTCAATTACAGAGATCTTCTGTATAAGAGATTTTTATCTCGAAATATTAAGAATTAAGAATATATCTAGAAAATCGTTACAGAAGTCATATGATTGTTTAGCAATTAAAAAATACTGACTTAGAAACGGATAATAATTTGCATAGAAATGTTATTGAAATCATATAATTGCTTACAAAATAAATAAATATGTACTGACTCAGGAATTCATAAATAAAGTAAATAAAATAAATACTCGGACATATATTTGCAAAATAAATAAACAAAAACTGAATTCGTCATTAACAAATTAAGTAAATACAAATAGTTAATCGAAACCATAGAATTGCTTGCAATAATAAATAAATAGGCAAATAAATAAAGATTGACTTCAACATTAAATGACCCAGCAAGGGTTGACATGCCGTAAAACCAGCCAACCAACAACACTTTTATTTAAAAAGAAAAAGACAAAAACGAACATCAAAGAAATTATTTAGACTAATAATATTAATAATAATAATAATTATAATAATTATAATAATAATAATAATAATAATAATAATAATAAACTAAATGAAAACCAAAATGTTCACAAGAGGAACGCACAAGAAAGCAAGATATTAAGGATTTTGACTACTCACTGTTAATATAACTCGGTAAGCGAACACCTAGAAAAGGAGAGAAAGAAAAACAACAACAACAATAACAATGGTAATAAAATAATCTCAAATGTGCGTGGGCAACCTTTAACGATCTGCGGGCCTCTGGAAAAAAATGTTCATCATAAGTAGGGCCTCATCCCTAAAACTTTCAACAAACCACGAATTTAGTACAAAGTAAACAAAAGTAAACAACTCAAAATCATATACATTGAACCTTGATTGATTGATTGATTGAGAGAGAGAGAGAGAGAGAGAGAGAGAGAGAGAGAGAGAGAGAGAGAGAGAGAGGGGGAAGGGAGAAAGGGAGAAGGGAAGGGGGCTTGGGTAACAAAGTACATAAAACAAACAAACTATCTAAAAAATCATGTGCACTGAACCGTAGCTATTGCGAGAGAGAGAGAGAGAGAGAGAGAGAGAGAGAGAGAGAGAGAGAAGAGAGAGAGAGAGAGGAAAGAAAGGAGAGAGAGAGGGGGGAGGGAGAGAGGGGAGGGGGCTTGGGTAACAAAGTACATAAAACAAACTATCTAAAAAATCATGTGCACTGAACCGTAGCTGATTTGCGAGAGAGAGAGAGAGAGAGAGAGAGAGAGAGAGAGAGAGAGAGAGAGAGAGAGAGAGAGAGAGAAGAGAGAGAGGGAGGGGGAGGGAAGGAAGAAAGGGAAGGGAGCTTGGGTAACAAAGTACGTAAAACAAACTATCTAAAAATCATGTGCACTGAACCGTAGCTGATTGCGAGAGAGAGAGAGAGGAGAGAGAGAGAGAAAGAGAGAGAGAGAGAGAGAGAGAGAGAGAGAGAGAGAGAGAGAGAGAGAGAGAGAGAGAGAGAGGGGTAAGGAGGAATGTGTGACAGAGCGAGAACGAAAAGAAAGAAATAGGATTTTAATAAAAGTTTTTCTTTTTCTAAGCAGTTATTCATCATTCATTTAAACGTGCGATGCAAAACACATCTAAAAGATCCACACACGGCCCGCGGGACGCAGGTTGCCCATGCCTAATTCAAAATTTAAAAGATTTTCAAAAAAACGGCGTCTAATGAAGGAATACAAATGTAAAAAATAATGCAATTGGAGAGATATACAAAATTATCAAATTAATATCATTTAAAACGACTTTATAATATCAAGAGCGCAACAAATAGAATAAAAATAAATATAATAATTTACAGTATTAAAAATGCTAATTAAAAACACATACATACACACACACGCACCCAAAAATATTGGTCGAAACTTTTGAGATAGCACTTGATAACTTATATTATTTAGATTTTTCGGACTGTTGTCCTCATCTTTATTGTTATATACACAATGTTTCGTTTGATATACCCTCTATTCCCCTTCAGGTATTTTTTGTCAAACTGGCGAACCTTCTAGTCAAACTCGGGAGCCTTCGTATCGTAATCAAGATCCTTTGTGGAACTTCGAACCGAACCCTTTATTTAATCCATTGGGATAGATTGTGCTCATTCCGCTTACCATGACTTAGTACAAGTGTTAAGCTATGTTAAGTATTCTATGTTATTTTGTAGTCAGAATTGATCCTGTAACCTCCAGATTATTGTCACTCAGAACTCAATTGTACAACCCTTATATCCGTTACGCCATGTGTCCAACTGAAACTGGTTAACTATCTACTCAAATGGATTAAATAAAGGGTTCGGTTCATAGTTCCAGTTGAACACATGGCAAAAGGGATATTGTTGGAATATTTGGCATATAGGGTCTGCTACAATTCCCCACCTGGATTTATAGACTAGGCGTGGTCACGTGGTTTATTCCGTCGGCAATCCCTAGCCATACTACGTGGCTGATACACTACTTAAACACTGATACTGGCCATAGTTCTACTAGCACTCATTGAGAAGGACTTTCAATACTCAGGGCTCTTTACCAGAAGAACCAAAGGATTTGTTATCAGAGGATTACGAAGGATCCAATTCCAATGGACAAGCGCTCTTGCTTAAAGACTACAGCATGGCCCATAGGATTGTAACGGTTGAATTAATAGAGTTTTAATGACAACCATCTGAAGGTTTCAGGTTCGATCCTGAATTACGGCTGTACCACCTGGACCCTAACGAAGCGCCTTGAGAATAAGCTAGATGGGAGCTGCACGAGAATGCTGCGAGCGGTCCTGAATAAGTCGTGGAAGCAGCACCCCACAAAAAAGCAACTGTATGGCCATCTGCCCCCCCCATCTCACAAACCATACGAGTAAGACGGGCTAGACATACAGGACACTGCTGGAGAAGTAAGGATGAGCTCGTAAGCGACGTACTACTGTGGAAGCTAGCACATAGGCACGCTAATGTGGGCCGCCCAGCCAGGACCTACACTGACCAACTATGTAAGGATGCTGGCTGCTGCGCGGAGGACCTCCCAGAATCGATAAATGATAGGGAAGGTTGGCGAGAGATTGTCATGGATATCCGTGCAAATTGCGGGACATGATGATGATACCATAGAATAAACATACATTAATAGTTATACCCGGTCATGGTTAAAGGAATGAGAAAATATACCCCAATGGATTAAGTAAAGGGTTCGGTTCGAAGTACCGTGAAGGCTCCCGATTACGACACGAAGGCTCCTGAGTTCGACAAGAAATACATGAAAAACGCCGGGAGACACATTTTGTGCATAACAATAAAATGAGGACAACAGTCCGAAATATCTAAAAGATTCCAAAAAATTGTTTTTAAAGTCGAGATACGTCTAAATCAGAAGCATATTTAAAACGAAGATGTACCCATATTCGTATACAATGTACATGAGGATCGTATTCACATACGCACACGGAAAATGACTGAAAACAATTTCAACATACCTGTATAACAAATTCACAATACGTACGACATTCATATACACACAAAGAACATACAAGACACATACACGTATAACAGCATATTTAGTAATACCCCGCTTTACGTCATTTCCGCTTACGTCAGATTCGCCTTTACGCCACTTCTAGACTAAATTCCATTACAGCTAACGTCATTACGTCCGACGTTAGGTCACTGAGCAACGTGGCTTAAGTCATAATAATTGTACGTGAAACAAATAAATGTTTTCTTAAAATAAATATTCAAAATAAATTGTATACATAAAAATTTAAGCTAGAAATAATTAGAAATGAAATAAGAAAATATAAAAAATAATTAAATACAGAACAATAAAATATTTACATAGAAAAATTGTTTAGAGAAATTAACAAAAGTGTTGTGAGGTTTTAAGGGGTCAAATAAGAACAAAACGACGGGTAACAAATGTAGGAAAATATATTAACAAAAGAGTAAACAATTACAGTACAGAGAAGTAGGAATTACGTCCGACAATAGAGTTATGAGCTGACTAGCATTGACTTACTCTACAAACCATAATTGTCCCTGTTACTTATAGTAACCGTCGACGCATTCAATTAGTCTATAAGGTTTATCACCTATAACAAAAAGTATGCGCCCACTGGGCACAAGTACTTAAGTTTTAGTATTATCTGCATTATTCGGACTATTGTCCCCATCTTCATTGTTATTTGTACAACGTTTCGGCCGATATGCCCTCCGACCTTCTTCAGGTGTTTCTTGTCGGACTCGGAACCTTCTCGGACTCGGGAACCTTCTTTTCCGAATAATAGTCCGAATAACGCAGATAATACTAATTATCAAGCCTCATCCAAACATTCAGAGAAATATTTAAGTTTTAATGTAATAAAATATTATATTAAATTAGAAATACTATCGAAACTAGATAAGAACGAATTTAAGAATATCACACTTATTTCAAGATAATCTTAATTGATTTTTATATAGAACTATATATAGGATTGCTTTTAATACGCTTGAAAATAACATAATAGAATTCAGTAACAGTAAATGATTATTTATCAAACCCATTTTGTTAAAGTCATTATGAGAAGAAAAATATTTTAAAATATAACAAACATGTTATGATCAGGAAACAATTTTTTTTTGTGTCAATACTTAAGCATTTCGGTATATTGTACCATCTTCAGGACACTGTTAAGTAATGTTTATGTGAGGGACAAAATGAAAGATGTTAAGTGTATAGTGAATGTGTGAATATGATGTTATTAACCGTTAATTTTTATATGCGCGTTTGTTTACGAAAGCCAATGACGTGATCAATGCATGTGCAAAAATGGAAGGTGAAGATCACATGATGACGTATGCATGGACGTGAATAGGCGGAGAACGAAAAGTTAACAAAGATATGACCTATTTCATATGGAATATTAATGTTAGAAAAATAAGAAGATTAAAACAATATATAAATACATATAATCCATATATACGCATATCCACATATAATCATACATAGACATATATATTATTAACGGTTAATAACATCATATTCCACATTCACTATACACTTAACATCTTTCATTTTGTCCCTCACATAAACATTACTTAACAGTGTCCTGAAGATGGTACAATATACCGAAATGCTTACGTATTGAAACAAAAAAAATTGTTTCCTGATCTTAACATCCTGTATTTGTTATATTTTTAAAATATTTTTCTTCTCATATTGTCGGATTAATTTCCTCACCGTATTTCCAAAAGTCATTATGCAAATTATCTCCACTAATAACTATGTAACTCTTTATTTCTTGGAGATATATAACACATTTCAGTATTTTAAATGTATTAATAATATGGGTAGTTTTGCGGCAAAATCTAACTCAGCTAGACTTTAATAGAGACATCGTTAATAAATAAGATGCTAATTAAGATTAAATAATGACTATTTCATAATCGTTGAGAATCTAAGTGGTGGCGTAGTTTCGGTTACAGACAGACAGTTACATAATCTCTATTATAATTAGAGATGTATGCCACTATGAAGTCTAACATGAATATAATTTTATTCATTTTTATCTATTATATTTTTACCAATCAAGAGTAAAATATTCTTTAAATTCTTTAATACTTAAATTAGAATTATATACTTCGGTGTGGTGTGTACGCTATTTATAAAGTGTTTGTCGTCACACTTACGACATTTTATGCACAAATTACGAGGTAAATAACAGTGTTGGGTCAGTAAAATGGTTATTCCTGTATATAGAGTGAGTGATGGAGAGGCTCTGTGATTGGATATACCAATCACGTGATAGCCCAGAGTTTTGGCGCAATATCAAAAGGTGGTCAGACAGATTCCACCAGCGGTACCACGAGGCAACGAATTCAGGGGCTCCAAGAAATCACCCTAAGATATCTTCTCCAACGCACCGGTAAGTCCCTTAAACTCAACTTTATATACAGGAAAGACTTTATATTGTTGTTTGTTGTTTTATGTCTAGCCAATAAATTGTTTGAATTAAAGGAAATATTAATTCCTTTCTTGTTGTTGTTAGTCTTAGAATTGAATGCTATACTAACACAATAACATAATTATATTATCTATATGCAATGACAAAAGATAATAACGAAAGACTTAAGACAGCTTTATTCTGCGTAGAATAATTGTTACACATATCTTGACTTTAAAAAGGTTAGTATTTACTAAAGAGTTCTCCGAAAGGGAAGGTAATTATAAATAAGGGAGATAACTCTCAATTCTTTAAAAAGTACGGGGATAATATCTAAGGTAAGGGCTGTGAGACTGATCGTACCTTTCCCAAAGGTATTAGTGAACATAATACAACGACTTGAAATCGAACTCTCTTACAACGATCTCACAGTCCAGCATTACGCCACAGTGTCTACTCACTTATTTCTGACGATACAGCAACAATGATTGGGTATTAATAATGTTCTGGGTTTGTTTTGTTTTACGGCACATCAAACACGGTGGCTTATTTAATGCCGGCAAAGTTTTGAAAAATTCGTAACGATAGTTTAGAAAAACATTTTAAACTCAATATTATTTGTAAACAAATTTGTTTATTTAACCCATAGATGGAACCTTAACAGGTACTACCACTCCGAGTCAGAGTGGACCTGGGAGCAATCGTGATGAAGAGGTGCTACACATTCCCCAAACCTCCAGAACTGGTACTTCATCATCAGTTAGAGTTCAACGTCTTACCCCGGACATGAAGACATGAAGCCACTGCCTACTAGCACTTTTATGATAAAAGGGTTGGAGGCTTGCCATGAAGGCAATAGGGTTGGGACAACCATATAGGTGCTAGGGCTTGACATGATCGAAGGAGGCCTCTCCGACCGACCGTTTAGCCCAAGTAAGGACCAAAGTGGAGTATTGCATGTCATGGACTGCTCAGTCACCTGTGTTCCATCCTTAAGCATCACGCCACCCACGGCCAACGGGTGGTTCCATTGGAGAAGTCTTACCCTTCTGTAGAGGTACAGCCGACAGGGCGGGGTGTTAATAATGGAAGCTTAGACTTTATCTAAATTGTATTTGAACATTTTGTAATGATCTTGTAGTTTGCATTTCTAATGGCTCCTGTATTACGAAAAATAACTGAAGAAGGCTGGAGAGCACATTGGCTGAAACGTTGCACAGATAACAATGTAGATGAGGACAATATTCCAAATAATACTAATCATCAAGCCTCATCTCAAAAATTCTGAGATATACTTCAAAATCCTGTGTTCTTGAATTAAACCAGTTTTTGTTTGCCGGTCCGGATTTATATCGTGTCAAAATTTATGCCTAACTTATCATTATAAGTATTATCTGCGTTATTCGGACTATTGTCCCCATCTTCATTGTTATTTGTACAACGTTTCGGCCTATATACCCTCCGGCCTTCTTCAGGTATTTCTTGTCGGACTCGAGAACCTTCTCGGACTCGGGAACCTTCTTTTCGAACTCGGGAACTTTCTTGTCATAATCGGGAGCCATCACGGAACTTTGAACCTAACCCTTTATTTAGATGGGGACAATAGTCTGAATAACGCAGATAATACTAATCTTCAAGCCTCATCTCAAACATTCAGAGAAATTATCATTATAAAATATTAATCCACATAAGATTTACCTGTTAAAGCTTTTATCTTATGAAATCAATAGTTTTCTGTGAACAAATTCTGAGAAGTTTTGTAGAAATATAATTTTTATGTGAGTGCAACATAAACATATTTAGGTTCCTGTTTTCATTTTAGTCCTGATTGTTCATAAGTACAGTTTATAAATATTAGTAACCATCTTAAAAAAGATGCATGTAAAAGAGGTTGTTAAAGGACAGTTTTTGCAGACCTCAATAAGTGGCGCGGCATAGGGAATTCAAAGGAAACACAAAGAACTGTCAACAGAAATCATAGAAAGGACCGTAAAAGAAGACAATACACAATTTCTATTACGACTTGGTCCGAAGATCACATAAGTGAGAAACTGACAGTTAACAAGGGTCGTTGACTCTATGTTTAATATACTCACATATATATATATATATATATATATATATATATATATATATATATATATCGTTGACTCTATGTTTAATATATATATATATATATATATATATATATATATATATATATATATACTTAAGAGAAAGGAAATGAATCCGACGGTATAAATATAGATGAAAGGATATGAAAACACACAATATGCTGTTAAAGTGAAAACATTTTATATCATATTCATAGCTAATATTGAACAATATTTCGATATATAAAAATCGTCTTCAGAGCTTGTTTTTAATCCGGACTCATCGAGATGATTTTTTATAAATGATTTATATTTGTATAGATGATTTTTATAAATGATTTTTATAAATCGAAATATTGTTCAATATTAGCTATGAATATGATATAAAATGTTTTCACTTTAACAACATATTGTGTATTTTCATATACTTTTATCTGAATATATAATTAGTTAACGTACACATTCCATAAATACACACATATATATAAAATCTTTTTAGAAAAATAAATAGATAAATAAAAGGAATGAAATTGAAATTGATTGAACAACGGATATCACGGCTCTTCCGCGTGGCGTTATAACAACCCACGAGACGCGTGCTTATAACGTCCAAAACAAAAAACACACAAGACCGCGTCCATTTCAAAAACAGCCTCTGAAGATGAAGTTTCTTCGAAATTGATTAGACACTGGACATTATTTTTTTATACGCATTGTAATTGCCTTCTTAATATAAATAAATAATATATATATATATATATATATATATTATATATATATATATATATATATATATATACAAGACATAGAGTCAAGGGCCCTTGATAACTGTCAGTTTGTAGCTTATGTGACGTTGGCAATTGTCAGTTTCTACCTTCGTTAATATATATATATATATATATATATATATATATGTGTGTGTGTGTGTGTGTGTGTGTGTGTTTGTGCTCTGTCACTTAAATCGAACACGCTGTATTTAGATATATCAAACTATATATATGTATATATGTGTATTACACACACGCGCGCACACACAAACACACACACGCATATATATATATATATATATATATATATATATATATATGTATAATATATAAATATATATTGCATACATATATATATATATTATATATATGAATATATATTACATACATATATATACATTGGCTCTTAAAACATTGATATTACAATTAAAAAGTGTTTACCAGTTTAAAATGATCTTGAACTTTCTTAAAACATTAATATTGCAACAAAGTATGAAGCGTTTACCTGTTTAAAATGATTGTTAACTTTCGCATACATTACCCTTCAAATTATTGATACTGGAGCAAATTATTAAGTGTTTACTTGTTTAAAATGATTGTGAACTGTTTATATGTAAACTGTAAACATTGGTATTAAAACTAAGTATGAAGTGGTTACCTGTTTAAAATGTTTGTGAACTTTATAAATACATTATCTTTGCAAAATTGATAGTACAATTAAATATGAAGTTTTTACAAGTTTCAAATTATTGTGAACTTTCTCAAAACATTGATATTACAACTAAGTATTAAGCGTTTACCGATTTAAACTGATTATGAACTTAATTCATACATTCGTTCTTAAAACATTGATATTGGAACTAAGTATGAAATGATCGTGAACTTTCTTAAAACATTAATATTGCAACAAAGTATGAAGGGCTTACCTGTTTAAAATGATTGTCATCTTTACTCATACATTATCTTTCAAATAATTGATACTGGAACAAATTATTAAGTGTTTACTTGTTTAAAATGATTGTGAATTTAAAAAATAACTTGACTCTTAACACATTGTTATACCAACTAAGAAGTGTTTACCTGTTTAAAATGATTGTGAAGATATATTTCTGTAAAATTGGAGGCCATGATTATTAAACTGAATTCTGCATAATATAACCCAACAAGTTTGACTTATCGAAAAACCAACAAACCAACATATAAATTGGATAAATGGCCCAGGGTCACCTGAAGAAGACTGGAGAGTAGAACGACTAAAAGGTTGGCGCTATAATAACCGATTTTTTGTATGGCAAGCAAAAGTGGAGAAGCTAGTTGAAGCAAATAAAAATTATGTGAAATCATAAGAATATATTTCCATAATCTAAACAAATGTTAGTTTAATGTATTACGTAAATGTTAATATTTACACAAATGAATTGTACAAATAAATTATTGAAATAGAAAATTGACAATGATTTATCTAAGAATCTAATTTAATGTTTAAAACTTTGCAATTAAAATATGCAACACAAATCATGTTCCTGGATAATAATGTTATTTCTTTATTACTTATATTGTAAAAGTACAGAAAATAGCCATTATTCGCTTCAAACTTTGTTTTTAGCTCTGGATAACATTATGTAAAACAAATTGAATTCCTAGATAATGTGTTATTTCTTATATTGTAAAAGTACAGAAAATAGTCATTATTTATTTTAAATTTAGCGTTTGTGCTGTGGATAGTCCTATGTAACACAAATTGAATTCTTGGATAGTATGTGTTATTTCTTTATTGCGTATATTGTAAAAATATAGACAATGGCCATTATTCCCTTCAAACTTTGCTTTTGTGTCCTGGATAAAAATATGTAAAACAAATTGTGTTCCTGGATAGCATGTTATTTCCTAATTGCTTCCGCCCTGTCGGATGGGGCATTAGAATGCACCGACTGCACCTCTGCAGAGGGGTAAGACTCCCCCAATGGGACCACCTGTTGGCCGTGGGTGGCGACCCGTGATGCTTAAGGATAGAGCCCAGGTGGATGAGCAGTTCATGACATGCAATACTCCACTTTGGCCCTATCTTGGGCTAGACGGGCGGTCGGAGAGGCCCCCTCCGATCAATCGGCTGGTCACATCAAGCCCTAGCACCTATATGATTTTCCCAACCCTATTGCCCTTATGGCAAGCCCCAGCCCCTTTTTATCATATGGATGCTAGAAGGCGGTGGCTGCGGGTCTACATGTCCTGGGAATGACGTTAAACTCTATCTGATGGTGAGGTTCCAGTTTTAGAGTTTTGGGGAATGTGGAGCACCCCTTCATCCCCATTGCTCCCTGGTCCACTCTGACCCGGAGTGGTAGTACCTGTTAGGGTCCCATCTATGGGTTAAATAGAAAAATGTATTTATAAAAAAATTGTATTATCCATTAAGAATTGATTTATTTCAAAACTTTATCGGCATTAAATGACCCACTGAGGTTGATATGCCGTAAAACAAAACAAACCAAATCAAACCTAATTGCTTATGTTGTAAAAGTATAGAAAATTGTCATTATTCTCTTCAAACTTTGTTTTGCTACCCTTGATAACATTATGTAACACAAATTATGTTCTTAGCATGTATTATTTTGTATTTTCTTATATTGTAAACGTATAGAAAATGGCCATTATTCATTTAAAATTTAGCTTTCGTGCAATTCAAGGCGCAAAAGCTAAATTTTAAATGAATAATGGCCATTTCTATACTTTTGTGTTACAATTTGTGTTACATAGTACAATTCAGCACTATGTTACACAAATTGTGTTCCTGGACAGTATGAGTCATTTTTTATTAATTATGTTACAAAAGTATAGAAAATGGCCATTATTCATTTAAAATTTAGCGTTTGTACCTTGAATTGCACCGTGTAACACAAATTGTGTTCCTGGACAGTATGAGTCATTTTTATTACTTATGTTACAAAAGTATAGAAAATCACCATTATTCTCTTCAAATTTAGCTTTTCTGTCCTGGATAACACTATGTAAGACAAATTTCGTCCTTTGATAATATGTGTTATTTCTTAATTACTTATACGGTAGAAGCGGAGGTGCTTGGCGTAACGGTTATCGTATTAGGAAATGTATTTAGCATCCTTGTAAATTATTAGTAGTGGTAGTTTAATCTATATTTGAATCATTAGAGGGTTCATACCTTCCATGATATCGTCACATACTCCCACTCAAAAATACTGCTAGCCGTAATTTCTAACAGCCATTCTGATTTCTACACTAACCCTACATAATTGTTAGGGAACTAAAAATTATGTAACAGTAGGAGAAGAAAATCTCTGGATGGTACTGAGATGTGGTATGGCTGCTGCCCTCTATTCCTTAAGGGCATAGATCCTTTTTAAATCTTATTATGTAAAAGCACAAAATGTTCATAATTCCCTTAAACATTGTTTTTTGAGTCCTAGATAATACAATTTAGAGGTTAACCTATTTTCAAATTAATAAGCAACTTTTAACATTTTTTGAGCTCTGGGGAGAACCTATTATTCACAGAAATCTTTTTGAG
>CM042154.1:9170357-9190357 GCA_023376005.1 Doryteuthis pealeii | reverse complement strand
TCCCTTGCTCCCGTCTTTCAGTGGTAAATTTTCCTAATTTAACTATTTAGTTAAAATAGGAAGAAAAGAATAAAATTACAGTTTTTTCTTTATGTTAATAGATTTCTGTTAAGATTTATCCCGAGATTTTTGCTCATATTTTATTAAGATAAAACCAAACAATTAGAAATCAATAATACTAAGCATATATTTATTAAAATCAAATTTTTTAAGATCAATATGCAAATTAGCCTTCCATTTACACTGTAAACCGCTATTTCGTTGAATATATAAATATAATTGCATGTTATTAGTATGTAGATATTGTTAACAGTCTTAATGATGTAAAACAATTTTACTAATAATTGAGGTTTAAATAAAAAATAAAATCATGGAGAATGTGATGTAAATAACAAAGGGAATTGTGACTTGAATAGTAATATAGTTTCGGTTACAGACAGACAAACCCACAATCTCCATTATAATAAGACTAGTGCATTTGTTGCTTTTTCCTGGGCCCTGAAGTTAGCTTGATTTGAGTCAGTAAGAAAGGATAGATGCTATAGATTTGACTTACCCTGGCTTATTCATTTGGTTAGGGTCAGCTTGCTTTTACCTGTAACCCATTATTCATTTTTTACTTAAGAGCACTTACAATCCGTCTCATCGCTCTCTTGAAAGAACTTGGATTTAAACATTTTTTTAGACTTAACATTGTATTTTGAAGTACTGAGCTAGAATGCTTTCATTATTTCAAACCATATATTCTTTTATCTTTTTTTAGAATTTTGCACAACGTTTCAGCCGATACATTCTCCAGCCTTCTCTAAGCGTATATTGCGTTTGGTTTTCAAAAATAAGCTGAGTGTAAAAATGCCAAAAATATTATATTTATTTATCTATTTCATCCATATCACCCCAACAAAATTTTGTGACAAAATAGTAAGATCACGTATCCGTATTGCAATGAATAACTGGGACCGGGGATCAGGTTTAAAGTTAGAATCAGAACACCCGAAGGATTCTAAAACGTCTGTTGCATGCGATATACACCCAAAGAAGGCCGAAGGAACCTCCGGCCGAAACGATGTTAAAATCAAGATGTTAACATGGATAATACATTGAATAAAGAAAGTAGTTGATCCCAAAACTTCAGCAAACCACAAGAAGGCTGAAGAACCCATCAACCGACAGAGATTGAGTTAAAGCCAGAAAGATATTAACAGCATTTTGAAAACCATATGGAATATCGTATAGTAACATATATAATTTTCATCAAATACCAAGACAAGACTATATATATATATATATATATATATTATATATATATATATATATATATATATATATATATATATATATATATATATATATATACAAGTTTTGTTGAAATGTACAGACAATTCTTGTCGGACAAGTTTTTGGTTGATCCTTTCTAATTTTCGGACCATCTTTTTGGTGTCAGGGTGGAACTGGTGTAACAGTCCACCAAAGGTTTCGATACGAGCGCTTTCGGCAATACTGTATTGCCGAAAGCGCTCGTTTTGAAACACATTAAAACACATGAACCACAATATACATAGATATATAGTTTTTTCATGATAGTGGTTGGGAGAGGGGTAATAAATCAGGCTGGTTAATTCTAGTTAATTCCTTGTCCACTGTCTGATGGTCAGTGTTTGTTTGATGACCTTCTTTGATCTTTTTCTCATACAAACACGTATGTGGGTGTTTTTATTACTGATATATATATATATATATTATATACAGTATTGCCGAAATACCTTTGGTGACTGTTACACCAGTTCCACCTCGAAACCAAAAAGATGGCCCGAAAATTAGAAAGGATCAACCAAAAACTTGTCCGACAAGAATTGTCTTTAGAGTTCAACAAAACTTGTATAGAAGAAAAAATGCTGCCAAAATACACTTATATATATATATATATATATATATATATATATATATATATAATCAGATAACAAACTAATGAAATTAACTGTAATCAAAATTGTTAATTTTAACAAGTCATTATATATAGTTAGATATAGATAATGGTATGGCCTATACATTTAACTAGTGTTAATAACTAAAATAAAATGTTGAAAAAAATATAAAGTACTTATAATTCTAATCCGTTGGGAATGAAGCAGGAAAATTGTTTTGCCATTATATTGCATGAATCTTCTTCAACTGTCGATGAAAATGCATTTAATTGATAATTTCATTTTTATCGCCAGTTGAAGGGGATAGCACTCCCGAAACATTTTTCTATTGCATCATTTTCAACGACCTTTAATTGTAAGTATATCGTAAATGTTCAAGACTTTCTTTTAGTTATTAACACCAGTTACATATATAGGCAATGACTTTTTCACCTAATTTACATTAGAACCATATGTGGAAACCCCACTTCAATATATATATATATATATATATATATATATATATATATATATATATATATATATATATATATAGGGTTTGTTTGAAAAAGGATGCAACTGTCGTTTTGAAATTTATGTTGAAGTAAATTTAAGATATAATAAAATAAGCTATTAAATTTAGAATATACTATTATAATTAAAAATAATTAAAAGATAATTGAAATTTAAATTGTCCCTCAATCAAATTATCGTCATGGCAATTAGAAAAATTTAACTGAAATTCCCTCCATTCGAGTTTTTCACACCTTCAGAAGCCGGTGGTCCACTGGAGGCTGAGTGAGAACAAGTCTCCTCAGGTCTCCAGGACTCTTCCAAGTATTCCAGCCGATCTCAATAATGCTGTAGTCTGGATGGTCTCTATTCTTCCTCCGATTTTTAATTCATCAAGACTCCTTTCTGATCCCTTTGGGAGTGTTCCAAGGGCCCCAATCACAATCGGCACGACCTTAACCCTCATGTTCCACAGTTTTTTATTTAGTTCTCTGGCAAGGTCTAAGAATTTATCAATTTTTTCGTTTTCTTTCATCTGTGATCAGCCGGGACGGTATTATTATTATTATTATTATTATTATTATTATTATTATTAAATAGGAATAGTTACTTGAAACCATATAATTTTCTACAAATAATTAGTATTACTTATGAAGACCTGAAACCGATAGCTAAGTGCAAATTATTTGTATTATATTGGAATAGTTGATATCATATAACTGTGTGCAAACAAATCATCATCATCATCATCATCATCATCATCATCATCAAGTCGTGCTGAGAGCAGAGTGGACCTGGGAGTAATGGCGATGAAAGGAGTACTCCACACTACCCAGAGTTCCAGAATTGGAACTTCACCAATAGATACAGTTTAACGTCATACCCAGTACAAGAGGAAGAATGTTTTATGCATGTAAAGTGGGTACGCTTAGTGTAACAGTTATCGTAATAGGAAATTGAATCGGTGACCTGAACGAAGGCTTTTTTTTTTCGTTTCACTTCATGCTAATGTACTTGGAAAAGGCATGGATACATCTTTTATCCTCGCTGTCACCCAAAATTCTGAATTGAGCACTTTTTTCACCATCAGTAAATTCAAGGCATCAGAATCCATAAGAAAAAAAAAAAAACAATAAAATTGATAACGTACATTTTCATCAAAATACGTAGACTTATAAGGACTGAAAAATGGCATTTTAGGAGCACCTTTGAAGCCCAATATCTCCCCCAATTCTCAAGCGAACTCAACCATCTTTTACTATGTGATACTCTTCATCGAACTCTATCAGAAAATCATATTGGTTTGGCAGCTTATTTGTACACGAAATTGGCCATTTTTGCTCACTCTCAGTTTCTCGTAACTAACTTTCCTCGTATATAAAATCCATTGAAATAAACTTAAATGTCATTAATTCAAACCCGGTTCCCTACGGAAAACATCCCAATTTTTTTACATTGATCAGGCCTCAAAAGTCATCCAAAACACCAAATTGAGCACAGTAGACTTGCTTCTTTAGTCTTAGAAAAGCCATCGGTCTAAGTGAAGAAACACTGTGAAATCGAACTTCCGCTTAAAAACTGACATAGACGGCTCGAATAAGAGGCACAAATCCACAGACAACAGGATTATTTGTGATATATCCGAGGTAAGGGATATATTAGTAAATGTTGTAGGGAGGTGTTCTCGCAGGTAAGTATAAAGCTGGCACGTCGCAGTAATAGTAGTGCGTTATAGTAGGCGTTATAGTAACATGTGTTTGTACCACTACAGTGTTAAGTATTTATGGTAGTCACTAACCAATCAGATTACTGTAAGGGGGTACCTAGGTATATGCATATATCATTACATCACTTTTCTTAAAGTATATCAGAGAAAGGGATCATTTTCATTTTAAAATTCATATTGAAATGTTAAATTAATAGCACCTCCCAATATATATCATATTTAGGCATCAATGTTATAATGCTAGTAAGACATGATGTTTGTAAACCTTTTCTTTTATCTACTTTGGGTATAGCTGATTTATTTTAGAAAATAATTAGATATTTTCTATTATATTTTAGGAACTTAATTCCTAACTTAATTCAAATATCCTTGTTGTATGAAGATAGGATGGTTGGTGTAAAATCCGACAGTAGGAGGTAAGGTAAAAGGAAAAGTGAACAAAAAATAATAACTCAAAACAAATCTAAGAGTTGAAATATTTCGTCCTATTCATAAGGACATCTTCAGTCAAATGATTTTTATTCAAAGCAAAAATTACGTACATGTGATTTGAGGTTAGGTGCGGAAAAAATCATTTGACTGAAGATGTCCTTATGAATAGGACGAAATATTTCAACTCTTAGATTTGTTTTGAGTGATTATTTTTTGTTCACTATCCTTTTACCTACCTCATCCTTGTGGTATATAAATTTGAAAGCAATTCTCTGATAACATCTATGTAAAGTTGTAAGTACCTTGAAAATTACTTATGCTATATTAAGCTAATTTGAATTAAGACAATTTTTTTTTATCTGAAATTGTCTTTTTTCTTTATTTTTTCTTTATTTAGAAAAATAAACTGTAAAATTCATAGAACTGTTACCTCTGGATGAAATCAGTCTTTTATTAAATAATTTTTATAGATTTAAGTTACTATTCTTAATAAAAAAATAATTTGCACACAAGGGGTAACTACAGCTAATACTAATAGTATAGTAACTAACGGAAGAGTGGCTACACAGCACAGCCCTTTCTCTTTTTCTCACTCTCCCTTTCTCTCTTTCTCTCTATCCCTCTCGATTAATTTTGTTTTGTCTACTACTAAGTCAGACATTCTACAGTCTTCATGTTGGTTCATCTAACGAATTTTTTTCTAAAGAGTCGTAAGTGAAAAAATATATTTTTTCAGAAAATGAATATTTTTAATAGAATACTAATAACGTAATCCCTGACAAGTTCCAGATACCATATTCTGACTTGACAGGGATTAAATTATTAGATTCCTTCATACAAAATGGCAACAACACTGGAATAACTGTATCCACAATAAACTCTTCCTAATCAAACCCACTTTGGGAGGCTGCAGACCAACTTTAAGGTAGTCTAGAAAGGAACAAGTCATTATGCCCCGATTACGCATTGGTCATACAAAACTAACACACTCTTATATACTCAAACAAGAACAAAACCACAATGAGAAACATGTCAAACACTCCTGACAGTTAAACACTTATTGATGGAATGCAGGTTTTTTGCTCACATCAGAAACCTTTATTTTAAAGCAAACAATATGAAAGATCTGTTTGAAAATGTCAGCATAGAGGATATTTTCTCCTTTTTGAGGGAAATAAAATTATACCATAGAATATAGACATGAAACAAATCAATGCCATACAACATAATCCCCAATAATGCTAACACATTGTTAAAACCAATTACTAAAAGTATATATATGAATACACAATATGTATTACTTCCTAACCGTTAGGCATGATATAACCCCGGATGGGTTGATATGCCGTTAAAATCAATAAAACAACCAACCTAATAATTTATTGACAATATGGCTTGAACTTTTGTAAAAGGTTATACAGTATCAAGTATTCCAATCTAATTCTAATAATAATTAGCATAATAATTAGCATAATAATAATTAGCATAATAATTAGCATAATAATTAGCATAATTCCTAACATCCTAGTGTGTTTGATCTCTAGTCACGCGATTACGTTTCCGTTTAGACTAATACCCTTGAGAAATGAAAGAACCCTTTTACGCTTCTAACTATGGGCTGAATAGTACCATTGCAGTTCTTATATAAGGATGGATTTGGCATTAAATAACCCATAAAGATATATGTGCCATTTATCAAAGAAACCATACCAAACCAAACCAAATAGTTATCATTCACTCATTGTTAATTTTGTTGTTTTTCTCGTTTTTTTTCTTGTCTTCGGTGTTGTCCTGTTAAAACCGGGTAGACTTGAGTTAAACTTTGTGGACCTAGAATTTAACATCAAGGTTGCATCCTTTTTCTAAACCCCAATATATATATATATATATATATATATATATATATATATATATATATATATAAATATATATATATAGTAGTATCTTGACTTACGAATGCATCAACTTACGAATTTTCCGTGTTACTAACTTAGTTAGTTCCGCTCGTAACTAACTTTCCTCGTATATCAAATCCATTGAAATAAACCTAAATGGCATTAATCCAATCCGGTTCCCTACGTAAAACATCCCAATTTTTGTTACTTTTTTAAATGAGGAATATAGCACTGTATTGTACTAAATGTAACAAAATAGAATGAAATGTTTTAATGTTTGTTTATTATATATAATATTTTTCATTGGTGGAACAAATTTAGAAATGTGTTTAGGGAACCTATTCATATAAGCGTATCTGATGCCCGCTCGAACCTTAAATTTTAGAGCTCTCCACAAAACAAAAGATCAACCGAGTGACAGCTCTAATCCGTAAAAAAGTTGGAGCACCTGTAAGTCAAGATACCACTGCATATTATATATATATATATATATATATATATATATATATATATTATATATATATATATATATATATAGACATGGTGCTAACTCTTGTTTCAGTGATATTGAAAACTGACATTTTAATGACGACGATAAGACACAAATAAAATTATGCAAAATAAAAACAAAATATTGACAACGACACGATTCGATCCGTGAACTGCCTTCTGACTTGCATGGAAACGACAAAAAAAAAAAAAAAAAAAAAAAAGAATAAAAATAATTTCGATAGTCGAGAGAGGACACTGAACAAAACAGCAACGAAAAACCATTCGGGCCGGAACTACTCACTTTGAAAGATTCGAGACTTGAATGTGTCCTTGAAGATATTTCGAAGTGCGACTGTGATGAATGTTGGAAGAAAAAAAAATGGCGTTCGTTATTAAAAGAGTTTTGGTAAGGAATCAACAGTCACACAAACACATACACAAGTCTTTTAGACACAAGAATCTGAAAAAAAAAAATAATCGAAAAATTGGTAAAAAAAGTATCAAGTGTTATTCACGGACCATTTGTTTGCACTGAAAAAATATTGCTCTTAAGATATGTATGTATACGTATATATGGACAGTGTTTTCTAAAAAAAATATTTTACAAAGTTTTGCTGTAGAAATTACAGAAGAAATAGTTTTGGAAAAAGATCTTATAGAAATAATTTAGTTTTCTTGCAATATTCCAGGTTTTAGGTATCCTGTCTTGGTGAATGTTGCTAAAACGTCACTTTCCCAGTACTTTCAGCATTCGTGTGAAAGGTTAAGAATTTGAATTATCTAATTTTGAACCATTTTGAACCATTAGACCCATAGGAAGCTTGATAAAAATACCAAATTCAATGTTATTTTATAAATTTTCAATATTGCTACACAGGTTCTTTTTTAAATAACAATGTTTACATTTTTGCACCATTAAATCAATTGAAATTTACGTAGCTAAAAACAAGTTACGACTAGAGGCTTTTTTAAAAATTGTATGAAAAATCAACAAATAGTCAGTCAAATTTTCACGAAATTTTCGGTAATCATTTACCTGTTGATAAAATAATGTTTAAAATGTTTTCTAAAATTCATTAGGGAAAATATTTTTTACGAGACCCCCCTCCCCTATTTTATGAAATCTGAAAAATAAAAATGAACCGATAAAAACGATTTTTAATGTTTTTCTATAAAGACGAGAATCTGAATAATTATATCAGAAGATTTTTATAAGTTTCTATACGGGATTTTTTTTTTTTAGTAAAAGAACCATGAATACATACACAGTTTTCTTTTGTTTTTTTAAAAGCACGCTTGGATGTAAAAAAAGCTTTCAAAGCTCGATTTCTAAAATTTTCCCAAATGCTTCAACCGTACCACCTATCAGGTAAGGTGTTCGAGCATAGACCCTAGCTAGAAACAACAGTTCGAACGGTAATTTCATAGTTTTAAGGTGTTATATAACTATAATTCTCTCTCTCTCTCTCTCTCTCTCTCTCTCTCTCTCCACACACACACACACACACTCACCGACTGACACACGCAAACAAATACACAGAGACGCATACAAGCACACACACACACACACACACACACATATATATATATATATATATTATATATAATATATATATTTGCGTGCTGAGTTCCCGGTTTCGATTTCCGTCGGAGGGAAATCGTAAGTATACATCGCTGATGAGACTTAATAAAGCTGTACGACGTTCTACGTAGGGGGCGATATTTGCCGAGTTAGCTTATCATGATTATTTTCATTAATTATCGAATTTTATACGATATATGCATTGTAACTGCCTTCAAGCAAAAAATATTATTATTAATAATGATAATAATAATAATAATAATAATAATATATATAATATATATATATATATATATATATATATATATATATATTGGTTTGAGGTAGCGTAGACATAGAATCAACACCTGGTTACTGACAGTTTCTCGCCTATGCGATCTTCAGATTCACCAGTATGTTATGAAGATCCTATCGGCGAGAAACTGTGCGTAACCAAGTGTTGACTCCATGTCCATGCTACCATAAACCAAATATAAAGGTAATGATATTGAGCACTATCTGCTTAGAAATATACCGCCTATATTATCAACAATATATATATATATATATATATATATATATATATATATATATATATATATGCCGAAAGTACTCGAGAAGAAAATTTGGTGGTCTTATAAAGAAATTTCACCAATGACAAAAAATTTGGCCCGGAAACTCAAAACTCGTGAGACAGATGTCTACCCTGTTTAATAGTGTCATTATATATATATATATATATATATATATATATTATATATATATATATATATATATATATATATATATATATATATGGGAACTATGGACCTGGCTTCTTTAACATATCCAAATACATAGGCAAATCAGTAATCGGTGGTTATAAGATTGCAAACCCCGGCCACAACAATATAACGTGATAACAGTGTCCTGATGATGGTTTAATACCGAAATACTTAAGTATAGACACATAATATTGTTCCTCTGATCGTAACATCCTGTGTTTGTTATATTTTTTGAAAATATTTTCTTCACACACACACAATATATATATATATATATATATATATATATATATATATATATATGAATTTAACATTTATGAAAAAACAAATGTTTATAATTGTTGACAGAAATCTGTTTCGACCGTATTAATAGATCGATCATCATCAAGAGCTACATATGAGAGAAAGACGGGAAAAATAAATGAACATTTATTTTATTTTTAACACAGAACACGCATTTTTAAAAATTCCAGCATTGAATAATAGCGTTTTGTTTGTACCCTTTCTTCTAACGTTTATTTTTCCCGTCTTTGCTCTTGATGATCTATTAACACGGTCGAAACAGATTTCTGTCAGCAATTATAAACATCATTTGTTTTTTCATAAATGTTGAATTCATACTGTCGGATTAATTTCCATTTATTTTCATATATATGCATATTTATTAAGACCTCCGCCCGAGTAGGATGTGATACAAGGTCAATTTCTTAAGTTTTCATCTCCCAGACTTGTTGCTTAATCAAGGTTAAATAGCTAAATCTGCCCTGCTGTTCAGTCATAGCTGGAGTGAAAATAGTTGGACGTATTCCTTTTCCAAAGATATTAGCATTATGTGAAATGCAAACAGCCTCGTCTGGGATTTGAACGTTGGATCATATCTCGACGTGTCCATTTCCTACCTCAGAACAAACCATAAATAAAAGGAGACCCTTAAACAATTAAGCCAACGATTTATTTTTCTTATATCGATGTTCAAATGGTAGAGACGGTGTCCCATATTTTCCCCAAGCGCTTTTAACAGCATCCATGATCGAACCCCTCCCCAAAATGTCCCAACAAAACAAGCACAATGTGACGGAGAACGAGAAAGGAAAAAGAGCAAGACATTGTCTTGCCTGCCGGGATCGAACTCGCGCCCTCCCGCATGCAAAAACAAATGCGTTTTGGGCACTGGACGGACGCGAGGTTCGACTGATATGCCCGGATGTTTAGCTAATATGCCCATAAAATAACAAGTGAGTCGAGTGCTGGGCAGTCAGCAGCAGCAGCACAAGCAGTCGACGACGAAGTGCTTTTCGGTAAAGAAATAGATTTTAGTCGAACAGAAACAAAACTAAATAGGAAATGTGATTTTGAACTGCTAAAGATTATTTCGACTATGACGACGGATTTTCCAGCTGCTAGACGAAGAATGTGTTGACCGACAGAGGGTCTGGCATGTGAGAGAACGGAGAACTCACTTGTTTTTGGTTCCCCCTCGGCGGGAGCTTGTTGATTCGAGCGTCTATTTCGCCCCATATATTTCCCCTCCTTCTATACACAATAAATCCTCCTAATTTAGTAAACATCGCATCGCAAAAACAAAGAACAGCTACAACACAAAAGAAAAGAAGATCACAAATTTGGTCGAAAGCGCTTGGGAAAAATAAGGAACACCTTTTCTGTCACTTGGACCCTGATGTAAGAAAGAAAAAAAACAAGGGCTTTATCATGGGTAATTATCTAACCTGTTCGCAAATGTAGTATGTGACACAAGGTCTCAAGTATGGGGCATCCAGCACAGATTACTATTCGGTAGAAATATACCAGGGAAACTGGCTTGCTAACTACTACACGAGAGCTTGAACGAAAGCAAATGAAAATTCACTAAGAAGTATTCCGACGTATTCAATCAAAGCTGTTTATATATACTAGCAAATATATGCACCCTCTGGGTGCAAGTATTTAAGTTTAAATGTAATAAAATATTAGATTAAATCAGACAGGCTAATGAAACAAATTAAGAATTCAAATAAAAAGATTTGAAACGGAGGGGGTATAATCGGAAAATAGAACAACTGAAACTTACTCTTTCATCACTTCCGTTTTTCAATGCTAAATTTTCCTAATTTAACTATTTAGTTAAAATAGGAAGTAAAGAATAAAATTACAGTTATTTCTTCTTGTTAATGAATTTCTTTTAGGATTTATTGAAGAGATTTTTACTCATATTCATTAAGATAAAACCAAACAATTAGAAATCAATAATACCAAGCATATTTTTATTAAAATCAGTTTTTTTTAATATCAATATGCAAATTAGCTTTACGTTTACACTGAAAACTGGTATTTTGTTGTATATATAAATACAATTGCATGTTATTAGTATTTAGGTAAGGCCAACAGTATTAATAATGTCAAACAGTTTTATTATTAATTGGGGTTTAAATAGAAATAGAATCATGGAGAATGTGACGTAAATAACTAAGGGAATTGTGACTTGAGTAGTAATATAGTTTCGGTTACAGACAGAAAAACACACAATCTCCATTATAATAAGATATATATATATATATATATATATATACAGACACATTTTTTTTTATTACGAACTCATTGCACATTCGGTTTTCCGGTTGACACCGGGGGTCCAGCGAGCTTCGGCCGCTGGACTCGTCGAGAGTTTAATAATAGCCTCGATTCCTGAGGTGCCCCCCTTGTGGGGGAATGCCCAAGGGATCGACCCAATTTTTGTTCTTTCGCACTCATGAGCTTCGGCTTGTGGGTGGGCCCACATTAAAACGAGGCCTTGTGCCCAGCCCATACAAGTAGGGTATGAGGCAAATACCCCCCCACTCACACACACACACACACACACACACACATATATATATATATATATATATATATATATAATTTGGCTAAAGATTTAGCTATGTTGATGAATACATTCCCCCTTTGCGTGTATGTTGTTTCTGAACTAACGACTATTACTACTATTAACGGCGACTACTACTAATGGTGACAACTACTACAACTTGAGTGGCCTATGCGACAAGCACCGTTCTTGTACCGTGACCATTGTTATGCTACAATAGACTAGCTTAAAAATTCGCTGATGTTTGATCGTTGACTAAGAATCAACCTAGTGACCAGATCTGAAAGATTCTACTTCTTTTTCAAGAAAATAATCAACGTAATTAGTTGACCAGTTCTATTACTTACGGACAATTGTGCTAATTTGGAGTGTCAGCTGTAGAGATAAAAACTTGACGTGATAGAAGAAAACTGACTCTAGTTTTGAAATCAGCATGCCAATTTTAGTCTAAATAAAATGAAAAATCAAACTCAACAGAAATTTTTATCCCAAATCGTTCCGCAGTGTTATAGATGATGAAGTGGACGTTAGAACGTTTCGATTTTTATCAAACCTTCATCAGAACATCAGTATGAAAGAAAGTGTTGTCTAAACTGTATATATGAAAAGATATCCATCACTGTTTAGACAGAGCAAAAATATGCTTTTGCTTTGTCTGATGAGCCCAGTTTCATCAGATAGCCAATTGCATAAGTAGTTGTAATTATGTAATTGGCTGTCTGATGAAACTGGGCTCATCTATTGAGTTACCGGTCGAAATAAATCTATAATAGCCAAATGACAGTTTGTTAAATTTTTCTTTCTTATTGAAATTGTAAATATTTCTTTGTGTATAATTAATTTATCTCTCTTGTAACGTAGCGGCGTCGTCACGGTACTAAATTGCAATAGTTTTATCTTCGTTGTAAGGGATGACAATAACACCAAAGTTATCCTCCAGAAGTTTATTGAAATAAATTCAAGCTTCTTAACTGTTGGGAGAGAGGATCAGCTTAATTAATATATTCAGTCTTTAGACTTTCGGTCCTTCGATTAAATTTCTGGGTGACAAGCTTTTTCAGTTGGTAAATATTAAGGCTAGCTTTTCCAACACCAACTACACGAGATCCCGCTCGGCCAACTAACTCGCATTGACTCTCCCGATTACTGACCCCGATCACCCCACTTTCTCTCCGGCTGACTGCCTCCTGGGCTGACTGACGACTGACCTGTCTCGAGCCCTCAGCTCTTTTATATTCATAGCTACTCCTACGCATTTTTATCTCTTGATCTGATAACGGGCATTTGTTATATTTCTTTGTTTAATAAAACCGGAAATTCATATTTCCGTTTGTACAATATATAACACTCTTAGATATTTTAAGTAATCGTTATTCAAATATATAGGTCCGCATAATCATGGGCATGCATTATGAATATATAGAGGATATTGATGATTGCAAAAAAAATGAAACATTAAAAAAAAACTTTTGAGGATTAAAAAAAAATTCGGCTTACGGAAATAATGAAAATTATGAATAAAAAAAAAGCCTCTAGTCATAGCTTGTTTTTGGATACGTTAAATTTCAATTGATATAATGGTGCTAAAATGTAAACATTGTTTTCATTCATAATTTCATACATTATTCATTTTTCATTCATTTTTCATAAATTAAAAAAAAGCCTCTAGTCGTAGCTTGTTTTTGGCTACGTTAAATTTCAATTGATATAATGGTGCTAAAATGTAAACATTGTTTTCAATGTATGAAAAATGAATTAGGAGTAAAATTTTCACGCACATTTCGCTACTTATTCACCCGTTGATGCAATTATGTTTAAAATAGTTTTTTCCTCAAATATATTAGGGGAAATATTTTTACGAGGTCTCCTCCCCATTCAATTTGATGAAATAGAAAAAAACGATTTTTAATTTTTTTCTTTAAAGATAAAAGTCTGAATAATTATATCAGATCTCTTTGAAGAAAAAACGCTTATCTCCAGTATACCAGTAATTGGATACATTTACCTTTATATATATATATATATATATATACACACACACACACATATATATATATATATATATATATATATATATATATATCGTAACAGAACATAAATGACACATCATAGAGATATCTCTTTCGATACCAATACACTGATCTAATTAAACTATTCTAATTTAGACAATAAAGGAAATTCAGAGACAGTTTGTCACTGAAGACTAATTTTGTTGTGTCTGCGTTCGCGCTGAACATCATTTTTTAATAATCCAAATTCAAGATATTAATGAGATAACTGTGAACTGCTAATCATAATATTTCACTCTTTCCTAAATTGAAAATATCAATTGCTCTCACTACACATTCACACTGGATCTACATATGCAGAATAACAAAAAAATATTGTTATACCGGCCGTTCCTACAGTGGAGAATATACACCGGTTCTCACTATAAATAGTGAGACACCGAGTAAAAAGGTTGTACTGTTACCGTACTGTTACCGTACTGTTACTGTTTAGCGGCAAGCTAGCCGTTCTTGTACCTTATTGTAAATACACTTGTCTCTTTTTACCCTACCTCGACTTGACTTCTTTTTTTACTGTTGAACTAACATCACAACAAATATCTTCGGCGTAATGTGCATATATGTGCTAGAAGGCGATGGTTGAGGCTCTTGGTGTCCTTCGTTTTAATGCACTTAATTCTTGGAACACTGTACAGTCGGTATTGTTTGATGAAGAAAAGGAGGAAAAGGTGAAGCTTGTTTCGGTAAATTATTTTGTCCTTAAAAAACTTTTGAAAAAGCATTTTATTGCCTCTTATAAACAACAGATTTGCATTTAGATTCTCACACGGCTAATTTGTCTCATGATATATATCTATATGTTTGTGTTGTCTGGTGTTTCTTGTATCGTTTCCTGTGAGCGTCCAAGGGTGGTCATGTCCATGGGCTTAGTTTCACGCTATTAGGCATGGCCTCCCTTCAATAGTAGTTAAACAAAAATAATTTTTTTCTTTTACTTATCATTTATAATTTGTACCTACTATTGATAAATAAATTTCTTATTTCTTATTTTCTTATTCTTGGTTATGACGTTAAACTGTATCTAATGGTAAAGTTCCAATTCTGGAGCTCTTGAGTTTGTGGAGGATCCCTTCATCGACATTACTCCCAGGTCCACCCTTACCCGGAGTGGTAGTATCTTTTAGACTCCCATTTATGGGTTGTATAGAAAAAATGAGTTTAAAAATGAGTATAAAATATTGAATAGCCATAGAAAATGAATAACAAAATGTTTTCGGCATAAAATACCCCAACAAGGGTTGACATGCCGTAAAATCCAAGCAAACAAACAAACCTACCAGAGTAAGTGAATCTGGTTTTCCACCCCCATCCCTTTCTCTCTGTCTCTCTCTGTCTCTATATCTGTCTGTCTGTCTGTCTGTCTCTCTCTCTATATATATATATATATATTATAGGTACTAGCAAATATATGCACCCTCCGGGTGCAAGTATTTAAGTTTTAATATAATAAAATATCATATTAAATTAGAAAGGCTAATGAAACTGAATAAGAATGCAGATAAAAAGATTTGGAACAGAGGGGGTATGATTGAAAAATTCAACAACTTTGAAACCAACTCTTCCATCATTGCACATTACTCCCGTCTTTCATTGGTAAATTTTCCTAATTTAACTATTTAGTTAAAATAGGAAGTAAATAATAAAATTACAGTTACTTCTTCTTGTTAATGGATTTTTAAAAAGATTTATCCCCGAGATTTTTGCTCATATTCAATAAGATAAAACCAAACAATTAGAAATCAATAATACAAAGCATATATTTATTAAAATCAAAATTTTAAGATCAATATGCAAATTAGCCTTCCCATTCACACTGTAATCTGTTATTTTGTTGTATATATAAATACAATTGCATGTTATTAGTATGTAGATATGGTCAACAGTCTTAATGATGTAAAACAATTTTATTAATAATTGAGGTTTAAATAAATGTAAAATCATGGAGAATGTGACGTAAATAGCAAAGGGAGTTATGACTTGTATAGTAATATAGTTTCGGTTACAGACAGACAAACTCACAATCTCTATTATAATAGGATATATTTATATAATGTATTGATTTATAAATATAGCAAACCACATTGTAGTCATACGTACACACACACACACACACACACTCTCTGTCTCTATATCTGTCTGTCTGTCTGTTTGTCTGTCTGTCTGTATATATATATTATAGGTATATATTTATATAATGTATTGATTTATAAATATAGCAAACCATATTGTATTCATACGTACACACACACACGCACGCACACTATCGCACACGCACACACGCGCGCACACACACACACACACACTCTGTCTCTATGTCTGTCTGTCTCTCTGTATGTCTGTCTGTCTGTCTCTCTCTCTATATATATATATTATAGGTATATATTTATATAATGTATTGATTTATAAATATAGTAAACCATATTGTATTCATACGTACACACACACGCACGCACACACACATACACACACGCAAACGCGCACGCGCACACACACACACACACACACACACACTCTCTCTGTCTCTATATCTGTCTGTCTGTATGTCTGTATGTCTGTCTTTCTCTCTCTATATATATATCATAGGTATATATTTATATAATGTATTGATTTATAAATATAGCAAACCATATTGTATTCATACGTACACACACACACACACACACACACACATACATATATATATATATAATATATATATATATATATATATATATAATCGCTATTGAACACTATTATTTCTAAACCTAGTAAACCCTATTACATATTATATATATACGTACACACACTCATATATATATATATATATATATATATATATATATATATATATATATATACATTCGTGAGTGTGTGTTTCTGTGAGTGTGTGTCTTTGTGTATGTGTGTGTTTATGTGTGTGGAGAGACTGTATGTATGAGTGTGTATGTTTTATCTTGCTTAATTCGGTTTTTACCTAATTATTAATACATTCATTGTAACAATGGATGTAATTTTGAAAGGCGTCATTATCATTACAACAGTTGTTCGCTCCTTTGATCTCTTTGCTGTGTCGAAATATCTTTGTTATATCAAAACTGCCGTCTTCAGGTAAACAAAGAAATCATGGCTTGAGTACAGCAATTCGCTGTATACAAACCAACCGGTACAGGGGGTACATTTAATTTGGGTTTCCAATCGTCCCTTGTGGCTTAAGCTTGAAAAGTGACTGTAATATCTTTATCTAAACTAGCAAATATATGCAACCTCCGGGTGCAAGTATTTAAGTTTTAATGTAATGAAATATCGTATTAAATTAGAGGCAGACAAAAAGATATGTAACAGAGATATAATAGAAAAATAGAAATGAACTTACTCTTCCATCACTCCCTTCTTTCATTGCTGAATTTTACTTATTTAACAATTTAGTTAAATTAGGAAATAATGAATAAAATGACAGTTATTTTTTCTTGTTAATGGATTTCATTTAAGATTCATTGAAGAGATTTTTGCTTATATTCATTAAAATAAAACCAAACAGTTAGAAATCAATAATACTAAGCACATATTTAATAAAATCACATTTTTAATATCAATATGCAAATTAGCCTTCCCATTCACACTGCAAACCGCTATTTTTTGTATATATAAATACAATAGCATGTTATTAGTATGTAGATATGGACAACACTAATAAAAAGGTGAAGAAATTTTATTAATAATTGAGGTTTAAATATAAAAAAAAATCATGGAGAATGTGATGTAAATAACGAAGGGAATTGTGACTTGAGTAGTAATATAGTTTCGGTTACAGACAGAAAAACACACAATCTCCATTATAATAAGATTATTATTATTACTACAAACAAATATATGCACCCCTCGGGTGCAAGTATATAAGTTTTAATGTAATAAAATATTATATCTATATAACGGCAATTGTATGTATATGTATGTCCGGAGGAGACTTCGAAAATAAAACAATTAACGACAAAGTAAATATATATACACATTAAATATCACCAGGGCTTGGTTTTTGAGCAAAGATAATAGAGATTTGATTTATATTAAAAGAATAAAAACTTAAATGATAACAGCATGGATTTTTTTCATTCAATATTTTAGATAGTAGACATTAACATTTCTTTTCAGAGTAGCTGGATCAAAGGTCTATTTTTTTATTTATTTTTAGAATGTTTTTTAGAATCGAAAGACCATTAAATATTCTATGTCTTTGTTTCTGTTCAGAAAGAATAAATAAGTTTTTTTAAACTTTTTAGTTCGAAGAGGCACATCATTTGAGTGATGCATAAATATAATTATTTCAGGAGGTCTGTCTGAAAAATAAAACAACAAACTTGTACATTTTCATGCGTTTTGGGATTTGCTTTATTCTCTTGGCACACTGTTGGTGAACTGAGAGACATGAGAACACTCAGATTACAGTGTATAGTTAAAATATACTATTGCAAACAGAATTACAAGCCCATATATTATATATATATATATATATATATATATATATGTGTGTGTGTGTGTGTGTGTGTGTGTGTGTGTGTGAAAAAAAGGAAGTGAATCCGACGGTATGTAGTATCTTATTATAATGGAGATTGTGGGTTTGTCTGTCTGTAACCGAAACTATATTACTATACAAGTTACAATTCCCTTTGTTATTTACATCATATTCTCGACAATTTTATTTTTTTAAAACCTCAATTATTAATAAAATTGTTTTACATCATTAAGACTGTTGACCATATCTTCATACTAATAACATACAATTGTATTTATATATTCAACAAAATAGCGGTTTATAGTGTGAATGGGAAGGCTAATTTGCATATTGATCTTTAAAAATTGATTTTAATAAATATATGCTTAGTATTATTGATTTCTAATTGTTTGGTTTTATCTTATTGAATATGAGCAAAAATCTCTTCAATAAATCTTAAAGAAATCCCTTAACAAGAAGAAATAACTGTAATATTATTCTTTACTTCCTATTTTAACTAAACAGTTAAATTAGGAAAATTTACCAATGAAAGACAGGAGTAACGGAAAATGATGGAAGAGTTAGTTTCAAAGTTGTTCTATTTTTCAATCATACCCCCTCTGTTCAAAATCTTTTTATCTACATTTTTATTCAGTTTCATTAGCCTTTCTAATTTAATATCATATTTTATTATAAAATTTAACTAAAATACTTGCACCCGGAGGTAGTATTAAGAAAGATTGAAAAAACACAGGTTTAAATGAGTGAAGTGGTGAGTTTATTGGCCGACGCTGCAGTGTTTCGATCTATTAATTAGATAATCCTCAGGACATTTGTTGGTATATAGAAGGTAATAAGAATTTTTTTTATCACAGAATAACGATAAAAGCGAGTGATAGTCCTTGTTTATCAGTCTGTTTAAAATTGAAGTTTGAAAAAAGAACGTTGAAAAAATGGACTGTTTGAAATATGACGTCAAATATTCTCTTTTACCGTGTGAGTATGGGACTGTGTATGTGTGTGTATCGAAAAAAAGCATATATATATATATATATATATATATATATATATATATATATATATATATATATAACTACGCATTGAAGTCTCTCCCTGTTTGTCTATCTCACTTTGTCTGTCTATCTGTCTGTCTATATATATATATATATATATATATATATATAGAATTGTAATTCTATTGTAATAGTATATTTTAACCATGCAAATATATATATATTACATACATTACATTTATGCAGTGTGATAAATCTGTTGCAGTGAATAAATAATGATAATATAGCACTGAATCTATGAGTTAT
>CM042154.1:9152476-9164976 GCA_023376005.1 Doryteuthis pealeii | reverse complement strand
GACCAACTCTTCTCTCTCCAACTCTGTGTAAATATTAGGGTGGACAGAAAACTGTAAAGTTTTTAAATGCCATCCTTGGCCAGTTGAAAAGGGCTTAACGAAAGTCCTATGTTATGGAATCCTTTGGTAAGCGTATAAGTTCTATCCTACGTATTGGTAAAGGTCCAGTGTTTTAATCCTATGTCCGTCGTCCATGAATATCACAGTAATTATGACCAGTAGGGTCGGTTTAAGTATTGTATCAACCTCGGAGTACTGCCAGTGATTGGCCAAGAGTTAGATCACATAATTCTGGCCAAGTAGGAGCAGGTATTCATCACACACCTTATATACAGAATTTCTCAACAAAAACCTTTGTTGAGTTTGAGATTCATTTTGAAAGGAATTATCGCCATTTTGTTTAAAAAAAAAATTAATTTGACTTGTAATCAAGTAGTTACTTAAATGGAAATGAATGTAAGTTTTATTGACAAGAATGTCTTATGTATAATAGAAATGCATTGGAAACTTGATTGTCAATGATGAAGAAATTAATATAAGCATTATTGTTAGAATAGGCCTATTATATATACTAGCAAATATATGCACCCTCCGAGTGCAAGTATTTAAGTTTTAATATAATAAAATATCATGTTAAATTAGAAAGGCTAATGAAACTGAATAAGAATTCAGATAAAAGTATTTGGAACAGAGGGGGTATAATCGGAAAATAGAACAACTTTGAAACTAACTGTTCCACCATTTTCCCTTGCTCCCGTCTTTCAGTGGTAAATTTTCCTAATTTAACTATTTAGTTAAAATAGGAAGAAAAGAATAAAATTACAGTTATTTCTTTATGTTAATAGATTTCTGTTAAGATTTATCCCCGAGATTTTTGCTCATATTTATTAAGATAAAACCAAACAATTAGAAATCAATAATACTAAGCATATATTTATTAAAATCAAATTTTTTAAGATCAATATGCAAATTAGCCTTCCCATTTACACTGTAAACCGCTATTTCGTTGAATATATAAATATAATTGCATGTTATTAGTATGTAGATATTGTTAACAGTCTTAATGATGTAAAACAATTTTACTAATAATTGAGGTTTAAATAAAAAATAAAATCATGGAGAATGTGATGTAAATAACAAAGGGAATTGTGACTTGAATAGTAATATAGTTTCGGTTACAGACAGACAAACCCACAATCTCCATTATAATAAGACTAGTGCATTTGTTGCTTTTTCCTGGGCCCTGAAGTTAGCTTGATTTGAATCAGTAAGAAAGGATAGATGCTATAGATTTGACTTACCCTGGCTTATTCATTTGGTTAGGGTCAGCTTGCTTTTACCTGTAACCCATTATTCATTTTTTACTTAAGAGCACTTACAATCCGTCTCATCGCTCTCTTTGAAAGAACTTGGATTTAAACATTTTTTTAGACTTAACATTGTATTTTGAAGTACTGAGCTAGAATGCTTTCATTATTTCAAATCATATATTCTTTGATCTTTTTTAGAATTTTGCACAACGTTTCAGCCGATACATTCTCCAGCCTTCTCTAAGCGTATATTGCGTTTGGTTTTCAAAAATAAGCTGAGTGTAAAAATGCCAAAAATATTATATTTATTTATCTATTTCATCCATATCACCCCAACAAAATTTTGTGACAAAATAGTAAGATCACGTATCCGTATTGCAATGAATAACTGGGACCGGGGATCAGGTTTAAAGTTAGAATCAGAACACCCGAAGGATTCTAAAACGTCTGTTGCATGCGATATACACCCAAAGAAGGCCGAAGAAACCTCCGGCCGAAACGATGTTAAAATCAAGGTATTAACTTGGATAATACATTGAATAAGGAAAGTAGTTGATCCCAAAACTTCAGCAAACCACAAGAAGGCTGAAGAACCCATCAGCCGACAGAGATTGAGTTAAAGCCAGAAAGATATTAACAGCATTTTGAAAACCATATGGAATATCGTATAGTAACATATATAATTTTCATCAAATACCAAGACAAGACTATATATATATATATTTTTTTTTAGTGGGGGGAGAATATGTGCTTAATTGAAGTCGTACCTAATTTTGAAAGTTAATTAATTAATAATTAATTAATTAGGCGGGCATACCTATTCAAATGTAAGGCTAAACAAATCGAGAAAAATCAATCAATGTATATTTCGGCCTATTAGCAGAGCTATAGATAGGAAGACCGCCTTGTGCGTGATTCGAAACCCTGACTGTCAATGGGTATGCCCACCTAATTAATTAATTATTTATTAATTAACTTCAAAATTAGGTACGATTTCAATTAAGCACATATTCTCCCAAAACATTGTCGGTTAAAAAAGCCATATCAAAACACATCGTTTTGTATTTACTTCTTATATATATATATATATATATATATATATATATATAATATATATATAATATATATATAATCAGATAACAAAATTAATGAAATTAATTGTAATCAAAATTGTTAATTTTAACAAGTCATTATATATAGTTAGATATAGATAATGGTATGGCCTATATATTTAACTAGTGTTAATAACTAAAATAAAATGTTGAAAAAAATATAAAGTACTTATAATTCTAATCCGTTGGGAATGAAGCAGGAAAATTGTTTTGCCAGTATATTGCATGAATCTTCTTCAACTGTCGATGAAAATGCATTTAATTGATAATTTCATTTTTATCGCCAGTTGAAGGGGATAACACTCCCGAAATATAGCAGCAAATATTTTTTCTATTGTATCATTTTCAACGAATTTTAATTGTAAGTATATCGAAAATGTTCAAGACTCTCTTTTAGTTATTAACACCAGTTAGATATATAGGCAATGATATTTCACCTAATTTACATTAGAAGCATACTTCAATATATATATATATATATATATATATATATATATATATATATATATATATATTAGGTTTGTTTGAAAAAGGATGCAACTGTAGTTTTTGAAATTTATGTTGAAGTAAATTTAAGATATAATAAAATAAGGTATTAGATTTAGAATATACTATAATAATTAAACATAATTAAAAGATAATTGAAATTTAAATTGTCCCACAATCAAATTATCGTCATGGCAATTAGAAAAACATAACTGAAAATCAAAACAATTATTATTATTATTATTATTATTATTATTATTATTTCACTCCATTCGAGTTTTTCACACATGCAGAAGCCGGTGGTTCACTGGAGGCTGAGTGTCAGCAAGTCTCCTCAGGTCTCCAGGACTCTTCCGAGTATTCCAGCCGATCTCAATAATGCTGTAGTCTGAATGGTCTCGATTCTTCCTCCGATTTCTAATTCATCCAGACTCCTTTATAACCCCTTTGGAATTGTTCCAAGGGCCCCAATCACAATCGGCACGACCTTAACCCTCATGTTCCACAGTTTTTTTTAGTTATCTGGCAAGGTCTAAGTATTTATCGATTTTTTTCGTTTTCTTTTATTTTCACTCTGTCATCAGCCGGGACGGTATTATTATTATTATTATTGTTATTATTATTATTATTATTATTATTATTATTATTATTGTTATTATTATTATTATTATTATTATTATTATTATTAAATAGGAATAGTTACTTGAAACCATATAATTTTCTACAAATAATTAGTATTACTTATGAAGACCTGAAACCGCATAGCTAAGTGCAAATTATTTGTATTACATTGGAATAGTTGATATCATATAACTGTGTGCAAACAAATCATCATCATCATCATCATCATCATCAAGTCGTGCTGAGAGCAGAGTGGACCTGGGAGTAATGGCGATGAAAGGAGTACTCCACACTACCCAGAGTTCCAGAATTGGAACTTCACCAATAGATACAGTTTAACGTCATACCCAGTACAAGAGGAAGAGTGTTTTATGCATGTAAAGTGGGTACGCTTAGCGTAACAGTTATCGTAATAGGAAATTGAATCGGTGACCTGAACGAAGCTATTTTTTTCGTTTCACTTCATGCTAATGTACTTGGAAAAGGCATGGATACATCTTTTTTCCTCGCTGTCACCCAAAATTCTGAATTGAGCACTTTTTTCACCATCAGTAAATTCAAGGCGTCAGAATCCATGAGAAAAAAAAAAAAAACAATAAAATTGATAACGTACATTTTCATCAAAATACGTAGACTTATAAGGACTGAAAAATTGCATTTTAGGGGCACCTTTGAAGCCCAATATCTCCCCCAATTCTCAAGCGAACTCAACCATCTTTTACTATGTGATACTCTTCATCGAACTCTATCAGAAAATCATATTGGTTTGGCAGTTTATTTGTACACGAAATTGGCCATTTTTGCTCACTCTCAGTTTCTCGTAACTAACTTTCCTCGTATATTAAATCCATTGAAATAAACTTAAATGGCATTAATCCAATCCGGTTCCCTACGGAAAACATCCCAATTTTGTTACATTGATCAGGCCTCAAAAGTCACCCAAAACTCCGAATTGAGCACAGTTTACTTGATTCTTTAGTCTTAGAAAAGCCATCGGTCTAAGTGAAGAAACACTGTGAAATCGAACTTCCGCTTAAAAACTGACATAGAAGGCATGAGTAACGGGCACAAATCCACAGACAACAGGATTATTTGTGATATATCCGAGGTAAGGGATATATTATCAAAAGTTGTAGGGAGGTGTTCTCGCAGGTAAGTATAAAGCTGGTACGTCACAGTAATAGTAGTGCGTCATAGTAGGCGTTGTAGTAACAGGTGTTTGTACCACTACAGTGTTAAGTATTTATGGTAGACACTAACCAATCAGATTACTATAATGGGGTACCTAGGCATATGCATATTTCATTACATCACTTTTCTTAAAGTGTACATCAGAGAAAGGGGTCATTTTCATTTTAAAATTCATATTGAAATGCTAAATTAAGAGCACCTCCAAATATATATTATATTTAGGCATCAATGTTATAATGCTAGTAAGACATGATGTTTGTAAACCTTTTCTTTTATCTACTTTGGGTATAGCTCATTTATTTTTTGAAAATGATTAGATATTTTCTATTATATTTTAGGAACTTAATTCCTAACTTAATTCAAATATCCTTGTTGTATGAAGATAGGATAGTTGAAGTAAAATCCGACAGTAGGAGGTAAGGTAAAAGGAAAAGTGAACAAAAAATAATAACTCAAAACAAATCTAAGAGTTGAAATTTTCGTCCTATTCATAAGGACATCTTCAGTCAAATGATTTTATTCAAAAGCAAAAATGACGTACATGTGATTTGAGGTTAGGTGCGGAAAAAATCATTTGACTGAAGATGTCCTTATGAATAGGACGAAATATTTCAACTCTTAGATTGTTTTGAGTTATTATTTTTTGTTCACTATCTTTTACCTACCTCATCCTTGTGGTATATAAATTTGAAAGCAATTCTCTGATAACATCTATGTAAAGTTGTAAGTACCTTGAAAATTACTTATGCTATATTAAGCTAATTTGAATTAAGACAATTTTTTTATCTGAAATTGTCTTTTTTCTTTATTTCTTTTATCTAGAAAAATAAACTGTAAAATTCATAGAACTGTTACCTCTGGATGAAATCAGTTTTTTTATTAAATAATTTTTATGGATTTAAGTTACTATTCTTAATAAAAACAATAATTTGCACACAAGGGGTAACTACAGCTAATACTAATAGTATAGTAACTAAAGGAAGAGTGGCTACACAGCACAGCCCTTTCTCTTTTTCTCATTCACCCTCACTCTCTTCCTCTCTCTTTCTCTCTATCCCTCTCGATAATTTTGTTTTGTCTACTATTAAGTCAGACATTCTACAGTCTTCATGTTGGTTCATCTCACGAATTTTTTTCTAAAGAGTCGTAAGTGAAAAAATATCTTTTTTCAGAAATTGAATCAGCTTTTAAATAAAATACTAATAATTTATTGACAATATGGCTTTAACTTTTGTAAAAGGTTATACAATATCAATTATTCCAATCTAATTCTAATAATAATTAGTATAATAATTAGCATAATAATTAGCATAATAATAATTAGCATAATTCCTAACATCTTAGTGTGTTTGACCTCCAGTCACGCGATTACGTTCCCGTTTAGACTAATACCCTTGAGAAAGGAAAGAACCCCTTTATCCTTCTAGCTATGGGCTGAATAGTATCATTGCAGTTCTTATATAAGGATGGATTTGGCATTAAATAACCCATAAAGGTATATATGCCATTTATCAAAGAAACCATACCAAACCAAACCAGATAGTTATCATTCACTCATTGTTAATTTTGTTGGTTTTCTCGTTTTTTGTTGTCTTTGGTGTTGTCCTGTTAAAACCGTACCCGGTTTTAACAGGACTTGAGTTAAACTTTGTGGACTAGAATTTAACATCAAGGTTGCATCCTTTTCCTAAACCCAATATATATATATATATATATATATATATATATATATATATATATATATATATATATATGGTATCTTGACTTACGAATGCATCAACTTACGAATTTTCCGTGTTACTAACTTTGTTAGTTCTGCTCGTAACTAACTTTCCTCGTATATCAAATCCATTGAAATAAACCTAAATGGCATTAATCCAATCCGGTTCCCTACGGAAAACAACCCAATTTTTTTACTTTTTTAAATGAGGAATATAGCACTGTATTGTACTAAATGTAACAAAATAGAATGAAATGTTTTAATGTTTGTTTATTATATGTCATATTTTTCATTAGTGGAATAAATTTAGAAATTTGTGAAGGGAACCTATTCCTATAAGCGTATTTGAAGCTCGCCCGAACCTTAAATTTTAGAGCTCTACACAAAACAAAAGATCAAACCGAGTGACAGCTCTAATCCGTAAAAAAGTTGGAGCACCTGTAAGTCAAGATACCACTGCAGTATATATATAATATATATATATATATATATATATATATATATATATATATATATATATATATAGACATGGTGCTAACTCTTGTTTCAGTGATATTGAAAACTGACATTTTAATGACGACGATGAGACACAAATAAAATTATGCAAAATAAAAACAAAATATTGACAACGACACGATTCGATCCGTGAACTGCCTTCTTCCTTTCATGGAAACGACGTAAAAAAAAAAAAAAAATTAAAAAAAAAAAGAATAAAAATAATTTCGATAGTCGAGAGAGGACACTGAACAAAACAGCAACGAAAAACCATTCGGGCCGGAACTACTCACTTTGAAAGATTCGAGACTTGAATGTGTCCTTGAAGATATTTCGAAGTGCGACTGTGATGAATGTTGGAAGAAAAAAATGGCGTTCGTTATTAAAAGAGTTTTGGTAAGGAATCAACAGTCACACAAACACATACACAAGTCTTTAGACACAAGAATCTGAAAAAAAAAAAATCCAAAAAATCGAAAAATTGGTAAAAAAAATATCAAGTGTTATTCACGGACCATTTGTTTGCACTGAAAAAATATTGCTCGTAAGATATGTATGTATACGTATATATGGACAGTGTTTTCTAAAAAAAATATTTTACAAAGTTTTGCTGTAGAAATTACAGAAGAAATAGTTTTGGAAAAAGATCTTATAGAAATAATTTAGTTTTCTTGCAATATTCCAGGTTTTCGGGTCCTGTCTTGGTGAATGTTGCTAAAACGTCGTATTCCCAGTATTTTCAGCATTCGTGTGAAAGGTTAAGCTTTTGAATTATTTAATATATTGCTCGTAAGATATGTATGTATACGTATATATGGACAGTGTTTTTTTTATATATTTTAGAAAGTTTTGTTGTAGAAATTACAGAAGACATTATTTTGGAAATAGATCTTATAACATTAATTTAGTTTTCTTGCAATATTCCAGGTTTTAGGTATCCTGTCTTGGTGAATGTTGCTAAAACGTCACTTTCCCAGTACTTTCAGCATTCGTCTAAAAGGTTAAGATTTTGAATTATCTAATTTTGAACCATTTTAAACCATTAGACACGTTGAAGGCTTGCTAAGAATACCAAATTCATTGTTATTTTATTAATTTCCAATATTGCTAAACAGGTTGTTTTTTAATAACAATGTTTACATTTTTGCTCCATTAAATCAATTGAAATTTACGTAGCTAAAAACAAGTTACGACTAGAGGCTTTTTAAAAAATTGTATGAAAAATAAACTAATAGTCAGTCAAATTTTCACGAAATTTTCGGTAATCATTTACCTGTTGATAAAATAATGTTAAAAATGCTTTCTAAAATACATTAGGGAAAATATTTTTTACGAGACCCCCCTCCCCTATTTTATGAAATCTGAAAAAAAATGAACCGATAAAATGAACCGATGTAATGTTTTTCTATAAGATCTGAATAATTATATCAGAAGATTTTTATAAGTTTCTATACGGGATTTTTTTTTAGTAAAAGAACCATGAATACATACACATTTTTTTGTTGTTTTTTTTTAATTGCACGCTTGGATGTAAAAAAAGCTTTCAAAGCTCGATTTCTAAAATTTTCCCAAATGCTTCAACCGTACCAACTATCAAGTAAGGTGTTCGAGCATAGACCCTAGCTAGAAACAACAGTTGGGACGATAATTTCATAGTTTTAAGGTGTTATATGACTATAATTCTCTCTCTCTTTCTCTCTCTCTCTTTCTCTCTCTCTCTCTCTCACACACACACACTCACCGACTGACACACGCAAACAAATACACAGACACACACACACACACACATATATATTATATATATATATATATATATATAAGATTTTTGGATGTTTGTTTATATTAGAAAAGTATATATTAAATTTTTACTTGGAGGCACTTACAACGCATGTATCGCATAAAATTCGATACTTTTCCTTATAGAAAATGAAATTGACAAGTGTAATCCAGGCAAAAGATCGCTCGGTGTGTAGAATGTCGTACAGACTGTTTCGACTTTATTAAGTCTCATCAGCGACATATCCTAACGATTTCCCTCCGACAGAAATCGAAACCGGGACCTCAGCGAGCATAGTGAACCACTATATCGCCTCGACCACAGTACACAGCTAACAATCCTTAGCGAAATTAAGCTTGTCAAATGATACTACACGCCTCTACCATAATAGGTAAGGGGGCGTTTTTTTGAGAGAATAATAACAACAAACAGACCGTATGCCCTTCGGCGAAGTGAATAAGATTTTTGGATGTTTGTTTATTTTAGAAACGTTGCTGAATAAAGTATATATTAAATTTTTACTTGAAGGCACTTACAACGCATGTATCGCATAAAATTCGATACCTTTTCCTATAGAAAATGAAATTTCTTTTTTAACATAGGCAAATCAGTAATCGGTGGTTATAAGATTGCAAACCCCGGTCACAACAATATAACGTGATAACAGTATCCTGATGATGGTTTAATACCGAAATACTTAAGTATAGACACATAAAATTGTTTCCTCTGATCGTACCATCCTGTGTTTGTTATATTTTTTGAAAATATTTTCTTCACACACACACACAAATATATATATATATATATATATATATATATATATATATATATATATATATATATTATATGAATTTAACATTTATGAAAAAACAAATGATGTTTATATTGCTAACAGAAATCTGTTTCGACGTGTTAATAGATCGGTCATCATCAAGAGCAACATATGAGAGAAATACGGGAAAATAAATAAAAATGTATTTTATTTTTAACACGGAAAACGCATTTTTAAAAATTCAAGCATTGAATAATAGCTTTCTTCTAACGTTTATTTTCCCCGTCTTTGCTCTTGATGATGACCGATCTATTAACACGGTCGAAACAGATTTCTGTCAGCAATTATAAACATCATTTGTTTTTTCATAAATGTTAAATTCATACTGTCGGATTAATTTCCATTTATATATATTTACTAAGCCCTCCGCCTGAGTAGGATGTGATACAAGGTCAATTTCTTAAGTTTTCATCTCCCAGACTCGTTGCTTAATCAAGGTTAAATAGCTAAATCTACCCTGTTATTCAGTCATAGCTGGAGTGAAAATAGTTGGACGTATTCCTTTCCCAAAGATATTAGCATAATGTGAAATGCAAACAGCCTCGTCTGGGATTTGAACGTTGGATCATATCTCGACGTGTCAATTTCCCTCAAGTAATTCTTTTTGTATCACATACTGTTTGAGTGAAGGGGTTGTAATATATATATATATATATATATATATATATATATATATATATATATATATATATATATATATATATATATATATATATATATATATAATGAAATTTATTGTGTACAGTGCTCAGGTGCACCACAACTCATCAAAGTCTCATGTCAAGTACACAGAATAATGTATTAGTGTCAGGAACATGAACAGTTTACAGTAGTAATATGCATGTATGTGTACAGTGCTCAGGTGCACCACAACTCATCAAAGTCTCATGTCAAGTACACAGAATAATGTATTAGTGTCAGGAACATGAACAGTTTACAGTAGTAATATGCATGTATGTGTGCGCGTGTGTGCATATGTATGTGGAGAATGGCATCAGGCACAGTGTCGGCGGACTAAAGGAAGCATGGAGGCTTTGAAAGATTCAGTGCTTCGGCAGCCTACAACAGACGCGGGCAGTTTATTCCATGTCTGCGCAATTCTGAGCGTGAAAAAAAGTTTCCGAAAGTCACATGAGCAGTGCGGTTTTCTGACTTTGTAGGCATGCCCACGTGTGTTAGAAAGATGGAGATCAAAAAGGTGCTCAAGGTTGCTGTTGTTAAGATAATTAATGACCTTATGAGCATTTACCAGGTCAGTTGCTAGTTGCCATATAAATAAAAGGAGACCCTTAACAATTAAGCCAATGATTTATTTTTTTTATATCGAGGTTCAAATGGTAGAGAGGGTGTCCCATATTTTCCCCAAGCGCTTTTAACAGCATCCCTGATCGAACCCTTCCCCAAAATGTCCCAACAAAACAAGCCCAATAAATCCTCCTAATTTAATAAACATCGCATCGCAAAAAAACAAAGAACAGCTACAACACAAAAGAAGAGATCACAAATTTGGTCGAAAGCGCTTCGGGAAAATAAGGAACACCTTTTTTGTCACTTGAAGACTGATGTAAGAAAGAAACAAAACGAGGGCTTTATCGTGGGTAATTACCTAACCTGTTCGCAAATGTAGTATGTGACACAAGGTCTCAAGTATGGAGCATCCAGCACAGATTACTATTCAGTAGAAATATACCAGGGAAACTAGCTTGCTAACAATTACACCGCTATGGGACACCCCAACACGAGAGCTTGAACGAAAGCAAATGAAAATTCATTAAGAAGTATTCCAACGTATTCAATCAAAGCTGTTTATATATATATATATATATATATATATATATATATATATATATATATATAAAGTAGTAAAGTCGTCGGGGCGGCCTAAAGTCGGTATTAGCCAGTCAGCGAGGGAGTCTATCCCCTTTTCAATAGGGCTAGACCAAGGAGATTTTTTTTAGCATCTGAGGGGGAGCGCCACACCTACCATCAGCTCTTTACTTTACCGCACAGATCCCTGAGTTGGCGGGGACCAGTATCGAACTAGGAACCTTGTGGTTTCTAGCCGAACGCTCTACCGACTGACCTAACCCGGCCCCTTTGACACCGGAACGAGAAACTGGGGAGAAGATAATCTCCCTCTTTCTTCGGCTGGGCTTTGGTAAGAGCAGATGTGTCGGTCGGTCCCTCATATGAATGTGGGACAGCAGTACACAACATGAGACTACGTTAGAAGATAGAATAATTTGACGATACCCTCTCTCTTTCTCGCTATCTTTCCTTCTCTCTGAAAAAGAGCCTACGAGCCTAGAAATAAATACACTCCCCCTTTGCGTGTATGTGGTTTCTGAACTAACGACTATTACTACTACTAACGGTGACTACTACTACAACTTGAGTGGCCTATGCGACAAGCACCGTTCTAGTACCGTGACCATTGTTATGCTACAATAGACTAGCTTAAAAAAATACGCTGATGTTTGATCGTTGACTAAGAATCAACCTAGTGACCAGATCTGAAAGATTCTACTTCTTTTTCAAGTAAATAATCAACGTAATTAGTTGGCCAGTTCTATTACTTACGGTCAATTGCGCTGATTTGGAGTGTCAGCTGTAGAGATAAAAACTTGACGTGATAGAAGAAAACTGACTCTAGTTTTGAAATCAGCATGCCAATTTTAGTCTAAATAAAATGAAAAATCAAACTCAACAGAATCTTTTTATCCCAAATCGTTCCGCAGTGTTAAAGATGGTGAAGTGGACGTTAGAACGTTTCGATTTTTATCAAACCTTCATCAGAACATCAGTATGAAAGAAAGTGTTGTCTAAACTGTATATTTGAAAAGATATCCATCACTGTTTAGACAGAGCAAAAATATGCTTTTGCTCTGTCTGATGAACCCAGTTTCATCAGATAGCCAATTGCATAAGTAGTTGTAATTATGTAATTGGCCGTCTG
>CM042154.1:9139976-9147476 GCA_023376005.1 Doryteuthis pealeii | reverse complement strand
GTTCAGAAAGAATAAATAAGTTTTTTAAACTTTTTAGTTCGAAGAGGCACATCATTTGAGTGATGCATAAATATAATTATTTCAGGAGGTCTGTCTGAAAAATAAAACAACACACTTGTACATTTTCATGCGTTTTGGGATTTGCTTTATTCTCTTGGCACACTGTTGGTGAACTGAGAGACATGAGAACACTCAGATTACAGTGCATAGTTAAAATATACTATTGCAAACAGAATTACAAGCCCCATATATAATATATATATATATAATATATATATATATATATATATATATATATATATATATAAGTAAAGTCGAGGGGGCGGCCTAAAGCCGTATCAGCCAGTCAGCGAGGGACTGTGTGTGTGTTTGTGTGTGTGTGAAGAAAAGGAAGTGAATCCGACAGTATGTAGTATATTAAGAAAGACTGAAAAAAACACAGGTTTAAATGAGTGAAGTGGTGAGTTTATTGGCCGACGCTGCAGTGTTTCGATCTATTAATTAGATAATCTTCAGGATATTTGTTGGTATATAGAAGGTAATAAGAATTTTTTTATCACAGAATAACGATAAAAGCGAGTGATAGTCCTTGTTTATCAGTCTGTTTAAAATTGAAGTTTGAAAAAAGAACGTTGAAAAAATGGACGGTTTGAAATATGATGTCAAATATTCTCTTTTACCGTGTGAGTATGGGACTGTGTAAGTGTGTGTATCGAAAAAAAGCATATATAATATATATATATATATATATATATATATATATATAATATATATATAACTACGCATTGAAGTCTCTCCCTGTTTGTCTATCTCACTTTGTCTGTCTGTCTGTCTCTCTCTCTATATATATATGGAATTGTAATTCTGTTTGTAATAGTATATTTTAACCATGCAAATATATATATTAATATATATATATATATATATATATATATTATATATATTACATTACATTACATTTATGAGTGTGTAAATCTGTGTGCAATTATATATTGTAATTATGCACTGAATCTATGAAAATATATACATATATATATTAATATATATTATTATTATATATATATTTAAATGCTATATATATTGATATATATATATATATAAATATATAATATTATATACATAGATCTATGTATATTTGTGTATTTCATCCCTTTTCCACGCACATTATCACTCTGTTCATATATATATATATATATATATATATATATATATATAATATATATACCAATCATTTTATGACAGATTTTTCGTTTTCGGTGAAACTCAGATGGTAAAATTTGATTATTCATGCAGTTTCTCTTTCTCTGTCCCCATATTATATATATATATGTATATATATATATATATATATATATATATATAATATATATATATATATATATATATATCAAGTTCTTCCATCGTGAAGTCCCCTAGCTTAATGTCTAGTTCATAATTTGTTATTGTTTGTATGTCATTTTCTATGGGTTTAGGGGTGGTTCCCAGCAATTTCTGGAAGTGGTCTTTCCATTTTTGAAGTCTATCTTTTTGGCTGTTTGCCTTTAGTGCCACTTTTCTTGCGACTAATTTCGTTTACAGTTTGCCTTGCTAAACGCGACTGTCTGTCTTCTACTGCCTGTCTGATTTTATTTATTTGTTCTTGTATGTATTCTATCTGTTCCTTTTTGTATATTTCTGTTAGTCCTACCTGTTCTTTCTTAATATTTTCTTAGTTGGGTTATTTTTAATATGTTGGGATGCTTTTTTAATATCTCTCCTCTTTAATCTAACAGCTTATGTCTCCCAGGGGACAGCATGTTTGTTTTTATGTTTGGTTGGTATGCATTCTGCTGCAGCTTCTAGGTGGGCATTGACAAAGTTTTCGTATTCCTCATTTGGAGTGTCTGTTGCTGAGGTCTCCTGGAGGATGTCAAATTTATTCCTACTGTTACCGAGTAGCGGTTGCGTATGTCGCTGTCGGCAAGTGAGGACCAGTCGTATCATATCGATTTACTGGTTTGCCTTTTGTTTTTGCGTAGGCTTAGGCGTATTTTGGCTGTGACTATTCTGTGATCGGAGGATACTTCTTCGAAAGAGGAGTATGCTTCGCACTTCATAGCACTGTTTGTCCATTTTCTATTTATTAGGATGTAGTCTAGTTGCGCTTTTGTCTTACTTGTGTTAAAGTACTAAGAAAGCTTAAAAATAGGAAGGCCGCGGGCCTCGATGAAGGACCACCTGAGGTCTGGAAAATAAGGAAATTTGGTGATATACTGCTTAAACTATGTAATGCAGTATACAGACAAAATTCGATAGAAAAATGGACGAAGGACTGCATTCTCTCATTCCCCAAAAAAGGCGACCTAGGTATCGCCAAGAATTACAGAGGCATTACTCTTACTGCCATAGCTGCCAAAATATATAATGCCCTTCTCCTTAATCGCATCCGACCGAGAAAATCCTTAGAAAAAACCTAAACGGATTCCGCAGAAATAGATCTACAACCACACAGATCCTGACCATCCGCCGAATCATAGAAGGGGCCCGAGCAAAGAATCTCGAGCCAACCCTACTATTTGTAGACTTCTCCAAATCATTTGACTCCATACACAGAGGGAATATGGAGCAAATACTGCAAGCATATGGCCTACCTAAGGAAACAGTTAACGCCATAATGATGCTCTACCAAAATACAAAAGCAATGGTACGATCACCAGATGGCGACACATACTTCTTTGACATTGTCGCCGGAGTCCTACAAGGGGATACACTAGCACCATATATATTCATAATATGCCTAGAATACGTACTCAGAACATCACTAGATCCCATAAAAGAAAAAAGCCTCACACTGAAAAAAGCAAGAAGCAGGCGATATCCCGCCCATACTATTACGGATGCGGACTATGCTGATGACCTAGCACTACTCGCAAATACACCTGCACAAGCCGAATCTTTGCTACACAACCTAGAAAAGGCAGCACGAATGTCAGCCTGTACGTGAACTCTGATAAAACTGAGTTCATGTCTTTCAAAAACAAAAGCGACATCTCAGCCATCGATGACAAACTCCTAAACTCGGTAGAACAATTTAGATACTTAGGCAGTAACATCTCCTCCACAGAAAACGACGTTAATGCACGTATATGAAAGGCATAGGCCGCTATAAATAAATTATCGGTCATCTGGAAATCCAATCTCACAGACAAGTTAAAGAGACAGTTCCTCCAGGCTGATGTCGTGTCAGTGCTGCTGTATGGCTGCACCACCTGGACCCTAACGAAGCGACTAGAGAATAAACTAGATGGGATTTGCACAAGAATGCTGCGGGTGATCCTGAACAAGACGTGGAAACAACACCCCACAGGAAAGCAGCTGTACGGCCACCTGCCACATATCACCCAAACCACACGAGTAAGACGAACAAGACACGCGGGACACTGCTAGAGAAGTAAGGACGAACTCATAAGCGACGTCCTCCTGTGGAAGCCAGCACATGGACAAGCCAGTGTGGGCCGACCAGCAAAGACGTACATTGATCAGTTCTGTGCGGATGCAGGATGCTGCATAGAGGACCTCCCGAGAATGATGAGCGATAGGGACGGATGGAGAGAGATTGTCATGGACATCGGTGCCAACAGCGCGACTGATGATGATGATGATATATATATATATATATATATATATATATATATTATATATAATAAGTCTGTTATATATCTATTTGTAAAGAGTGCTCAATATCATTGATAGTACACGTATATCGAAGCTAGAGTAGCGAAGACCTGAAGTCAGCGGTGCTTTGTAACGAATAGTTTCTCGCCTATACGTTTTCATATACACGAAAACACGCATTAACACACACACACACACACACACACACACATATATATATAATAATATATATATTTATATTTTTTTAGATGTATACTTGTATATATGAATCAATACATAAACTTTTTTTGTGTGTACATACATATACACACTCTAGGAGATATATTTTTCATACGGGGTGCATGTGACACAATATCAACGATTAGCGAATTACAGCTGGTTTAAATTCAGCGGCATCCTTCTCCTAGACTGGTTGCCTAACCAAGACTAAAGAACCCAGTCTGTCCTACTATTTACCTATAGTCGGAAAAGTTAAAAATGTGCAGATATTCGTTTCCACTAGCACAAAGTTAAATGTAAAGAGCCTCGTCCACGATTAGAACTCGAGACGCCTATTGCATTTTTACAACGATAACCGTTACACAGCGCTCTCCCATTGTATATATTGAATATTATGGGGGAAAGGTGACAGCAAGTTGCGAAACAATGTTTGATGGACCCTTGCATTCTTTGACCTCGACTCGAACGGGTGTTATATACCTCATTTGTGTCGGGTATATAAAATAGAGAGAGAGAGAGAGAGAGAGAGAGAGAGAGAGAGAGAGAGAGAGGGGGAGGAGAGAGAGAGAGTTACTTGGAGACGATGAGGAAGGTGGGAGGTATTCATATAAGAACATATCTCTAACTTGCTTACTTGCTTGAGTAGCTCGAGTAACTGGCTGGTACCCTAGTCTGAATCTTGCGTAGCTGAGGCATTTCTAAAGATGCTGGTCAGACTTAATTTCTTCGTTTTTAGTTCTGGTTCTGTAGAAGCTGGTTCCCAAAGTCGATATACGGCTGATACTTTAAAGTACCCTATAGAATACTAAGTCCAATTACCGTCGAATTGGCAAGACAAGACGGCAAACAGTCGTAACTGAATACGATTCTGAGACGCCGTAAAGACCACTGAAAAGTGGCAGGATTTATGGAGCCTCAGAGGGCCCTACAAACCAAGCAGCCAATCAGGACTCGGGAATGGACTCATCCAAATGCATGGGTGGACTGTTCTGAATTCCCATAAATACCAGTTGTCTTGACACTGGTGCAGTTGGGCTTGGCCAGTCACATTGCTCAAACCAATTGTTGACTGTCTAACTGACTTACTTCAATAGACCCCATCTTTTTTATTTTCAGCAAGATTTTCTCAACCGCGGCCGCAGTGAAACGAAAAACGATGCAAATGGGATACTGTTGTATACCAACTTATTGAATCATGTATATACGTGTAGAGTGAGTTCTTATGAGACGATAAGAAAGATGCGGGCATTGCTATAAGAAACCAACATATCTAAAGTCTTTATCTCTTACTTACTTACTTAATGACTGGTATCTTATTCGGTTCTTGCGTAGCTGGGACATTTTTCTAAATTGCTGGTCTGTTCTAAAGATGCTGGACTGACTTTATTTCTTCTTTCTAAGTTCTGGTTCTCTATAAGCCGGTTCGCCATTAGTTCACAAANAGCTTCACAAAGACAATATAAGGCTTATATTTATAGTGATTCTTTTCTTTATTTAAAACCAGACTTCTCAACCGCGGCTGGGTGAAGCGGAGACGATCCTTACATCATGGTGTTTCCCGCTTAACTGCTAACTGAAAAGCTAAACTTCAACTTCCGTTCTCACGTTTCACAATGGCAGAAAGCTGGGATCAACTAAAGGTCATTACCTATCAATCATCTAACCCTACAGATTTTTAATTTCAATGACTTTTAAATTCAAAATCTAGCTACACTAACCGTCCAAAAACAATGGTTATCAATATATAACATTGTTTTATTTTTGTTTTGTTTAATGCCATATCAGCCTTTTGGCTATTTAATTCCAAGGCCAACCATGTAGAGAAAAGTTTATTTACTGCTAAATAAATGGTTTTCAGATTATCTGTTATTAGTTTATTTACTGCTAGATAAATAATGTTTAGCTTAGTATTATTAGGGACTATTGTCCCCATCTTCATGTTATTTGTACAACGTTTCGGTCGATATACCTCCGGCCTTCTTCAGGTATTTCTTGTCGGACTCGGGAACCTTCTTTTCGAACTCGGGAACTTTCTTGTCGAAGAAGGCCGGAGTGTATATCGGCCGAAACGTTGTACAAATAACAATGAAGATGGGACAATAGTCCGAATAACGCTAATAATACTAATCTTCAAGCCTCATCTCAAACATTCAGAGAAATGTTTAGCTTGTTTTGCTTTTCGTTATTTAGAGCTAAACAAAAACAAAAACAAAACAAAACAATAAAACAAAAAAAAACACAAAATAAACAAAACAAAATAACAAAACATCAAAGTAAACATCCTCTTAAGGAGTGTAACTCCATAATTTTGCAAAAGTAATAATTGCCTAAGCTATTTTCCGTTATAGGATTTATATCTTATTGTTTACCAACATTAAATATTCAACATTTGAATAGACAACAGAGATTATAAAAAAGACATTATACAGAAAATAAAGGTGGAACTGATTAAAAAAAAAAAAAAAAATTTTCTGTGAAACATACACTTATTGAAACGGTCGAACTGGTCACCGGTCATTCATCAACTTACCACATATAATTCCTCTTGGATTTCTGCTAGTAATTCTTAGGACAATTAGTGATTGATGATGATTTTTTAAAAATTTTAGATAAATAAAACAATAAAAAGCAGTACGTGTTTAAGCGTCAAGCAAGAAAGCGTGTTTACAAAAAGGGGGAAAGTCTTCAAAAAAGATACAAGTCCTCTATATGACAGGGCTAATGCTACTTTTGTCAAAATTGAATTTTTATTATTTTAGTATAAATAAACTAAAACACATAAACAGCAAACATTCTTATTTAGCAGTAAATCAACTAAAACAAGCAAAACAATTTTATTTGCAGTAATCTCTCTCTTCGTTTTTGTTCTATTCCTTCTTCCTCTTTTCATTCTTTTTCTTATTATTCCATTCTTTGTTTGGCTTGTTTATTCCCTCCTTTCTTTTTTTTCACATTTTCTTTCTTTATTTGATTTATTTCTTCTTGATTTCCTTCGTCCCTTTCTTTTTCTTTCTTTTTGGTTCTTTTCTTTCTTTGGTTTATTGGTCTATTTCTTTCTTCTTTCTTTCTTTTCTTTTCTTCTTTCTTCTCATTAGTCTCTTATTTTATTTTTCTTTCTATCTTACTTTTCTTTCTTTCTTTCTTTTCTTTTCCTTTCTTTTCACTAATTTGACACTCTAATATGTTTGTCCGCTATCTATCTATCTAATCTATCTATCGTTAATCTATCGTTATGCATAATAATACAATATATAATTATAGGTATATGTATTGTACCTATCTAAGCCAAATCTGCAAGAAAAAACATTCTTTCCTTCTTTATGATTTATTTTTCACTTGCCCTTTTCTTTCGTCCTTTCTTTCTTTCTTCTTCTCCTTGCATTTCTTTTATTTGTTCTTTCTTCTCTTTCTTTCTTTCTTTCATTTTCATTCATTCTTCTTTCTTCATTCATTCTTTCTTTCTTTCTTTCTTTCTTTCTTTTCACTGGTTAAGACTCTATTTATCTATTTATTCTATATATCTATGTATACATCTCTCCCTCTCTCTCCCTATCCCCTCTCTCTCTCTCTTTCTCTATATTTCTCTGTCTATGTCTCTCCCTCTGTCTGTCTGTCTGTCTCTCTGTC